>JADBJO010003000.1:381306-391306 GCA_016801955.1 Conus betulinus
ATTATTGGACTGAGTAAAGTGATGGATTACTATTGAGCAGCAGTAGAATAAGTGATCGATTATCATTGGCTGACTGATTAAAAGCGAGTGGCGGGTTATTACCAGCTCAGTGAGTGACTGTGTGAGTGATGGATTATAAGTAGCTCAGTGATTGAGTGAGGTGGTGTACCACGTTTTCCCCAATCATAATTCACCCCACTACATTTCACTCTATCATATTTCACCCAATCATAGTTCAGCCCCATACATGTCACTCTGTCACATTTCACTCTATCACATTTTACTCTATCACATTTCACCCAATCACATTTCACTCTGTCACAGTTAACCCAATCACATTTCACCTAATCACAAGTCACCCAATCACATTTCAACCAATCACATTTCACCTAATCACATTTTACCCAGTTACATTTCACTGTATCACATTTCACCCAATCACATTTCACTCTATCACAGTTATCCCAATCACATTTGACCCAATTACATTTCACCCAATCACAATTCACCCAATTGCATTTCACCCAATCACATTTCACCCAATCACATTTCACCCAATTTCATTTCACCCAATTACATTTCACCCAATCACATTTCACTCTATTACAATTCACCCAATCACATTTCACCCAATTACATTTTACCCGATCACATTTCACCCAATTACATTTCACCCAATCACATTTCACCCAATCACATTTCACCCAATCACATTTCATCCAATCACATTTCACCCAATCAAATTCACACCCGATCACATTTCACCCACTAACATTCCACCCATTCACATTCACCCACTCACATTTCACCCCACTCACATTCACCCACCATATTTCACCCAATTATGTTTCACCCAATCTTGTGTCTCCAAATCACCTTGAACCCAATCACATTTTGCCCAATGGTGCAGCGTTCGTAATGATGTGATTACTACACGGGAGAGAAAAAAAAAAACCTGCCCCCCTTCCTCATATCGCCCCACTTCCCCAACACACACACACGCGCACACACACACACACACACACACACACACACACACACACACACACACACACACAAATATAGCCCACACACGCGCGCGCGCTCGCACACACACACACACACACACACACCACACACACACACACACACACAAACTATAGCACACACGCGCGCACACACACACACACACACACACACACACACACACACACACACACACACATACTTCAAAATATGCTCATTTTCGATTGAAAATGACATCAATAACAGTCTTAGGGTAAACACGTCTTGTTTAGCTCCCGTGTCATTTGATTGTATATTTTTTGTTGTTGTTCATCGCTTCTTCGGGATACAGATCATTTGATTAACAGAGTGTGACTATTTTTTACAGGATGTGACATTTTTTACTTGACGAGTTTGGCAGCTCGCTGTAGAGAGTTATGTGGTCGACTGGGCTACTTTTTTTTGTCTTTTTTTTTTTTCAATGATAAACTGGCAATTGGTGGAAGATGGATTATAAGTGTGCGGGGGTGACGGGTTGTTGATGGTTGATTTGATTTGATGAATTGACGGAAACAGGGAGAACGTGGACGTGCGAGGCAGTGACGGTCATATATATAAAGGGCAAGTTAAGAAGCCCAACGTAAACGTAAGTGGCAAAGTCGCTATGCGACTGTGAGAGCCTCTGTGAGTGAGTATGCGTGCGTGCGTGCGTGTGTGTGCGTGCGTGCGCGTGTGTGTGTGTGTGTGTGTGTGTGTTTCTCTTTTCTATTCCCTTCTCTCTCCTACCCCCATCTCTCTCTGCCTCTGTCTCTCTCTCTCTCTCTCTCTCTCTCTCTCTCTCTCTCTCTCTCTCTCTCTCTCTCTCTCTCTCTCTCTCTCTCTCTCTCTCTCTCTCTCTCTCTCTCTCCCCTCCCCCACCCCCACATGGAATGTGCATGTAGTGAAAGAAAAAAGAACAAAATCTGGAAAGAGAAAAAGACATGTCTTTGACGGAAAGTCGACGTCAGAAAGTGGGTGGATGAATCAGTAAGTAAACAGCAGACTGATGAAGCAAACGAAAGATAGTAAGAGAAGAAGAGACCAGCTGCAAACACGCACACGAGGTAAACAAAGAGTAGTACGATAGTGTCTGCGGAGAATGCAGCAGGCTGGGTTGTGAGGGTGGATGGGTACATGCCGGTTTTGGCTGTTGATGCCGTGTGCATCAGGATGTCTCTGTGAATGCATACGTGAGAGTGTGTGTGTACATGTGAGTCTGCGTGTGCATACATGTGAGTGTGTGTTTGTGTGTGTCCACGCGCGCGGGCGTGTGTGTGCGTGCGCAAGCGTGCGCCCGCTTGTGTGTTTCTAATGGATATAATGTCAGAGATGTGGGATGTGTTTTCAGAATTCCAACAGTGTTTGCTGCCATGACCAACTGAGGAGATCGCCAGCTGTTGTCCCATGGGACTAAACGTCTTCCCTAGTCTGTCACCGGGTGCGAGAGAGCAAGCGAGCAAGAGAGAGACAGAGAGAGAAAGACGGGGGGGGGGGGGGGGGGGGGGGGGGAGGAAGGAGAAGGTTTACGAGTTGGATTTAGATAGAGTGAAGGAGGAAAAGAAAGATGATAGTGTAGGTGGGTGTTGGTATGATGGAGGGGGAAGCGGGGGAAGCACGCACGCATACACACACACACACACACACACACACACACACACACACACACACACACACACACACACGCACACACATTGGAAGAGGTAAGAGAGAGATTACGGAGAGGAGGAGAAGAAGGGAAGGTGGAGCGAGACAGACGGGATAGAGTAGGGGGAGGGGTTAGAGGAGAGAGAGAGAGAGAGAGAGAGAGAGAAAGAGAGATGTGGGGGTAGGAGAGAGAGAAGGGAACAGAAGAAAGACAGAGAAACACACATACACGCACGCATGCGCACGCACACGCGCACACACACGCAGAAAAAAAAGAGAGAGAATTCTTGGGTATACACCTTCTGTTGTCGCATGTGCGTGCGTGTGTGTGTGTGTGTGTGTGTGTGTGTGTGTGTGTGTGTGCATGCTCTCATCGGAATTATAGCAGACGGATGCAGCATTGCTTTTTATTTTGTCTATGATTTTGGAGTGGGTTTTTTGTTCTGTTTTGTGTTCCTCCTTTTTTTTTTTTTTTTTTTTTTTTTTTTTTTTTTGGGGGGGGGGGTTCTTAAACAGGAAAATGGTGTGATTTCTAAGGCGAACAGTTTATATTTCATGATTCTTTTGAATGATAAAAACGGAAAGAAAAGGCATGTTTTATTCAAGACCGAAAGAAAAAAAAACTATTCTCATGAAGAATGTTAGTTTTGTGTTCGGTCAGAAGGCTTTGAATATATAGGTCACGTATTAATGAAATAAATATTGAAGGTAAGCCCAGTTAAAGATTTCAGAATACTTTACTGGGTTCATGACGTTTTATGCTTCATTTATAGACATTGAATAGAAACAGATAGCCTTCATTCTTGAAGAAAGATTCTTTCCATCGAAATATATGAAGAACAGACACGATGAATAATGGTTGTCTGTACGAACATGCCATTTGTATGTGCGCGTGCGAATTGACCACATGAAAGATCGCTCAGTTTGTGTGTATGTCATATATACATATGTTTGACACTTTACATTTGTGTATGGGGTATTGCTTGTGATGTGTATGGTCTTGTGTCTCAGTGTGTGTGTGTGTGTGTGTGTGTGTGTGTGTGTGTGTGTGTGTGTGTACCCCCGTTGTTTATATATCTTATCTCTTTTGGAGATTTTATCTTCAGCGGATCACTTAGTCCATGCCTTATACACTGTTAAAGACAGAACAAAACAACGTGCGAATTCTGACCCTTTCAGGGACTAATCAGAGCATGTTACTATCTATGCTACACACAGAAGATAATGACTTTGTATATAATTATAAAGTATTTTGTTTCTGATGTCTAGCTAGCCCCCCCCCCCCCCCCCCTCCGCTCCCCCCCCTCCGCCCCCCCCCCCCCCCCCCCCCCCACCCCCCACCACCACACACACACACACGCTTCCCCTCCTCAAAACAAAACACAAAACAACCCAACAACATCAACAGCAACAAACAATATCTGCTTTAGAAAATCGCAGTGCCACTCTTCTAATTTTCGGCCACGTGGCCTTTTCAAGGAAAAAACAAAAACAAAAAAAAACCAATGCAACTACGTGATGTCCATCATTTTCTCTTGAAAAAAAGGCCACGTGGCCGAAAATTAGAAGAGTGGCATTGTGATTTTCTATAATGTTTTCTTCCCTTTGGAGGACTATTGCTTTTGTTTCTAATATCTGTTTTGCTTGTGACAAAGATGGCGAGAAGTTAAACGTGAAGAAACTGAATCATCCTGCTTACTCAAATACTGGAGAGTTTAAACGACTTCTTTACTTTCTCTGTCCATTTATCGATACACATTAATACATATGTCGGGCGTTTTGATTGGCCAGATTCTGTCAACTTCCGTTCCGATTGATACCATACAAAGACTGCTAGCTTTCAAACAGTAAAGCTGTCAGTCGCTGCTCGGCTGACCTCCCCGTTAGAAGAACGACGGACTTATAGAGCTAATCATGGGGAGCGATTATCTCTCCTACCTTCTGTTCACAGAGCACAAGTTGTCCCCCCCCCCCCCCCCCCCCCCCCCCCCCCCCCCGTATTGTGCGAGTCATGGTCTGTCGTCTGTGACTGTCTTTGTCTTTTGCCTTTGTGTCTCTCTTTGTTATCGCTTACCGATTTTCTGCCTCTGTGATCCGTTCTTCTGTCTTTGGTCCGGAAACTCTTGTACGCTTTCTTGTTTTTCTGGTTACACTTTCAGACATGCAAAGTTGTCAGACGATAATCTTGCGACCAGATAGTGACCATTGTCCACACTGTCCAGGATGGACACTGGCTGTCCAGTCTACGACGTCTGTTTGTCCATCTGGACTTTTTCTTTTTTTACGGGGAGGGGGGGGGGGGGTTAACATTGAACTGTGTGTCATTTTTCTTTTTATCTCATACGCTTCTTTTTGTCTGGGGGTATAAACATTTTCAGGGGATGTCTGGTGCTTTCAGCACCGCCATGTCTTGGCCGCCATATGATGACAGTAGGGGGTCACTATGGCGTGGACAGTAAACTCTTTTTGTTGGTGTTTCAAAATCTGTCTTATTTCAGGACTTTTTCAAAATCTGTCTTATTTCAGGACTTTTTCAAAATCTGTCTTATTTCAGGACTTTTTCAAGGTCTGTCTTATTTCAGGATATAGCCCTTTTCAAAATCTGTCTTATTTCAGGATGTAACCTTTTTCAAGATCTGTCCTATTTCAGGATGTAGCCTTTTTCAAGATCTGTCTTATTTCATCAGGATATAATTTCAGGATGTAGCCTTTTTCAAGATCTGTCCTATTTCAGGATGTAACCTTTTTCAAGATCTGTCCTATTTCAGGATGTAGACTTTTTCAAGATTTGTCTTATTTCGGGATGATTTCAGGGTGTAGCCTTTTTCAAGACCTGTCTTGTTTGAGATGGATTTTCAAGGTCTGTCTTATTCGGAATGTAGCTTGTTTCAAGATCTGTCTTATTTCAGAATGTGACTTTTTTTTCCAGGTGTATCCTTTATCAGGATGTCGGCTTTTTTTCAAAACCTGCCCTCAATCAGGATGTCTCCTTTCCCAAGACATGACCTTATTAACATTTTTCAAGATGTATACCTATTCAGGATGTACCCTTTTTTTTTTTTTTTTTAAAAGATGTGCCCTTCTGTAGAATGTAACTTTTTTCACGATATGTTCCTATTTAGGATGTAACCTTTTTCCCAAAATGCGTCCTCGTTGAGGGTAAAACATTTCTTCAAGAAGTGTCGTTATTTAGGATGCAACCTTTCTTTCAAGATAGATCCTTGTTAAGTATGTAAACATCTAAATCCTTATTTAGGATGTAACCTTTCTTTTCAAGATAGGTCGGTCCTTGTTCAGTATGTAAACATCTTCATCCTTATTTAGGATGTAACCTTTATTTCAAGATAGATCCTTGTTAAGTATGTTAACATCTTCATCCTTATTTAGGATGTAACCTTTATTTCAAGATAGATCCTTGTTCAGTATGTAAACATCTTCATCCTTATTTAGGATGTAACCTTTATTTCAAGATAGATCCTTGTTAGTATGTAAACATCTAAATCCTTATTTAGGATGTAACCTTTATTCAAGATAGATCCTTGTTAAGTATGTAAATATCTAAATCCTTATTTAGGATGTAACCTGTATTTCAAGATAGATCCTTGTTAAGTATGTAAATATCTAAATCCTTATTTAGGATGTAACCTGTATTTCAAGATAGATCCTTGTTAAGTATGTTAACATCTTCATCCTTATTTAGGATGTAACCTTTCTCTCAAGATAGGTCCTTGTTCAGTATGTAAACATCTATGCAGGATGTAACCTTTCTTTTTCAAGACGTATATGTGTCCTTATTCAGGACGTAAACATGTGTGTGTCCTTATTCAGGACGTAAACATGTGTGTGTCCTTATTCAGGACGTAAACATGTGTGTGTCCTTATTCAGGACGTAAACATGTATGTGTCCTCATTCAGGACGTAAACATGTGTGTGTCCTTATTCAAGACGTAACATGTGTGTCCTTATTCAGGACGTAAACATGTATGTGTCCTTATTCAAGACGTAAACACGTATGCGTCCTTATTCAAGATGTTAACATGTGTGTGTCCTTATTCAAGACGTAAAAATGTGTGTGTCCTTATTCAAGACGTAAACATGTGTGTGTCCTTATTCAAGATGTAAACATGTGTGTGTCCTTATTCAAGACGTAAACATGTGTGTGTCCTTATTCAGGACGTAAACATGTGTGTGTCCTTATTCAGGACGTAAACATGTGTGTGTCCTTATTCAAGACGTAAACATGTGTGTGTCCTTATTCAAGATGCAACCGTTTTTTCCAGCATGAGAATGACAGCCTTGAGAGACACTGGGGGGGAGGGGGGGGGGGGGGGGGGGGAGGGGGGTATGGTTACGAAAACTGTATTCTGTCATTTTAGGCCAGACAATAAATTTACACCAAGACTAGGTTCGACTTTTGATTCATCAATAAGTTTCAAATGTATCTTCCCTTTTGATACCCTGACTTTTGATCCATGAAAAAAAAAAAAAATCAAATTTATGTTGCCTTCCATACCCTATGCTCTTACAGAGTTCTGTTTTCATTTTCTGCCTGTCATCACACTGGGGGAGAGAGTTCAAATCGCGATCATGGGTATCGGCAATGAGTACCCGTGGGGACTGTCGTTAGTCATGGGTATCGGCAGTGAGTACCCGTGTGGACTGTCGTTAGTCATGGGTATCGGCAATGAGTACCCGTGTGGACTGTCGTTAGTCATGGGTATCGGCAATGAGTACCCGTGGGGACTGTCGTTAGTCATGGGTATCGGCATTGAGTACCCGTGTGGACTGTCGTTAGTCATGGGTATCGGCAATGAGTACCCGTGTGGACTGTCGTTAGTCATGGGTATCGGCATTGAGTACCCGTGGGGACTGTCGTTAGTCATGGGTATCGGCAATGAGTACCCGTGTGGACTGTCGTTAGTCATGGGTATCGGCATCGAGTACCCGTGTGGACTGTCACTAGTCATGGGTATCGGCAGTGAGTACCCGTGGGGACTGTCGTTAGTCATGGGTATCGGCAATGAGTACCCGTGGGGACTGTCGTTAGTCATGGGTATCGGCAATGAGTACCCGTGGGGACTGTCGTTAGTCATGGGTATCGGCAGTGAGTACCCGTGTGGACTGTCGTTAGTCATGGGTATCGGCATTGAGTACCCGTGTGGACTGTCGTTAGTCATGGGTATCGGCAATGAGTACCCGTGGGGACTGTCGTTAGTCATGGGTATCGGCATTGAGTACCCGTGTGGACTGTCACTAGTCATGGGTATCGGCAGTGAGTACCCGTGGACTGTCGTTAGTCATGGGTATCGGCAATGAGTACCCGTGTGGATTGTCACTGGTCATGGGTATCGGCAGTGAGTACCCGTGTGGACTGTCGTTAGTCATGGGTATCGGCAATGAGTACCCGTGGGGACTGTCGTTAGTCATGGGTATCGGCATTGAGTACCCGTGTGGACTGTCACTAGTCATGGGTATCGGCAGTGAGTACCCGTGGACTGTGTCGTTAGTCATGGGTATCGGCAATGAGTACCCGTGTGGATTGTCACTGGTCATGGGTATCGGCAATGAGTACCCGTGGGGACTGTCGTTAGTCATGGGTATCGGCAATGAGTACCCGTGGGGACTGTCGTTGGTCATGGGTATCGGCAATGAGTACCCCTGGGGACTGTCGCTGGTCGGACAAGATGGCGCCCTCCGAGAGGGAACTTTCACACTTGCTCGCTCCACAACGAAGCCATTACTGTCGTCAGTAAGGGGAGGGGGGAGGGAGGGGGCTTAGATGGCAGTGACTTGTATGCCGGAATAGAAAGGGGCACCACTGGCCACCACTGAAGTGACCCAGCGGGTTCCCTGTGATTGTTTGAATCACGATCACTTGACTGCTCTGTGTGGACTACTGGTTCTGGGGGCAGTAACAAAACGGAGACTGTGTGTGGCTGTGTGAAGGTTGGTCGGAATGAGCAGGAGAAGAGTAACAGAAGAAAGGGGACACGTAAGAATAAAATAAACATACACGATCCACCCGTGTCTAAAATGTATGGGATGAAGCTTGTTTGAACTTCAGTAGTAGAACAGCACATCAGAGACACAGCTTCCGTCTCAAAAACACAGAGTGTGACATTATGATGCTTAAGTGTATTGTTCCAAAAGTGAGCGTAGCCGTCGTATGCGAGGAGAGAAGTCGGCCTCTACAGCACTCTCAGTGGCGTTGTGCTTCGCACGCTTTTCGAAGGTGGACCAAGATGGAATTTTCCCTGGTTATCGGGTGGTTTTGACTTGACCTGTAGAAAAATCAGGATGGGCCGACAACAAAACCGCTCGATAGAGCGGCAAATTTACGATCGTCTTCAGAGATTTTTTTCTTTTACTTTTTCATACTCCCTGGCCATTTTTTTTTCTCATGAATACGCCTACAGTCTGAAGATTTACGTTGTCTCTGTTCTGTTGAAGCTAACTTTTAAGTCCTTAAAGCGTGTTTTAGTGATTTTCCCCCTTTCTTTTTCTTAGCATTTCGTCACAAAGTGTAACAGGGTAGCATTGTTAATGAAATCGTAACATGCTACGCCGAAAGTTGTCTCCCTTTTGTGAACCTGTCCTTGAAATGCTTTGTGTGTGTGTGTGTGTGTGTGTGTGTGTGTGTGTGAATTTGCTCTCAGTATAATCCATGGTAAACCCAACAGCAGACCAATTGGGAGGCTTAACTTAACATAATCGTCCCATGCGACTCGAACCAATACGCATCTCACGGTATAATTGTCATGTACGCTGTATTTATTTTTCTCAGCGGATGGTGACATATTACGATGGTTTCATCCAGTTCTCTTCGGGGCAGATCCGATCTTGGCACCTGCAGCACACATACACGTTAGAGCGAGAGCACGCGCGTGCACACAGACAAGAATTGGCATACCCGCATAAACAGTCTCCGAACCACGAATGCAAATGTATACATATGTATGCTCACGCACGCGCGTTAAATGCGCGCACAGATTCTTTTCAAAAAGCGCTCGATGATGTGTGGGCACAGACAGTTATGTTTACACACACACACACACACACACACACACACACACACACACACATATATATATATAGATAGATAGATAGATATAAAAAATACCACTAAAATGCCTAACAAAATTCTTAAAGTGCTCAACCCCTTGGGGAGCAACATCTATTAAAAATAGGATGGTGAAAGGAAGTTTTAAAATCAACAGGTCTGTTTCGAGCGCTCGCTCTCCTCAGGATCCTGAGGAGAGCGAGCGCTAAACAGACCTGTTGATTTTAAAACTTCCTATTACCATCCTATTTTTAATATATATATATATATATT
>JADBJO010003000.1:393806-396306 GCA_016801955.1 Conus betulinus
CACTTACACACACATCCACGCGCGCGCGCGCACACACACGTAGAAAATCTGATCGCACTGACCTATGTGTATGGCGACCATAGGATCATCGCATTCATGGCACACATCGAATCTTGCCTTCCCGTCCGCCCCCACCCCACCCCTCCCTCCAGTGCACGAGCCGTTCTCCAGATTGCCGGAAATGACGTCACAATAGCTGCCCGGTGGGAGACCCGTCTGCAGGGTGGCGGACAAGCGGAAGCCTTCCAGGTTAAGGCGATAAATGCTTTGTTGCTTCGTCCGAAGGCGATTTGGTAGTCCGCCCCTGCCCACCAGTGAGTCATCGGGGACGTCCCTGCCACATTCCTGCAACGTGAGAAACAGAAAAGGATGCTGATCATCTCTTGTGCCTTGTGCATCTTCCATTTTCTCTTTCTCTTGTTCAAACTTATATATATATATATATATATATATATATATATATATATATATATATATATATATATAATGTTCGGCATTATATATATATATATATATATATATATATATATATATATATATATATAATTGACTAATAAATTCCAGGGATAAGTACCGAGCACCATTCCAGCAACTTACAGCGCAGCTTGGTGTTGCAACGACTGCAAGAAATATTCAATTATAAAACAAAACTTGCCCTTATGTCTTAGAGTGAAGAAATAGGGGGAAGATAAGCATTCATATCTGCAGTGGTAATTAATTCTGCCTAACTAACAATATGTGCTTGAGAGGGTGAGTGGGGAATAATAAATGCTTCTCAAATGAGTCTTCAGCAAGCTTATAGTCTCCAAGGAGGAGACACTCTTCAATAGGTAGGAAACTCACTAACACTATATATATATATATATATATTTTTTTTTTTTTTTCATTCTCGTTTCATCCTTCTTTCGTCACAATGAACACAATTTCAAGGTTGACAAAACACAACGGCGCTTGCATAGGTAAGGTAAGGCAATATTGCCTATAGCCCAGGCGACCGCAAAGGGCCATATCAGGACCGCCACTGCGTTCAAGTCAATTCATAATTCGTGTATTAACAAAAAAAAAAAAAAAGAAAAAAAAGAAACAAAAAAAGAAGAAACATTCAGACAACCCTTTATCTTTCTTCCGTAAAATCTTAGAGCAGATGAGCAATATTAATCTTTTTTTTCAGAAATTCAAAAATCACGTGGGGACGTCTCTCTGAACAAAGTTTTCGTAAAGTCTGCTGTAATATATTCATGTCTCACATCATGCAGATCCCAACACTCTTAAAAACAACACACAAAAAAAAACAAAATAAAACAAAAAAGTTTTTCACTGTGAGTGGTGCATGACATGGAATGCACCACGGAGCTTCTTCACCTTCTAAAAGATAAGAATGGGTGTAAAAGGAGTGGCCTGCATGCCAACAGCATAAGATTGTTTTCTTTTTTTTTTTTTCTTTACGGGCCGCCTCGGGAACATGGTAAGAACTCTTTCAGATTTACATGGAATGTGTCACATAGTTTTATCAAATTCACATTGAAATGTGAAACATAGTTGTATTGAATTTACATGGAATGTGTCGCACGGTTTGATCAAATTTACATGGAAAATGTAACATGGTTGTATCAAATGTACTTCGAAACTGAAACATGGTTTATATTGAATGTGCCATGTTTGTAGTCGTAAACGTGTTCTGATCGGCCAGGTTATATAGTCAGTTCCGACTGGCTGGTAATATAAACTCTAAAATTGAGGCTTCTTTGGCAGACTATACATCACAGATGATGTTCCGTATCAGTGCCTCTGTCCATGCATTATTTCTTCCTTTGTTTGGTATTTCATGAAGGCTTCTGTTTGTCGTCTTCCGAGCTGCACAACCACCAACAGCCCAACAACAGCCCCCATACGTTTTTTATATTAAGCTAGAGCGATTTTCTATGTCACTTGCAAAAAGTAGGTGTTCTACGAACCGAAGGTAAATAGATAATATTCGAAAATCTTGAAGGGAGATAATCTGTGTTAGAGCTCGCGTTCCGCGAGAATGGCCCCGCCGTTTTCATAGGACAAACACCAGGCACGCCCATAGCAAGTTCGCCCCAGCAATCAACCAAAACGCTTCCATCCGAGAAAGAAGGAAACGCTGGATTATGAATGTGAAACGGGTGCGCCCGGCGCAACTGTGACTTAGATAGTCAGTATCCTGATAGTTACGCCGGTGTGAGTTTCGATGCAAATAGTCGACTCTCTATATTTGCTCGACCTATAAACCGAGAAAAGATAACCCTATCTGAAATGGAAAAAGACAGGCGTTACCTTCCCCTCATTTAAAAAAAAAAAATCCGAAACAGGTCTATTTCCCTTGTGCGCACCAACCCAAGCTGTCTGAAACATATGGGGTGGGCACTGAAACCAGCGTATCCCCACCATCATTGACCTCGGGCTGTATATGAGCACGCTCCCCAAAGCTACCAATTTCTTACTCATTCTGCTGCTGCTACTATTTTTGCTGTTCTAC
>JADBJO010003000.1:403806-406306 GCA_016801955.1 Conus betulinus
GCCGGATATGACAGAGTCACCCCACTCCACTGTGACCCCCCCGGTCCCCGTCCCCCATTTCCCCCCTCTGGACATGTGATTGATGACCACATCAGCGTATATTCTGAAACCAGAGTATCACGTCAAGGCAAAATGGTACAACCCACACTGGATACACTTAACGAAGAAGACTGTGACGCCAGGGTACATTTCATTAAAACAAAGCATGTCACGGCGGCAGCGTATATTCTGAAACGAAGCAGTATATGACGTCAGCACTTTTTTTTTTTTTTGAAAACAAAACTCAGATAATGAGGGTGAAATTGAAACAAAGCAAGTTATACCGTCAGCATCAAGTTGCGAAACTAACCACGGGTAATGACGTCATCGTGTATTCACAGTTAAGTCGCGGAGGTCTTTCAGACAAAGTGACGGAGACAGACGTCACGACAGACCCTGATTTTTTTGTCGTTCTGAAAGTCCCCGACTCGTCTTTTCCTCTGCAGCCTCACACGATCTTTCAAAGCTGACGCTGGGCTTGAGCAGCCTGCAGTTCATGTCACCCTCATTGCGGCCTGTTCTGCAGAGACTGTGGCTGAGGTGGCTGTGCTTGGCAGCCTGGAGGCTGGAGCCTCTCACTATCGCCTGATGGACAGTTCCACGTTGGTCGGTTGGGAAATGGCGGATGAATAACTTTGGTCTGTTTGTACATATATATAGTCTATATGCAGATACGTGTGCTCACACAAACCCACAAATACACACACACATACACAAACACAGACACAGACACACACACACACACACACACACACACACACACACACACACACACACACACACACACACACACACACACACACACACACACACACACACACACACAAACACACACAACACACAACACACACACAAACGCGCACACATGCCTGCGCGCGACCGCGCGCGCGCGTGTGCGCACACACACACACACACACACACACACACACACACACACACACACACACACACACACAACACACACATGCGCCCACGCACACACATGGGCCCATGCCCACACACATCATGCACACATGTGTACATCAAAAGAAAAAAAACAAAAAAAAAACGGTAGGCAGGTACTCAAGGTTTGACAAGCGCGTTGGGCTAATGCGTAGGTCAGACATCCGCTGAGTCGTAGCCACGAGACCCTCTTCTTCAATTGTCTTATCTTTGTTGTTAATTCATATATCCATCAGCTTCAAATCATGCGTAGTGTGGTCTCAAAACTTAGCGGATGTGGTGTAGCGTATATGGACTAGTCCGCACGCAGTGACGCCTCCTTAATGAAACTGAAACTGAAACTGCCATGGGCGCAGGGAACTGTATTCATGCCGCCTAGCAACTCAAACCTCTGCGCCCGCATTGAGAGTCAAACCAACTCAGGTCAAAATGATCTTTATTGAGGGAACAAGACAAGGGTGTTGAAAGCACAAATCGTAAGGAAAGAGAACATTGTACAGAACAGTATTGGTGACTTGGGTGACGACCTTGAGATGATGGAAATTGAACACTTTCTAAATTATTCTGTATCTGATGAAGAAGACATCTGTCAGTGTGGCTCAGAACATCACGCTGAGGAGAATCGGACCTCACACATTTATCCTAGGGTAGGTGCCTTTGGACACTGTAAAGGCATAAGAGCCCTCACTGGTATGTAATCCAGTGCAGCACAACACAACATTACAGCAGTGTACAACAGAGTACGACACAACCAAATGCAATTTGACTTTTTTTTTAAAGAGTGCTTTTTTTTTTTTAAATTCTGTTCATGTTCTTGCTCCTCACATACATTCGCACAATGGCGAATTTTTGCCATACTGGGCAGATAAAAATGAATTACTTTTGTGCTAGACTGCTGCAGTTTCAATGCAACATTGCGAAGCGAAGCGATCCCAGGACTCACAATAGGGCAATGGGGAAATAACTATGCTCAGACCCATGACAAAGATAATTCTCTCCCTTGATTCCTAAACGTCGGCACCATGACGGGTACGGTGGAACTGGATGCCGAACTACCTCCATCAATCGTTTCACTGGCTGTAAGGAATATCTTCCGATGAAATCATTCACAGTTTAGAAGTACCTGAGCTACCCCTTACCTGTCATCACATTTCAGGCCTTCGGAACTTACCTGTGACCCTGTCTTTGAGCCAGGTGGCTTCCCCCAAATAATCCCATTCCCTTCATTCTAATCTGTCTGCTTGAACCATTTGGCTTGTACCTTGATGGGCATACATAAGTTGCAAAGTGAGACGACTGCAGGCGGAAATCCAAACAAATCTTAAACAAATGTTTGCAAACCGCCAAGAGAAACGTGGACAAACGAGTCATATGACAAAACACGGCGCGTTTCGACCTCTTGGGTCTTCTTCAGGCAAGACACAAACAAATAGGACAATGAAAATGAAAATGAACGAATTTTTCATTGTTCTATTTGTTTGTGTCTTGCCTTAAGAAGACCTGAGAGGTCGAAACGCGT
>JADBJO010003000.1:416306-421306 GCA_016801955.1 Conus betulinus
GATGGTTCTGTTGTAGATACTTCCGATGCTGGGGCTTCTTTTGTAATACCAGCGCTTAACATCGAAAAGAAATTCCATGTTACAAAAAGATGCTCTATATACTAACAGCAGTTATCTGCCATTTTCAAAGCACTAGATTTCATTCTCAACATGCCTTTTTCACATAGAAAAGTACGTATCGGATTATAAAACAGCGTTTACAGCTCTGCATTGTCAATCAAAATCTAGTCATTCGGACATGGCATGTGAGATCTTATTTCTAACGCGAGGTACCAATACAACTATTATGGGTTCCGGGACACTCTAGTTCACGTGACAATGACTTAACCGATTTTTTTTTTTTTTTTTTTTTTTGCGAAGGAAGCTGCAAGAAATACACCCGATGTTTTGAATTGTGATGTCTCTCTTTCTTCATCTGAACCTATTCACATTCTCACAAATCCATTCTGGAATATGAGACATAAACGATACTTGGAAGATTCAGATTGGAAGCACAGATGGGATACGACTAATCCAACAAGAAAATGTTGTAATCCCCCAGGGCCTATCCCAAACAGTAACCTAATACGTACTCTGCAGGATAATGGACGGCTACGCAGACATCTAAAACCGGCACCCGCTTGTGCATTTGGTCAGATTCTTGATATTCCTCATTTTCTATTTGGCTGTACTCGCATAATACCTCATTTGCAGTCCACATCGCTGACAATGTTCAATCCCAGATATGAGGCTGGATGGAGTCTGGCGCTGTTGACTGTTTATCTTATCAAATTTATGTAGCTGCAAAGTGAGACGATTGCAGGCGGAAATCTAAACAAATCTTAAATAAATTTTAGCGAACAGCTAAACAACGCCTTCTTTCCTTGCGCTGAACTCTGAAGCGATCAAAGCTAAGTAAATTTTCGTTGTTCTGTACATTTGTGTCTTACCAGAAGAAGACCTAAGAGGTCGAAACGCGTTGTGTTTTGTCTTGTGACTCGTTTGTCCACGTTTCTCTGGCGGTTCGCTAACATTTATTTAAGATTTGTCAAATCTAAACCCCTCGGAAGTAATCTTCAATCCCCTACCTCCTGTCCCAATGGTCATTTTTTATCGAATCGTAAACGTTTGAGATTCGTGTGTGTGTGTGTGTGTGTGTGTGTGTGTGTGTGTGTGTGTGTGTGTGTGTGTGTGTGTGTGTGTGTGTGTGTGTGTGCGTGCGTGCGTGCTGTTCGTACGTGCATGCGTGTGTGTGTGTGTGTGTGTGTGTGTGTGTGTGTGTGTGTGTGTGTGTGTGTGTGTGTGTGTGTGTAAATGTTCCGTGTACGTACGTCCTTAGTAATATCATATGTGTGTTGTCTTTGGAAACAGAGGTTGAAAGGAAGGACTGCGCTCGAGGGAGGTCAGCACTCTTTTAGAGGGAGGAAGAGAGAGAGAGACGGGGGTGAGGGTGGGAGAGAGAGCGAGAGCGAGAGAGAGAGAGAGAGAGAGAGAGAGAGAGAGAGAGAGAGAGAGAGAGTTGAGGTGTGGACGAGGTGGAGGAAAGATACTAGAGTGCGGTAGAAGAATGGAATCCGAATTGTGGTCACTTGGATCCATGTTGAACGCCACCAACCCGTGTGACAGGTCCAGGAAAAAGATAATATTTTCGAAACTAACCTGTCGCGCAAGGCTGGACTTTTGACGCAACGATTGTACAAAAGAAAGGTCACTGCAATATTCAAAATGGAAAAAAGGGAGGTAAGTAAGGGAGGGATGGCAAGAAGAAAAAAGATACATCTGAGCATGCGTCTAGGACCCAGAGAAGTACTGTCCTCAACTGACGAACGAACTAGCTGGGAGCAATCCTGCACCACCCTTGGAAGCCTGCGCTGTGTTCACATAGGGTGCAGGCACGCACAGGGCATTTCTTTAACACGTGAAGGGATATAATCGCTCCATGGTATTTGCCATTCCGTAACGGCCACTGGATGTGACACGACAGAACCTCCACAGAAGCGTCGTTCCCATGGGTGTAGCAGCCCGCATTTCATGACTGCAGAACCCACCAGCAAAAAAAAACGCCATCGCCAAGCAACTGCCGCGTGCATCCCGTAACTTCACTCGTTGCTGTTCCGCTGACAGGCGACGACAGTACAACTCCAGACAGGGCCAAGCTTTCGCCACGAGGTCTTACGTGCTCATGCTTACGTGGTGGGAGGCGGCTGCATGCATGTGATTTTAGGGCGATGCAAACGGGATTGTAATCAAACAACCGTGACGAAGAATACAGTTTTTTTCTTTTTTCTTTCACCAAAACGTGTCTCTCAAAAAACACATCGGTTACAAGTATCCTGCACAGAATATAAGAATCCACGGTGATCTTGGCTTGTTTCGCTTGAGCCGTAGGGGTGTGTTCAGTTTCAGTTTCAGTGTCATCCAGGAGGCGTCACTGCGTGAGGACTAGTCCATGTACGCTACACCACATCCGCTAAGTTTTGAGACCACACTACGCATGACGGTGTGTTCAAGGATGGTGTGGTGTACGGCAGAACGAAGGAACAGTGCCAGGTGCCCTCGCACCGCTCATGTTCCTCATCCAGTCACTGTGGGGAATGTGGCTCTTTTCAGCTTCAGATGGCTTGATGTTGAGCACAGCATTTCCTGATACTGATCTCATTCGTCGTATTCACAATACAGTGGTAGATGTTTGTCTTGTGGTTCGATTGCATGCATCTCTCTCTCTCTCTCTCTCTCTCTCTCTCTCTCTCTCTCTCTCTCTCTCACACACACACACACACACACACACACACACACACACACACACACACACAATTACAATTACTTTAAAACCTTTTTTGATAGAACAATACAGACGAAGGTAGGAAATGTATATTCTAATGAAAGACATATCCAGATGGGAATCCCGCAAGAAGCTGTGATAGCTCCTATGCTGTTTTTAATATTTTGATCCATGATCTTCCTAAATCATTATCAAAAACTGTTGAACTAGTACAATATGCGGATGATATCTATGATCCTGATCCTTTGCCCTCATTTCAAATAGATGGATTGTGCCTTGAATATAAAAAAAGTTGTAAAATTTTTAGGAGTAAATTTAACTTCTAAATTGAGCTGGAATTATCACATACAAACTATTCTAACAAAAGGTAAGAAAACATTAAACTTCTTGAAAATGGTGAGTCAACAATCCTGGGGTAAAGACAGTAAAGTATTAACACATTTAGCTACTGCGCTTGTACGATCAAAACTATCCTATGCCCAGGAGACATTTTTTTCAGCCCCAAAATATTTAATTAAAAAGTTGCAGAGTATCGATAGTAAAGCTTACAAGATAGCTCTTGGTGTCCCGGTTCATGCATCAACTTTAAAAACTTATATGGAGATCGGAATATTACCTTTTGAAGAAAATATGAAACTTGCATCTGCAAAATATATTTTTAGAAGTCATACACTACAAAATCTTAATACCAGTGAAACTGAATTAAAATCAGAAATAAATTTTCCTAAACGGGCTCAAAAAAAATGATTCTCTAAAATCGATAGCCTCATACACATCTGACTTATTTACAAAAGCAGGCACTGCACCTCAAAACGTAGCTCCTCGGGTGTCTTTTAGCACTATCCCGGAATGGGAACTTAGTAGAGCAAATTATGACATAGACTATACAAGTTTAAGAAAAAAATGATGGACCCTTGTTGCCAACGAATGTTAAGTCACATATAAATGAAACTTATATAAATCACCTTAAAATCTATACAGATGGTTCTGTACTAGACAATCATTTGTCTGGTTCAGCATTCATAATTCCATCCTTAAAAATAGAGAAAGGTTACCACCTTGGAAAGAATATTCATATTTACTGCGGAACTTGTTGCCATTATTATGGCATTAAACTTTCTTCTTGATTTTCGATTTCCTGTATTTCAAATACTACTTTGTGTTGATTCAAAATCAGTCCTACAAGCTCTAAAATTTTCGAACACAAGTGTGAGAGCAGAACTTATATCAGAAGTGTACACTTAATTCATTTTTTTTGCATTTACGTGGTTCTTATGTCGATTTTTGTTGGGTTCCATCTCACTGTGGATTACCTGCGAATGAAAGGGTAGACAAATTAGCCAAAAAGGCTGCTATCACTGAAAAACTGATTTAACAAAGATATGCATTCCTTTATCCTTACATGAGAGTTATAGTCTTTTAAAAGACGCAGCCTGGAACTCTATTTCAAAGAAGGGAAAAGGCACCAAAACAAAAAAAGGGATATTATTTAACAAGATATCAGCAAATAAAACAGGTATGAAGAATCTCTACCAAGAGAGGATTTTAAAAAGTTTGATTTTTAGATTGAGGCTTAATGCCTTTAAAACCAAATTCTGTAAACATGTGACTTGTATTTGTGGCCAGCAAATCACTCCGTTCCATCTACTATTTTTGTGCGATAGAATGAAACCCTATTTACCTGCTTGGTTGTTGAACACTGAACCGTCGATGTCAGTCTTTGAAGACATCATCTCTGACGAATCGAACATTTTGAAGTTGTTCAAGGACTGATCAAGAGCCCAGTTGGACATTTACTTTAACGTCTACGTTATTTTCTTAATCTTGGTGTTAGTTGCTTATTTAGTGTTTTCTTTGAAAGTTTTGGATCCAGTTATGTGGTGTTTTTTTTTTTTTTTTTTTTTTTTTTTTAAATCTAGGCCTAATGCATTTGTACTTAGGTGGATAGACGTTAAATTAAAGAACGAACGAACACACACACACACACACACACACACACACACACACACACACACACACACACGCACGCACGCACGCACGCACGCACGCACTGCACTGCATGCGCGCGCGCGCGCACACACACACACACACACACACACACACACACACACGCACGCACGCACGCACGCACACACACACACACACACACACACACACACACACACACACACACACACACACACACACACACACACACTTACGTGCGCGCACACGTGCGCATAAACACAAAAACTGGCGC
>JADBJO010003000.1:426306-428806 GCA_016801955.1 Conus betulinus
ACACGTCTTGCTGTCAACCGTCCCCACACGGGAGACAGTTCTTCTCGTCATCGGTGCCAAGGTTTCAGCAACCTCCACTGTCTACGTCCCCACCCCAGAGACAATCCTAAATCGTCGTTGGCTTCGAGGCGACAGCAGACCTCTGCTTCTCGCTGTATTTTCTTGAGCCCTCTACAAGACGGGTGAGAGTTCACTTTCCCTTAAGTGAGTCACACACTTCCTGGGTTTCTGAGCATCTTAAAGAAAGACCCCGAGTTTAACTGGTTCAATCAATGGAATCACTGGCACACACACATCACAACGGTTTGCACCAATAACTCCCCGAGTTATTTGTATTCCACCAATGGAATCACTAGTACACACACACACACACACACACACACACACACACACACACACACACACACACACACACACACAGCTGCTAGCACCAACAAAGAGTTGGGTACCAAGTGGTTAATGCATAACCTCCAATTCAACCTCGTGTTCCATTCCCCGAGCTATCCATTGTACTAACAGGCTAGACTTCTCCACAAGCCAGGACTGATGCTCCAAGTATTTACTACACTCTATAGACAACAAGGTGCAAATCAGTCAATAGGCCGAAGCCTTCCATTCATTCCTCAGAACAAGAACGACTGAATGGTCACTGTACCCTGCCTGCAGGCCGAAGGTCACCAAACCGTGACGGTCACCTGACACGATCACCTTCCCTTCAGACCCACCGGAGAACCCAGTGAGTAGTCAGTCAGTGGTCGGAGTGGACACTCTCCTCTACCAGGACCGGCAGGTCGGCACTACATGTCACTATCCCTCGGACATCCGAGACACTTCCCAGTAACTGTCCCTCCTTCAGTATACGACTTCGGGTATTCCCCATTGATGGTGCCTGAGTTCGCACACTTGAAGAACCCACGGAACTCGCTCTCAACAACAGCAAAACTACTCTTAATTTGCCTAAATGCTCGAGAACATTCGGCCGACTCATGACACCTACCACACTTTCTTTTCAATGTACTTCTGTACCCTTCGCTGGCTGCTTTGGGATGCTGTTGGGTTCTGTTTTTGAACCCTTGGTCGTGAGAACACCACAGAATCAGAGACTGTGGTGTATCTCCATCTGGTGCCAAGGGAGCACAGCTCTATCAGTGTTTGGAAGTATTGACAGCAAACGTCACAAGAAGTGCATAGAAGCAGTTTTTTTTTTTTTTTTTTTTTTAACATTTTGTTGTGAACAAATGATTGTGAACTAAATGATTATGAGAAACAAAAGCAATAGTCTTCCAAAGGGAAGAAAACATAATAAAAAAATCACAATGCCACTCTTCTTATATTTCGGCCACGTTGGCCTTTTTCAAGAAAAAAAAAAAAAAAACCCCAAAACAATACAACTACGTGATGTCCATCTTTGGCAACTGGTCAGAGCAAAGAATTGACGTCATACATATATTACGCAAGTTTTGGCATGACATCATAATATGTGATGTCATCAAAAAGGGAGAAAAAAAAAGGGTGGGGGGGGGGGGGGGGGGGGGGTGTCAAATTATTGTTGTTGTCTTCAATTTGACGTCTATCCACATGGTGACATTAGACGGGGTGGAGGGAAGGGGGGAGGGAGGGGATCGGGAGGAGGAGGACGGGAGGGGGTCCGTATTGTGTGTTTATGTGTTTATGTCTCTTTGATAAGGGGAGAGAAAAAAGGGGTCAGAAAAATGAGCATTAACAATAATTACAATCAACTAGTCTATAACAAATGTCCTACAGGACTATGAAGTAAACATTTCGCAATATTAAACAAACTAGTAGCATTTTTGAAAACGCCTTCAATACAATTTTCAGAAATCACTGGTAAGATAGGTCTTAACCTCTTGACATTCAAAAAGATGTGCTTGCTGGAAATTTTTGTTCACCACATAAACATCTAACATTTTTGCTGTATTTTGTGATGAACGCATTAAGTTTTATCCTGTAAGATAGCGAACTAATCTGTCTGAATTTGATTACGCCAGTATGATTCAAATACGATTTGTTATCCAAACCACGAGAATCAATATGCTTATTCTTGGAGAGTCTATCTAGAGTCTATCTTTTTTCCCCTCATCAATACAGTAAAATGAATCGTAAATCCCACTTGTGAACGTGATCGTTTGTTGACAGATAGAACAATGAAAGTTAATGAGCTTGTTTTTGGGACTTTTTTTTTTATCTTGGTTTTTGTTTCAAATGCGACAGAGAGAGTGAGTTAATGTTTTGTCACAATCCCGTGTGTCCGGTTTTTGTTTGTTTTGGTTTGGTTTTGGGTTTTTTTGTTTTGTTTTGTTTTGTTTTGTTTTTTTTTTTTGGGTGGTGGTTGAGATAAGATGTCGATTGTAAACTCTTTCCGAATTCTGCCTTCAGAGAGAATTTTCCGCACACCCAGTCACACTGCATGGTGATAAGTGACGCCTCTCACCAGTTGAATAGTTTGGTTGTCTGCTGTGAACTTAACTATTTCAGCTGT
>JADBJO010003000.1:433806-456306 GCA_016801955.1 Conus betulinus
AGCCAGCGTCAGTGAGCGTGTCCCTCCAGAGGACGCCACTTCTGTCCATCATGAACTTTCCGGTACCCGCGACTCCAACAGGAATTTCTGCATGGGCACAGACGTGGGGAAGACACCAAAACTGAGAGCATAATGCGATCAGGACATGAAAGCCACAGAATCTGACTTTTCGCGCTGATCCGTGAGGATGTGGAAGATGATGCTATGCAGTTCCTGTCTGGTCTGAAGACTGCATGACGGGGCTGTTCTGCTCTCTTCCTATCATGATGTCTCCCGGTGTCAACCAGGCACGAGAGATACAGACACCTGCAGTGCAGTGTTGGTCAGAAAATTGGAGCAACACTCTCAAACACGCATCCATTCAGTGGATCAATCTCGACTGTGTAGTCCCAGTCATCCCAGCTGAGCTCACAGCGAACTCAACTGGGTAGGAGCCGGTAGGTACAGATAAATTCTCACAAATGGCTGGGCGTAATGAGAATCGAATCCACGACCTCCCAGCCGGGAAGCCGCCGATCTAAGTCAAAGCGTGAAACGGAAGACAACCAATCAACAATAAAATGACAAGCAATACAGGGCCGATTAACGTGTACATATAATCCTAAGGACAGATCAATACATACACTATGCATTGATGACCTGTTTAAAAGGACCGATCAATGCATTAAAGACCAATACCAAAGGACAGACCAACACATCAACGATTTAGAGGACAGATCAACACGTTTATGGTCGGATCTAGATTACAGATCAACACATTAAAGCCCATTTCACAAGGGACAGATCAGCATATTAAGGACTAGTTCTGAAGATCAAATCAATGCATTACAGAGCAGTTCTGACGGACACATCAACAAATTAAGGCCTAATTACAAAGGACAAATCAACTTTAAAAACTGGTTCTGAAGAACAAATCAACACAGTTAGAATTGATTGCAAAGGACAGATCAACACCAAACACCAATTTTGAAAGACAGATGAACATATCAATGACCAGTTCTGAAGGACAGATCATAACATTAATGACCAGTTCTAAAGGACAGATCACCACATCAATGACCAGTTCTAAAGGACAGATCAACACATCAATGACCAGTTCTAAAGGACAGATCACCACATCAATGACCAGTTCTAAAAACAGATCACCACATCAATAACCAGTTCTGAAGGACAGATCATAACATCAATGACCAGTTCTAAAGGACATCACCACATCAATGACCAGTTCTAAAGGACAGATCATCACATCAATGACCAGTTCTAAAGGACAGATCATCATATCAATGACCAGTTCTAAAGGACAGATCATCACATCAATGACCAGTTCTAAAGGACAGATCACCACATCAATGACCAGTTCTGAAGGACAGATCATCACATCAATGACCAGTTCTGAAGGACAGATCATCACATCAATGACCAGTTCTGAAGGACAGATCACCACATCAATGACCAGTTCTACAGAAAGATCACCACATCAATGACCAGTTCTACAGAAAGATCACCACATCAATGACCAGTTCTACAGAGAGATCACCACATCAATGACCAGTTCTAAAAGACAGATCACCACATCAATGACCAGTTCTAAAAGACAGATGACCACGTCGATGACCAGGACAGACCACATGAAGGACCAGTTCTAAAGGACAGATCACATCAATTACCAGTTCTAAAAGGACAGATCATCGCATCAATGACCAGTTCTACAGACAGATCACCACATCAATGACCAGTTCTAAAGGACAGATCACCACATCAATGACCAGTTCTACAGACAGATCACCACATCAATGACCAGTTCTAAAAAGACAGATCAACTCATCAATGACCAGTTCTAAAAGAACAGATCACCGCATCAATGACCAGTTCTAAAGGACAGATCACCACATCAATGACCAGTTCTAAAGGACAGATCACATCAATAACCAGTTCTAAAGGACAGATCATCACACCAATGACCAGTTTTAAAGGGACAGATCACCACATCAGTGACCAGTTCTAAAGGACAGATCACATCAATGACCAGTTTTGAAGGACAGATCACCACATCAATGACCAGTTCTAAAGGACAGATAACCACATCAGTGACCAGTTCTAAAGACAGATCACCACATCAATGACCAGTTCTAAAGGACAGATCATTACATCAATGACCAGTTCTAAAAGACAGATATCCACATCAATGACCAGTTCTAAAGACAGATCACCACATCAATGACCAGTTCTAAAGAAAAGAGATCATTACACTAATGACCAGTTCTAAAGGACAGATCACCACATTAATGACTAGTTCTAAAAGACAGATTACCACATCAATGACTAGTTCTAAAGGACAGATCATCACATCAATGACCGTTCTAAAGAACAGATCATTACATTAATGACCAGTTCTAAAGGACAGATCACCACATCAATGACCGGTTCTAAAGGACAGATCATCACATCAATGATCAGTTCTACAGACAGATCATCACATCAATGACCAGTTCTATAGACAGATCACCACATCAATGACAAGTTCTAAAGGACAGATCACCACATCAGTGCCCAGTTCTAAAGACAGATCATCACATCAATGTTCAGTTCTAAAGGACAGATTACATCAATGACTAGTTCTACAGACAGATCACCACATTAATGATCTGTTCTAAAGGACAGATCATCACATCAATGACCAGTTCTACAGACAGATCACCACATCAATGACCAGTTCTAAAGGACAGATCATCACATCAATGACCAGTTCTAAAGGACAGATCATCACATCAGTGACCCGTTCTAAAGGACAGATCACCACATCAATGAACAGTTCTAAAGGACAGATCACCACATCATTTACCAGTTCTAAAGGACAGATCCAGCGCTCTGGGTTGGGCATAGAATAGACCCACTGCCCTGCCATGCATGTCGTAACAGGCGACTAAGGCAGGACCACCTCGCCTCGAGGATAAAGGGGTTTGCGTAGGGCTAACAACCCCTATCTGTAAAAAAGACTACTAGTTACAGAAGCATCGACGACAACGAACCAAAACATTCACCTGGGCAAGGAAGGGTCTCTATCCCGGAGACTTATGACGCAGTGCAGTGAAAGCCGAAAGGAAGCTGCAAGGCTGCAAGGCTGACTCCCCTTCTGACACCCTGGACAACAACGAGAGTAGCCACATAGAACATCAGGACGATGTACGAAATAGGAAAAAAAAAACATCCAATTTGCGAGAGAGATGAAAAAAACTACGAGATCGGAGTGCTAGGACTGAGTAAGACAAGGTGGCTACAGTCAGGACAGCTGAGACTTTCATCTGGAGAACAGCTGCTGTACTCAGGACACTCAGAGCATGGAGCTTCCCACACTGAGGGTGTGGCCCTGATGCTGGCAGCGGAGGCACAGGGGGCACTCATCGGATGGGAACCTGTCAACTCCCGCATCATCACAGCCAAGTTTACCACGAAGAAGAAGGACATCAGGCTGAACATCATCCAGTGCTATGCTCCCCCACCAATGATGCGGAAGAAGAGAAGAAAAATCACTTCTACCAGCAACTACAGACAGTGATAGACAGAAGAGGAGCAAAGGACATAACCATACTGATGGGAGATTTCAAAGCCAAGATTGGAATGGACAACACAGGCTACGAGGACATCATGGGGACACACGGACTGGGACACATGAATGAGAATGGTGAGCGCTTTGCAGACCTGTGTGCGCCCTGGGCCAGCTGGTCATAGGAGGAAGCATCTTTCCACACAAGCACACCCACAAGGCCACACATGAAATCCCCCAAACACGTCACGGAGAACCAGATTGACCACATTTGCATTAGCCGCAAGTTCAGGAGATCATGGCGGGATGTAGAGATGAGAGGTGCTGACGTGTCATCAGAGACCACCACCTTCTTTTAACAACAGTGAGACTTCGCCTCAAGAGATTCACCAACGCCAACAACACACGGACAAGGTATAATGTCGGACTGCTCAGAAACAGGGACACACAAGCAGCATTCCAGATCAGCCTTCCCAACAGGTCCCAGCCGCTACAAGAGCTGATAGAAGATGGTGAGAGATGGACATCGAGACACAGTGGGGACACTGTAAGAAGCTCTGGCACGACACATGTGAAGAGATCCTTGGCAAGAAGAAGACCCAGCACAAGGAATGGATCTCAGCCGACACCATCCACAAGCTGGAAACAGGGAGAGAGAAGAAAACTACACTGAACATGAGCCGAACAAGAGCAGCTAAGGCAAAGGCACAGGAGGAGCACACAGCAGCGAACAGAGAGAGAAGTAAAGAGGAGCATCAAGAAGGACAAGAGGGACTACTTTGACGACCTGGCCAGTCAAACAGAGGCAGCAGCCAGACAGGGGAAATCTGAAGGACCTGTACCTGGTGACCAAGAAGCTGACGGGCAAGTTCCAGCAGACAGACAAGCCAGTGAAGGACAAGAAACGGAAATCCACTGACAACAACCGAGGAACAGCTGAAACGATGGGCAGAACACTTCAGGCAGCTGCTGAACCGCCCCCCCCCCTGACGCACCACCAGACATCCCACCCACAGAGACAGAGCTGCCCATCAGCTGCAACAAACCCTCAAAAGCAGAGATCAAGAAAGCCATCATGACTCTGAAAAATGGGAAGGCTGCAGGGCCGGACGAGATACCAGCAGAAGCCATCAAAGCAGACACAGAGACAGCTGTCAACATGCTATACAGCCTCTTCAGCAAGATGTGGGAGAAGGAGGAGGTACCCGGCCCAGTGGAAAGGAGGAATCATCATCAAGCTGCCGAAGAAAGGAGACCTCAGGGACTGCAGCAACTACCGAGGGATCATGCTCCCGTCAACGCCAGGCAAGGTTCTCAACAGGGTTCTACTGGAGAGAATGAAGGAGGCTGTCGACCCAAGCTCCGAGACCAGCAGGCAGGCTTCCGGCGGAACAAATCATGTGCTGACCAGATCGCCAGCCTGCGCATCATCGTGGAGCAGTCGCTGGAGTGGAACTGGAACTCCCCCCTATATATCAACTTCATAGATTATGAGAAGGCCTTCGACAGTGTGGACAGAGAGACGCTGTGGAAGCTGCTGAGGCATTACGGAGTCCCCGAGAAGATCATCTCCCTCATCCAGTGCACCTACCAGGACATGAACTGCAGGATTGCCCACGCCGGCCAGCTGTCCGATGAAAGTTTCGAGGTGAAGACCGGAGTTCGGTAGGGGTGCCTGCTGTCGCCGTTCCTTTTCCTCCTGGTCATTGACTGGATCATGAAGACCACTACAACAGGCAGGAACAACGGTATACAGTGGACACTCTGGACGCAGCTCGACGACGACCTTGACTTCGCTGACGACCTGGCGCTCCTGTCACACAGCCACAGCCAGATGCAGGACAAGACCACTCGCTTGGAGACCACATCAGCCGGGACAGGGCTCAAGATTAACAGGAAGAAGACCGAGCTGATGAAAAAATCAACACCACTGCCAGCACATCAGTCACAGTCGGTGGAGAGCCCATCAGGGAGGGTGGGTCTTTCGTCTACCTGGGAAGCGGAAGCATGGTTGACCAACAGGGAGGCACGGACCGAGACATCACAGCCAGAATCGGCAAGGCAAGAGCAGCTTCGTCATGCTCAAGAACATCTGGGCATCTGGAGGAATCAGGAATCAGCATAAGAACCAAACTCCGCGCTCTCTACGGATGCGAGACATGGCGGACAACACAGACGATGCAACAAAAGATTCAGACATTCTTCAACACCTGTCTGAGGCGCATCTACAAAATCCGATGGCAGAAGAAGAAACGAAGAATCTGTGGGGCGAGCGCGGGACAGGAACCAGTGGCCAAGCAGATACTGCGAAGGAAGTGGGGCTGGATCGGACACACCCTCAGGAAGCCAGCGTCCAGCACCACACGCCAAGCCCTGACCTGGAACCCGCAGGGAAAAAGAGGAAGAGAGGCGGCCTCGCAACAGCTGGAGGCGAGACACTGAGGCAGAGCTGAGGCAAAAAGGGACCAACTGGACTGGAACCAGTTCTAAAGGACAGATCATCACATTTATTATCAGTTCTTAAAGGAAGATAATGAGCGATTCTAAAAGACAGATCAATATACGTTAATGATCGTTCTGTAGGACACATCAGAACATTAAGTACCAGGTTTAGACGGTAGATCAATCATAAATGTTCAACTTTAAAGGACAGTAAAACTTATTAATGACCAATTCTAAATGACAGATCGCAACATTAATGACTGATTCTAAAGGTCATATCAATGCATCCATGATTACTTCTAAGGGACAGATGAAAACATTGGTAGACATTTCATTTAGGTTCAGAAAAAAAAAATCAATTATTTGTAGATGATGCAAAATTTAAAGAAGATAACAAATATATCATTGTATATTGTCCATACAGCACACACACACACACACACACACACACACACACACACACACACACACACACACACACACACACAGGCACACGCACACGCATCTGTAGACTCGCCAATTTTAACACCTGCATCACCCCACTGATGAACAAACACCAACGCACACATGTCTACAGTATACACTGGGTCTCTCCAAAAGATGTAGATACGTGTTGTGTAGTAGATACTCTGTTGATACGTGTTTGATCGTTTGTGTCTGTTATTGAAACAGCCCTGTATGAGTTTTCCCCAATCTCCAGAAGTCTTCGCAGTGTCGGCCTTGAGATTATTCCAATGTTTGGTTGGTTTGGAGATGTTTCTTGCTTTTCCTGTAAGTCGGGATGTCTGGCTACTCCTCTTGATGTTCAGATCTGAAAGATGGTCTGTGTTATAGTGGCTTTGCTCTTGATTATTCAAGTGATTGTTTAGATATCACATCAGATCGGCCAAGCTGTAATCCAGTTCTTATCGTTACCTTGGTAGCCAGTGTGCCTGCTCTCTCGTTTCCTTTAACTCCTGCATGTCCAGAGCAGTACATCCATATATGAGTCTCTCCACGGAAGGCTGCACATTATTTTACATCAAGCAGGGCTTCCCATTCCACTCTTCATTTTTTTGAAGTAGGTTCATGGAGACAGTCACTATCATGGCTTGAGTTTTAAGCTGGCTTGTGGATGAAAGCCAGTGGAGTGCTTGTGTCACTGCTTCTACCTCCATTGTTAGACAAGAAGTTGTCAAACTGTACGCGCCATTGTCTTCCTGGAGAGTTCGGCCATTTTGCTTCACTGTGTATCCCAGCCCTGACTTACCTTTGGTGACAGAACCGTCAGTGTACATAAAAATATCACCTTTTGTACCAAGGTTTTCTACCAGCATTTGAATTTTTGCATTGCCTTTTGCCTTCTGGCTATTCTCGACAATGTTTTCAAAGTTCTGGGACGAAGGCAGTTTGGTAGAGGTGTTTTGAAGTGGTCAGGATACTTTTCCCATTCCTTCGTTTCTTGAGTTCTGCTAACTGTCACACAAGCTGTATACTGTCTTCTGCCTGTCCCATCCATGATTTTCCACGTCCTAGTCGAGTGCCTTTTGTTTCCTTGACCGCCGCATGTGGTGGGTTTGGGAGATTTTGAAGTGCTGTGAAACATGCCTTCACCTGTTCTAGCTTGTGTCTTGCCTGCATTGAAGGAAGGTCAGGTAGGTATTGCATAGTTTGAACTGGTGTATCCTTCGTGGTTCCCAGGTTTAAACTCATTGCTTCCAATTCTCCACACGTCTATAGTTGATAATACCTCTCTTCTTACAGCAGCAGGGGAAGTGTACGTGGAATTATGCGGTTCCCGATCACTCCCACCGTCAGCGTTTCATCAAAATCCTGAAAAATACCACCCTGATTGCATACGTATTTGAAGATGGTTTGGACCAGTCTGAAATACGTGAGGTAATTCTTACATGATAGTCAATCGGTCCAGTTTTCCCATTGAACGTCTTTATGACAGTCAGGACACGTGAGGTAATTCTTACATGATAGTCAATCGGTCCAGTTTCCACTGAACGTCAGTAGGACAGACAGTCAGACACGTGAGGTAATTCTTACATGATAATCAATCGGTCCAGTTTTCCACTGAACGTCAGTATGACTGTCAGGACACGTGAGGTAATTCTTACATGATAGTCAATCGGTCCAGTTTTCCACTGAACGTCAGTATGACTGTCAGGACACGTGAGGTAATTCTTACATGATAGTCAATCGGTCCAGTTTTCCACTGAACGTCAGTAGGACAGTCAGGACACTCCAATGAATGGATGAATAAATCTGTTTAACTGCTTTCATTATAATTAGTTACATCACTCAGAAAAAAGGTAGAACTCTCTCTCTCTCTCTCTCTCTCTCTCTCTCTCTCTCTCTCTCTCTCTCACACACACACACACACACACACACACACACACACACACACACACACACACACACACACACACACACACACACACACACACACACACACACAGAGAGAGAGAGAGAGAGAGAGAGAGAGAGAGAGAGAGAGAGAGAGAGAGAGAGAGAGAGAGAGAGAGAGAGAGAAAACATTTAAAAAATATACGCATATATGCATACAAACATGCCTACCTATACATCTATGAATATACTACATTACATTACAATGTTAAATGATCAAACAATTTAAACCAAAATATAACAGAAGACCAATATGACTACTCAGTATACTTCGTGATTTATTGTATAATAACGGAACCAGCAGATAGTCCATTCTCTAAAATGCACTGCTTATCAAAATGTAACATATTAACAATCTGGCAGTTAAAAAGAATGCGTGGAATGGAAATAAAACCAACACACACACACACACACACACACACACACACACACACACACACACACACACACACACACACCCATTCTTAGAATATTCTGTTTTCCAAGCATCGAGCCTCATTCTATGTAGCAACCAACAATATGCCTCGGTCCAGAAAGAAGGGTTTTAAAACCACCGGTTCGAGTCCTACTTCTAAAATTCAAAGGAACTACTCTTTCAACTACATCGCACACACTCGTTCATTCATAACTGTTCATATTCCTTCCTGTATGAGAAAGCAATGGTCTCGTCTGGAGGTCGTCTATCAACTGATCTGAGCAGATTTAGCCCAGTTCCAAGCTGTACCATTGTTCACAGCCTTTTCAGACGCGACCAGCTCTCTTTCTTCTGTGATTTATCTCCCCTCGCTTGTGACTGCCAAAAATAATTGCTTCAGTTCACTGTCCTTCTCTTCTACATCATCTCAATGTGCTTCTTCGGCAAATTCGCCTGGTGCACCTTCGGTTTCCCCTTTAACTCCTATTTTGTAGCTGTTCAATCCAGCACTTTCCTCAGCAACTGTATGTCGATCCCCCTGCCTGCTACTCAACAGGAAAGGGGGGTACCAGCACACTGTTCTGTACAGATTCTCTGGGTTTTGTCTTATGGTCGAGGTAAGGTTTATCAAGCTGCTGGAATCTTGAACATTTATTTCTGAGAGTTAAAGCACTTAATAATAATGATAATGATGTGCACAATGTCTATAGTGCACATCCTAACAACGTAGGCTACAGGGCGCTATACAAGTTTTAACAATTCAACATCTAAAAAAAACTATAAGCAGAAACACACACACACACACACACACACACACACACACACACACACACACACACAGAATTCTGCGTTCACGAGACATAAACACAACACAACACACACACACACACACACACACACACACACACACTCACACTCACACACAGAATTCTGCGTTCACAAGTCATAAACACACACACACACACACACACACACACATACACACACACACACAGAGCACACTTGCGCGCGCACACACATATATACACACACATGCGCGCGCACGCGCACGCACACACACACACACACGCACACACACACACACACACACACACACACTGAAACATAATGTTGCATACATAAACACACTATATTCTAAAAGACGTGTGTGGGCGTGCTACGCATACAGCAGGGGCGTATCCTCACAGCAGGGGCGTACGCTCACACAGCAGGGGCGTGTCCTCACAGCAGGGCGTATCCTTATAAGAGGGGGTGTATCTTCACAGCAGGGGTGTATCCTCATAAGAGGGGCGTATCTTCACTGCAGGGGCGTATCTTCACAGCAGGGGCGTATCCTCACAGCAGGGGCGTATCCTCACAGCAGGGGCGTGTCCTCACAGCAGCGGCGTATCCTCACAGCAAGGGCGTATCCTCACTGCAGGGGCGTATCCTCACAGCAGGGGTGTATCCTCACTGCAGGGGCGTGTCCTCACTGCAGGGGTGTATCCTCACAGCAGGGGTGTATCCTCACAGCAGGGGCGTATGCTCACAGCAGGGGCATACGCTCACAGCAGGGGCGTATCCTCACAAAAGTCCCAAACAGAGCACTTTGTATTTATTTTGGACACTTTCGTCGATTAAGTACTGACATGTGTATAGTAATCAATGCACCGACTACGGAATCCACTGCAAAGGAAGAATATTTAGAAAGGAACTGAGATTTTTGTAATGAAACACAGCAGTGCACTCCCCCTTTACCAATGAATGAATGCATACCATAGCATTGTCTGCTTTTTGCGCGTTCAGTGAGAACTGGGCCAGCGCCTCAGTCCGTGCTATTACTGGTCAAGTCCATTAGGCCCTGTGAAGGACAACACGTGCCATGCGCGAGGCGGTGGGAACGAAGTAGGCTACACCCATCAGGGAGTGTGCATTGCTGTTAGCTTACGGCCAGTTGTGAGCGTAAGGCGCCCACAGACGCCCACAGACGCGATTACATGACAAGCCTTGACGAACTTTGATTCCAGTATTCCCCACGGGCTAACATACCTCTATGTTGACATCACGAAAACTCTCTAAATACATTGTATTCACCCTCCTTGTTATGTCTTTTACTTCAAACCGTGGGCAAGTTCACCAAATGGCCTGCAGCCCCACGACCCCTCAAATGAAGACACGGACTCGCGCTACCCGTGTGGTGCTTGTGACCGAACTGTTACCTGGGACCAACTAGGTGTGAGTGTGAGTCTTGTGGACAGTGGTTCCATGCAGAATGCCAGCATATCGGTAGTGGATCCTACGACCTCCTTGGCAGAAGCGATGTCACTTGGCACTGCGTTGTTTGCGCCAATGCCAATTACAGTACCATTGCCTTTGACTTACATGGTGTAGGTACCATCACTCTTAGTGATACATCTGACTCATTCAATTGCTCCAACATGAATAGCCCCTTCAAACCATTCCATACTTCCACACCCTCCAGAGCAAGTAAGCAAGACAAACACAGCAGACGACCCCTCCGCTTCCTGAATGTGAACTGTAAACTCTATTGTGGTAAGGTAGCCGAGTTCAGCAATCTTGTCCAAGCTACAAGACCAGACATCATTGTCGGCACAGAATCATGGCTGTCCCAGTCCCAGTCCCAACGCAGAAATCTTCCCCAGGGGTTTCACCATTTATCGCAGAGACAGACCACCAGGTGAATGGGATAAAGAAAATGGGGGTGGTGTCTTCATCCTTGTCTCAGAAGACCTGACCTCCCATGAGATGCCTGAACTCTCCGCGGGTTACGAAAACCTTTGGGTGAAAATCAAGATGAAGGGACGGCGCACATTGCTAGTCTGCTGCTTCTACCACCCCACACAGAGTATACTGCGAGCATGAATGCGTTTGAGAAATCTGCCACCTTGCTGCTCCCTCGTCGTACAGAAATGCCATCATCGTTGCCGGTGGTGACTTTAACCTACCAGGCTGGCACTGGCCCACCAAGACGCTGAAGAAGGGATGCCCCAAACCAGATATTCACCGACAGTTTATGGACGCCATAACTGATGTAGGCTGGGAGCAGATGGTAATGGAGCCAACAAGAGGAAATAATACCCTGGACTTGTTCCTCACAAACCACCCCAACCTTGTCCCACGAACTGAAACACTCCCTGGTATTGCTGACCATGACACAGTGTACATGGAACTGCAGATCCATCCCCCAAAGAAATGCCAACCCCAGCGACTCATTCCCATCTACACTGAGGAATGTAAGGAGCCACTTAAAGAGGCAGCACAGAAGATGAGCGATCACATCATGATCAAATTTGACGAGAAGAGCAATGTTGAGGAAGTATGGTCTGAAATCCGTATTGGCCTGAGCCAAGCCCTCTCAGATCATGTCCCCCATAAGCTAACCAGACCCAAACGAAGCCTCCCCTGGGTCGACTATGAGACTAAGAAACTCATACGTAGACGAGACAGGATCCACAAGCGCATGAAAAAAAATGGAGATGAGTCCCTCCGACACGAATTCAAGGCACTCAAGCGTATTATCCAGAAACGCCTACGTCGTGCCTATTGGAGACACGTAGAAGGCCTGATCTGATGATGAAATGCCATGCCAGACTACCCCCATGAAGAAGTTCTGGAGCTTCATTAAAGCGAGAAGGACAGAAGGAATGGGCGTCTCTCCTCTTAAAGAAGCTGGGAAACTTGTCTCTGACCCCAAGGAGCAAGCACAGATCCTGAACACCCAGTTCACTCTATATTCAGCCCCAAAGACTCCATCACAGCTGAAGAGTTTGAACAGCGATGCCCCCCTGGACCAAAACTTCCAGACTACCCAGCATGCGACGACATCAACATTACCGAAGACGGCGTAAAGAAACTCCTACTCAACCTTGACCCAAATAAAGCCTGCGGCCCAGATGGCATTACCCCCAGACTTTTGAAGATGGTTGCAGAGGAGATCACTCCAGCCCTCACCCTGCTCTACCGTATCTCATATTCTTTTGGTACCTTGCCACAGGACTGGAAACAAGCCAACATTACACCCGTCTTCAAGAAGGGAGGGAGAAAGATATAACGCAGCCAACTACCGTCCCATCTCCCTCACCTGCATAGCCTGCAAGCTGATGGAACACATCATCACCAGCCACATCATGTCCCATTTTGAGAACAATGAGATTCTCTGTCCAGAGCAGCACGGCTTTCGATGCGGACGGTCATGTGAGACCCAACTCCTAGGGTATGTGGACGAAGCGACCAGAGAGATCGAAAAGGGAAACCAGGAGGACACTATCGTCGTTGACTTCTCAAAGGCCTTCGACAAAGTTAGCCATACCCTATTGGTCCACAAACTACGTCGTTATGGCATCGTAGGCCGCACCAACGCCTGGATCAAGGACTTCCTTGCGGACAGACAGCAGGCTGTGGTGGTGGAGGGAACAAGATCTGACTTTCTGCCTGTAGAATCTGGTGTCCCTCAGGGCTCAGTCCTAGGGCCGAGTCTTTTTCTTCTGTATATAAACGACCTTCCTGATGGCATCAAGTCGAAAGTCCGCCTATTTGCCGATGATACCATGTGCAGCAAGACCATCATGAATAAAAAAGATGAGCGAGTGCTGCAAGAAGACCTACACTCCCTTACCATCTGGGAGGAAAAGTGGTCTATGGAGTTCCATCCACAGAAGTGCTCAACGCTGAGAGTTTCTCGGAAGCGGAACAAGACTGCCCCTGTGTATGAGCTACATGGACAAAATATCGAAAATGTCAACACCACTAAATACCTTGGTGTTAACATCCAGGACAACATGCAGTGGGAATCTCACATTGATTCCATCACGAAGAAAGCGAGCAAAGACCCTAGGCTTTGTCCGGCGCAACCTCAAGATCGGCAACAAGAAAAACAAAGGAAACTGCGTATAAAGTCCTTGTTCGCCCGCTTCTTGAGTACGCAGCCACCGTTTGGGATCCCTACACTGCAAACGAGATTGAGGCCCTCGAGAAGATCCAACGAAGAGCAGCAAGATGGGTGTCAAATCGCCACCGCCAAACATCAAGCGTCGACTCCATCCTTGACTCTCTTAATTGGCCTTCCCTACAACAGCGTCGTAAAAAAGCCCGTCTGGAGATGTTTTTATAAATTTCCATCACGGACTCATCTCCATTAACTCCATGTACCTGCCCAAACCATCTGATAGCAGGCTGAGCTCTAGGATCAACAACGACCTGAGCTACAACATTCCCACATGCACGACGCGGTACAGGCAGATGACGTTCTTTCGAGAACCATACCAGAATGGAACAAGTTGCCTCAGGAGGTTGTGACAGCTGAGTCACTGGACTGTTTCAAGTCCAGGCTGGCCTCCCATCTGTAGAACCTGAAAACAACCATCCCCCCCCCCCCCAACTTCCCCGCCACCCAAACACTCCCCCTCCCCCTCCCCCCCTCCTCCTGACCACTATTCCCTAAAATCCCCCCTCCCCCCTGGTTTTTTTTTTTTTTTTTTTTTTTTTTTTTTTAACCCAAATCCTAAGAACAGCGCAAATCTTCGGCAATCTCCCCGAATACGACAAAATCATCAGCAAAATGATGTTGGTCGTGGAAAGGAAGAAGAAGAAGAAGAGAACTTCCTCACTCTTGTGCAGTTCGACAAGATCTGGGTGCTCACTTCATGGAGGTGTTCTTCAGGGGTCCTGTATCTGCTGCCCGTGGTTACCAGTGCTTCAGTCACAGTTACTGCATCCATCTTCTTCAGGGACAGCCTCATCGTGCCTTGTGGCATAATCTACTGCTGTCAAAAAGTACACGTGTCCGCTGTCCTCCAAAAGATTTGAGGGGCGGGTGAAATTGGTCATGACTGATTAGACAGGCAAGTCTAGTCTACCGGAGACAGTTTCTGTTTCAGGATCTTTGGAACTCTCCCTCTTGGTCACGTTTTCTGATATGTTACTACAGGGTTTGCAACATAGCCAAAACATGTGTTGAAGTCCTGGCCTGTAGAAAGCTGTCTGTTTCTCAGCTTCTGGTCTCTTGGTGCCAGCTGGACCTCCCGAGATCGGGTTGTGTGACAGTGTTGTGACAGAATGGACTGAATGTGGCCTGAGTTTAAACCCTTCAAGATGATTCACACACACACACACACACACACACACACACACACATATATGCACACGCGCTGGAGCAGAAGCTAGCTGATTTTTTTTTTTGTTGTTGTAAAAGTTAAAAAAATTATGACCAGGATGACAAAACAAGAAATGCGAGAGGTAAGCCATCAACTTTAGCAATGGAAAAAAAAGTAACAGCAGTTTGCAAAACGTTCAATCGACTGTAACAAGCCCATCGAATGTTGGAAGCGGGGGTGACCGTTTAGTAACCCAAACAAAAATGTCCGGTACGCCTGCCGACAATAAAGGCCCCGCAGAAGACAGCCCGAAAAGAGAGGCGGGAAGTAACACTGACGACTTCAAAGCTCTCATAATGACTCTGAGCGAACGAATCTCGAGTCTAGAGAAAATAGTTGAAAAAAACAGACCAAAATAATTGAAATCGAACCTCAAGATAACGATCGCTATTCAGACCGAATCGACCGAAACATCCTTCGCAACGTCTCACCGCTCCTATGCAAAAGTTGCATCAACATCGCTGCCGGCAAAAACTCCTCCCCAACAAACAAGGGCGTGGATGAATTGTACGAGCCGTACATTTGGCCAAACAAAGAAAATAACCCAATGAAACAAAACCACAAAGAACAAAAAAACTGAATTGTGACGTAAAGAATCAACACAACGTCAAACAAGGTTCTGCGAAATTGCGTAACTCATCTGTGGAACATAAGATAGAAAACTCCCAGTCCACATACAAACAAAATGTCAAACAAAAACACTCTGGCACAACAAAGAAATACGTATCCCATTCTGTTCCTACATCTGGTGGCGACTTGCCTCGTGTCCTGCTGATACATGACAGTATCATGAAGAAGGTTGATGCACGGAGACTTGGCCTGTCATACGGTCTGCAGGTGGCAAAGAGAAAAGCTTATCAGATTGAGCATTGCACACGCGCTCTGAACGAGGCAAAAGTATCTCTGAATCCTGAACCCGAATGTGTCGTTCTGCATGTAGGAGTGAACGATTTGAAGGGGAAAGATCCGGAGAAAATGCAGTATCCAAATGCAGAAATGCGTCAAGGAGGCCAAAGCTCAATTTCCCAAAGCCAAGATCGTAGTAAGTCAAGTGGCTCCTGTCAAAAATAAAACACTAGACATTAAGAAAGATCTATTCAACGCAATGACAAGACAGAAACTACAGACAGAAAACGACATTACTTTCGTCTCCTTTAACGAATTGAGGATGGAAGACAACAGAGTCCTGACAGCTGACGACGTTCACCCCACGACCAGAGGAGCGAGCACCCATCGCGAGGACCCTGGGGCAAACACCTGCTCGGAGTGTTTTGTGGAAAAGCCACGGAGGCGACCCGCAACCTTTCGTTACAGTTGCCAAGTTTTTTCATCCTCCGCCTTTTCCACGTCCTTGGTTCTACTAAACTGGTCCTACTTTGACTCTCAGCTGTTTACAGTCAATCATCAAGATTTTCTGTTTTCATCTATAGTTTTCTCTAAGATAGTTAATGTCTAAATGATATAAACTTTTGTGATGTATAAATGAAAGCACATAAAAAGCCCAAACATTACATTTCTACAGTGGAAATTGTCGTTCTATAACGAAAAATCTGTCATACTAAATCAATATTTAGCAACAAATAAGTTTCATAAAAAAAAAAAATTACCATATCTACCTGGATTTTACTACCCTCCGGTTTACGAACAATGTATAGACAGAGTGCAAACAGTCATTTATGTGCGTGAAGACCTGGACTTTTGTGAAAGAACTCCACCAGTATGTAATAATATTTCCTCTGTGTCATGCTGTGCAAACAAGGTTAAGTTCACTTCATCCTTGGTTCTTAATGTTGCTTCAATTTATCTTCCAAAAGGTCCTGATAATAAGAACACTGAATGGTTGAAAGGGTTCCAGGATCAAACGGATAAGTGGGTTATTGGGGGCGATTTTAATGCACATGCCCCTTTCTTGGATAACCGTTCGTTAGATAACATAGCGGATTCTATTCTTTACATACTGAATAATGGAAATATAACTCGTATTCCATATATATCTAACCATAATCCCCTCAGCCATTAATTTGACTTTTGTATCTCCATCATTGTTAGTCAACGCAGTGTGGGAAACGGAGATGACTCTTTAGGATCAGATCATATTCCAGTCATAATACCTTTAAATAACATAGCAGAAGAAGAAAACACAGAAGATGTTATTCCAAAGTATAATTACAAGTGTGCAGATTGGTCACTCTTCAAAGACATCCTAAAAAACATAGAGATTAGATTATTCTACTAAAGAAAATGGGGAGACAATCAATATGATAAATTCTGTAAATTTTATCCTAACAGCAGCTGATAAATCGATCCCAAAAATTAAAAAAACACAAAATCTAAAAAACACAATGGAAATGTGTGGTGGAACAAGGAATGTGAACGCGCAAATAAGAAAAAAGAAAGATTTAAGATATATTGTAAGTAAAAAAGAAATAGCAAGTAATCATGAAAAAATTTAAAAGACGGGTAAAGAAAGTGATGATGCAATAGAATATGCAAAATTGAAACATTGGAATGATATCTGTAACTCTGAAGTAAAACATAGTAAGGATATGGGAAAAGTATGGGAAGAACTGAAAGCTATGAAAAATGGATTGACATCACCACAGTATCCCCATAAACATAAATAACAACAATCTACCCACTGCTGAAGAGAAAGCAGAATTTGTTGTAAACCTATTCGCTGATGTCAGCCGTCCTGAGGGTCTAAAAAACACTGACCGAACTTACAGAGAAAAAAGAAAAGAAAGTAATATAACATATGATGATCCACCACCAGATAATAGCATTAACATGAATGCTCCTATAACTGTACAAGACGTAAAAGAAGCCATTAGAGCCATTCCAATAAGGAAATCATCAGCTGGTTTAAATGCAATATCTAATCACATGCTAAAGAATTTACCTGGAAATATTGAAGTTTTATTCATGCTTTGGTATGTACTTGCTGGAACAGTAGCGACATGCCCAAAACATGGAAACAGACAATTGTTGTCCCAGTTCATAAACAAGGAGAGTTTCTAGTGATCCTAAAAATTACAGACCTATAGCATTAACATCACACGTCTGTAAACTATCAGAAAGAATTGTTTTGAATAGACTAGCACATTACTGTGAAAAAAAATGACATCATTCCTATAAATCAAGCTGGCTTTCGTGAAGGGAGATCTACTACAGAAATATTAGTGAAGTTATCAACAAATATATAAAGAGACAATTTGCAAGACGTAAATGTGTCCTGGCTACATTTTTTTTTACATAACCAAGGCTTATGATCAAGTGTGGCGTTCACAGCTATTAAACGAACTTAAAAATATTGCACAATCGGGAAATGTATACAATTATGTTAAATGCTTTCTGAAAGATACAAGAGTAGGAAAAACATATTCCACTAGTAGAACTCTGTTAATAGGAATACCCCAAGGGTCAGTGTTAGCTCCGCTTCTTTTCTCATTGCTATTGCATGATTTAGCAAATAAGTCATCTAAAAAGATAGTTCTCGTTCAACATGCAGACAACATATGCATGTGGATGGAAGTAGCTCTTAAAAAGAAAACTCCACACACGTGATATAAATTTCATCAGAAAGATCTATCAAGACGAACTAAATAGGATGGCGGAATACATGAAGTTAAATGGATTAAACTTATCTATTGAAAAAACAAATATGATTCTTTTCAATGGTGGTAATAATCCAGAAAAAAACTGCCTGTTTTTTTACATTGGGCGAAACACACCTTAAATACGAGACAGAAGTTAAATTCCTAGGAGTCCATTTCACCTCTAAACTATCATGGAACGCTCATATTGAATACTTATTAACAAAGGCGAGGAAAATTTTTATTTCCTTAAAATTATTTCTAAAGAAAAATGGGGGCAGAATTCATCTACATTGATAACTCTATGTAAATCTTTAATGAGGTCGAAAATAACATATGCCCAAGAGTAGTCTTTAGCGTTCCCAAATGCCTGATGAAAAAGCTTGAAACTTTGAATGCAAGGCATTGAAATTAGCACTTGGCCTTCCGGTGCATGCATCATCTTCTCGTACGTATTACGAAGCGCAGATGCTTCCCTTAGATGAATACAGAGAGTTAGCGTGTCGTAAATTTGTTATCAAGAGTACAACTAATAAAACGCACATTAGATCTGAAATAAAAATGAGGTCAGATATTGATTTTATTAAAAGAGCAAAATCTATAGCTTCTCAAAAAACAGTGGCAACTTACACGTCAAAAAAATATTACTGATTCCGGAGTTTCAATCGATAACGATGCTCTATCCATTAGACCGTTATTTTCTCCTATACCACCATGGAAGCTTAAAAAAGCACATTTTGATATTGAACATACCAATATGAAAAAAAGATGAAAACATAAACATGTTAGCAAGCTATATCAAATGCCATGTTGAAAAACAGCTATTCAAATTATTTGAAAATATGCACAGACGGTTTGTGCATTGATAAACAAACAGGTTGTGCATTCTTAATACCAGAGACTTAAGAGTGGAGAAATCATTTTATATCGGAATTAACAAATCGATGTTTACAGCAGAATTAACAGCGGTACTCCTGGCTTTAAATTACCTTTTAAACTTTCCAAAAACAATATTTCAAATTTTGTTCTGTGTTGATTCTAAATCAGCTCTTCAGGCATTAAAAGTTTTTCAATTGCACACAAGACCTGAAATGATCATAGAGATAAGTTGTATGATACACTTGTTAATTGCAAGAGGAACCCATGTAGCTTTTTGTTGGATTCCTTCACATTGTTCTTTTCATTATAATGAAAAACGTAGACAGGGCAGCTAAACGTGGAGCCAAAACTAGTTTTGATTCAGACGTGTTTGATTTCCCCTTATCAGTACATGAACAACGTAACTTAGTTAAGTCGCATATCTGGAAAGCTTTCGAATATAGCATGGTAGATCATGTCTATAAAGAACAGTTTGATCTAAAAAGAATCAAAAAGAATTTCAACCTTAATAGAAAATTACACTCATTAATGTACAGGTGGAAACTTAATGCATTTAAAACAAAATATGTTAAAAAAAAAAAAAAAAAAAAACGTAATTTGCGTATGTGGAAACAAAATGACTCCAGTTCATATTGTTTCACGCAATGATATGAAAATAACAATTCCAGTATTGAAGCAAAATCCTGTGCAGGCCATTTTTCAGTCACCAGCTTTCACGTACGATTTCTTTGCACACTTAAAACGCACCTCTACTGGAAAATACTTATAACATTTTTTATTAACTTTATTTGCGGGCGATAAGAAAGGAAGAGGGGTGGGGTGGATAAAATGGGGGGGGGGGGGGGGGGGGGGGTGAAGCAAAGGATTTGTTTGTTTGTTTGTTTGTTTGTTTTCCTTAATACTGTCATCCGTTTTGACTTTAATTGATTAGTTAGTTGTTGGTTATAAGTATTTTGTTTCATATTAATCTTCACTTATGACTTATGTAAAGATATTCACACACTTACACATCCACAACTCTCTCACTCACACACACACAGGCGCACACACACACACACACACACACACACACACACACACACACACACACACACACACACACACACATTCGCGTGCACGCGCACCCATACATATACACACATTATATGCACGCTCGCAATTACTTCCGTACACATTCACTCTGTGTGTGTGTGTGTGTGTGTGTGTGTGTGTGTGTGTGTGTGTGTGTGTGTGTGTGTAATATCACGAATAGTGGATACACGTTAAATGAAGGACACACACACACACACACACACACACACACACACACACACACACACACACACACACACACACACACACACCTTTTCTTTTTATTTTTCAAATTAAACTTTTGCCCATTTAAGTGTGATCAGATCCTTGCAATAACGGTATTTATCGAGGGAATGTTCAGCTTTCTGTAAGAACCAGTGCTACAGAGAGCCAGACAGAATGTCTTCAGGGAAGAAAACACAGCGTCACACAGGTGTACAGGCTCCTTAAACTTTTTACACTTCCAGCGGCTAGGATGCATCCAAATCATTACTCTTAGATGCTTTATTTTCTGTCGCTTTCATTTTTTTTTTTTCAGACTTTTTTTTCCCCTTCGGAATTTTCAGATCTCTCGGTGGTGTCTGCGGTTGTTTTTTTTTTGTGTGTGTTTTTTTTGTTTTTCTTCTGAGGGATGGATGTGTGCGTATCTTAAACACTTAGTTATCGAAGACCTAGCTGTTTCCAGTGAGGTTGTGTGTTTAGTGGTGGGGAAACTGTGTGCATATCTTAAACACTCAGTTACTAACGGCTGTAACGGCCTGTAACGGTTTTTTTTCTTCATGGAATATCTCAGAAAGTACTTGGCCGATCTTTGTGAAAATTAGCAGGCGTGTTATTTATGGGGTCACGGATGATGCCCGATGTTTTAGTTTACCGTTATAGCTGTTACTGACGGTTATAACTGCCCATAATGGTTTTTTTCTTCTTTATGGAATATCTCAGAAAGCACTTTGTCGATCTTCTGACAATGCGTAGGTATGTTCATTATGGGTCACAGATGATACCCTATGTTTTAGTTTACTGTTACAGCCGTTACTAATGGCTATAACTGCCCATAACGGTTTTTCTTTTCTATGGAATGTCTCAGAAAGTACTTGGCCGATCTTTCTGAAAATTTGTAGGTATGTTCATTATGGGTCACGTATGATGCCCGACGTTTTAGTTTACCGTTATACTGTTACTAACTGCTATAACGACCTATAAACGGTTTTTCTTTTTTATGGAATACATCAGAAAGTACGTGGCCGATCTTTCTGAAAATTTGTAGGTATGTTCATTATGGGTCACGGATGATGCCCGATGTTTTAGTTTACCGTTATACTGTTACTAACGGCTATAACAGCCCCTAACGGGTTTTCTTCTTCATGGATTATCTCAGAAAGTACGTGGCCGATATTTCTGAAAATTTGTAGGTATGTTCATTATGGTCACGGATGATGCCTAATGTTTAAGTTTACCGTTATAGCCTGTTACTAACGGCCCATAATGGTTTTCTTCTCTATGGAAAATCTCAGAAAGTTCTTGGCCGATCTTTCTGAAAATTTGTAAGTATGTCATTATAGGTCACAGATGATGGTCGATGTTTACCAGAATAGCCATTACTAACGGTTACACCAGCCCAAGACAGTTTTTCCTCTTTATGGAATATCTCACACGTATTCAGGATAAACTGGAGTACGTTTATATGCTTTGCATCTTGTTATATCTTACATTTCTCATAATGACTCTCGACAGTATTTCTTGATCTAGCCAAATACTGTAGACGTGTGTGCGCTGGTGTGTGTTCATCAGTAGGGTGATGCAGGCGTGTTAATTAGAAAGTCTACAGACGTGAGTGTGCCAGTCTTGGTGTGTGAATATGTGGGTGTGTGTGTGTGAGCGAGTGAGTGAGTGAGTGTGTATGCGTGAGTGCGTGTGTGTGTGGGGGGGGGGGGGGGGGGGGGGGGTGTGGGGGGAGGGGAGTTGTTGTTCCTATGGTTGTGTGTGTGTGTGTGTGTGTGTGTGTGTGTG
>JADBJO010003000.1:461306-468806 GCA_016801955.1 Conus betulinus
AGAGAGAAGAGAGATAGAGAGAGAGAGAGAGATAAACAGAACAGAAAAAGAAAAAATATATATATATATATATATATATGCAGCGGTAGATGATCACTGTGTACTATGAGAATTTAATGAAAAAGGATGTAAATATCTCGATGAAATCTCTCTCTCCTCACAAACACTGGTATCTCACACCATGTCTGTGGGCTACATTGACACACACGGTGATTCATCAGCAATGGCCCCAGCAGACGCGTTTGATAATATTCTGTAGCAGTAGGAGAAAATACAGCTCGCTTTGATTCAGCAGAGGAAAACAAGCAGCAGAAGTCAAGACAATCCATCGTCTGGATTGCTAATGGACAAGTTTAGTTTTTGTATCTTGAGGAAATGCAGAGTAGTTTTTTAATGCAATAGCATCATTTTGGTAAACTCATATAATTGCTGTTTTCTTTGGAATTCCCACTGCTATACAATCGTGTCGTGTGCATTTTTTCTGCTTAGTAACTGTAGCACAACTCTTTCAAAAATACTTGTATATTTGGCTCTCTTTTATTTGTTCTGCACTTGTACGTATAACGTTTTCCTGGAAAAACGGTACAGTCATGTACTCCGTCAGTTTTACTTCTGTATTTTATGTTAAAGAGAAATAACTCAAAGTTTATATGAAGACGTTCGCAGTTTCCGCATTTTGTTCTTTTACGCCTCGTAACTCTTTTCCGTTTCTGCCAGAACCTCCGTGATGTTTTTCTCTCTTTTTTCCATCGTCATTGTTTTCTTCGAGTTTTTCTTTTAGCACGTCCTTTTCTATCCAAATTCTACACATTATTCTGTTCTACACAGCGTTTCAGTTAGAACCGATCTCTCTTTTTATTCATAGCCTTGAGTTTGGTGGTCTCAGCAGCGGTAAAATATCCAAAGCGGCCTTTGTACTGGTTTCATCTTTCATGAGACACCTGCATGCAGTAAACCCACCAGCAGAATGGATCACTGTATTGATAGCATCAGCAATGCATGTATTTTGTGGCAATGGAGAAAACATTAAGAGATCGGGTAATTCAAAACATAGCAGAGTATAAACTGAAGACACCCTTTTGATCTTTCAGAAAATACTTTTGTGCATTTTTTTTTTCTATTAAAACACACACTGGCTAAAAAAACACGGCAAACACACACACACACACACACACACACACACACACACACACGCACGCACGCACGCACGCACGCACGCACGCACGCACGCACACACACACACACACACACACACACACACACACACACACAAAAACCGCCACCGCCTGACAACTGTCGTGCGCATCCCGTAGCCCCCACTCGTGGCTATTACTCAGACGTTCATGTTTTTGACTGCACTTTCTGCTGGTAAACTGGACATTGGAAGTAATTAGAAGGGTAACCGTTGGTTGTAATGGTCATCAGTATTTCGATGAATGGCATGAAATACTCCTCTGTAGTCTGGCACATGACCAAGTATTTATTTCTCAGCACTTAAGGTAAGAGATTATGTTGCTTACAGCCACGCCGACCGCAAAGGGCCATATCAGGGCTGTCACTGCGTTGAAGTCAACTCACAAGTGATTACAAAAAGGAAAAAAAAAAATCATTTGCACAACCCTTTTAAATACACTTTCTGAAAACACACCGGGAATTTTCTCATAAATCTTTCTTCTGTAACATCTTAGATCAGATGAAAAATGTTCATCTCTTTCAGAAATTCAAAGATCACATCAAGTAGGACATCTTTGAACAACATTTTCCTGGAGTCTGCTGTGAAATGCTTATGTCTCACATCATACAAGTCCCAACTCTCTAAAAGAACATGTTTCATTGTGAGTGGTACATGACAAGGAATGCACCATGGAGCTTCTTCTCCTTTTAAAAGATAAGAATGGGTGTAAAACGAGTGGCCTGTATGCAAACGGCACAAGACTGTTGCTTCTTTTCGGCCGCCTCAGAAACATGGTAAAAACTCTTTTCAGGTTTGGGCGGATTTGGAACAGTTTGTTTATCCGTCTACAAGTTCCATTCCTCTTGCCGGAGGTCTTTGACGTAAACCTGGGCTTTCGGTTTCAGATCAGTTTGAGGGATAGGGGGTCGGAACAGCTCACTGGTAGAGCGCCGGACTCGTAATCTTGGTGATTCTGGGGTTGTGGGTTCGAATGGTTCTGACTCCATTTCCCCATACAGTCCTTCGAATGAGACTATAAACCGAGGTTCCGCGTGTGGACGCACGCACAACATCTTGCACACACGTCAAATCCCATCACCAACTTTCGGAAGAGAAGGCCAGTTTGGCCGTTGGTATGGACGACTCGTTACACATAGCATGCACCCTGAGAGAGAAATGGAAAGAAAGAAGGAAGTAAAGAAATGAGTGAACAACATTGAACGATATTGACTGGGTAACACGGGAAACGACTGAATGAAGCGCCAGCTGGCAGCTCTTCAGTTGGCACTACCCAGGTAGGCAGCCCGTTGTGTAAACGAGTGTGGATTGTAAAGCGCTTAGAGCTTGGTCTCTAGCCGAGGATAGCCGCTATACAAGTATAATAATAATAATAAATAATGGTTTCTATTATAGCGCCTAATCAAAGGAATTTCTCTAAGCGCTTTACAAAATCATACTACATTCACCCTTCTCATACACAACAGTACACCTTACACCCAACTACAAATGCTACTACTACAATAAGTATTCATAATAATAATCATCATAATAATAATAATAATACACTCTGCTCAACTCGTTTCTTGTGGCACTCCTGGCAAAGTGTTCAACCACCTCGTTGCCTCGAATGCCCGACAAGAAATGAAGAATGGTTAAATAGAAACAAAAAGGCAAAAGAGAAAGCAAAGAGAGTCATGGTGACACAGGAGCTGAGCTGAAGACAGAAGAGGATGCCGAGAGATTCCAGGCACATTGCAGGTGGAAACACAGTAACTGGAAACATTGTACTACGACACACACTTGACACTTCAATCATTACAGCAAGCGCTATTCAGCATCGTTTACAGTGATAGTGGGGTTTTTTGGCACAGGCTTGTTTCGGTATGGAGATTGTCCACATGTTTTGTACTGTACTTACAGGGCAGCTTCCGATGTGACTGTGAACACAAAGTGGAAGGGAGGCATCAGGGTATTGCCACTCACTTGGGGCGGAATGGAATGGCTGGCATCAGTTCCATTCCCCTGACAGGCGGAAGGACGGTTCCTGAATAATGCAGGGAAATCTTTGTCTTAGAGAAAAAAAAAAGTAGAAAAAAAAACAAAAGGTGTAAGACAGGCTAACCGTCGGACAGAAACTTAACACGTCGAAACGCGTCTGTCGGTATGGAATATTACCGTTCACCTCTGTTTTATGGTGTTTTGGACTTGATCCCGACAAAGATCTTAATGCGGCTACTGAACTGTGCGACATAAGCAAGCGTTTGCGCATGACCAGTGAGTGTAATGTTCTAAAAATAATTCTCTACGGAAAAGGTCAAGGATGGAAAGGGAAGCAACTGCAATCCGCCTGGAGTGGCTTTTGTTGGTCCTGCTTCGTGAACAAACATATGCATATCTATGTGATAATACGACTGAAAAGAGAGTATAAACAAAATTATCCGCTCACTGTGAGGCCGCTTCGAGGGGGGTGATCTACACATGAGGAAGGTTGTTGATGGTAATGATGATAAAGATGACAACTGTACTGCTGTTGCTGAAAGTGCTAAAACAGAGTTCAAGCCATCGACATTGCACCTTAGCAAACTGTGAGTGGATAGTAAATGTGTGAGTTGACAGGCAATGTGCGGAACGATAATGTTCATTACTATCGAACCGTTGACATTAAATTTTGCTTTATACCTGTATGTAGGAACGAATGTAACCAATTTGCCTTGTTTCTCCACACACACGTGTAAATGTGTGAGCTGGCAGGAAACGTGCTGTATAATAGCGCTCTTTCCTACCGAATCGTTTCCTTTAAACCTTATGAAGGAACAACAATATAATTTGCCTTCTTCCTTAATACACACGAGTAAATATGTGAGTTAACAAGAAACGTGTTGTGTACGTTTTGCTGTTTTCTATCGAATCGTTTGCTTTAGACCTGTTTGAAGGAACAATCCTATGATTCACCTTGTTTTTACACACACTTTTTTTTTTAAATTTTTTTGCCTCATGTTACGTATATGTATTGCTTTATTTGATCTTTATCCCTCTCCCTGTCTCATATCTCTATCTCTGTGTTGGACCCATGCAAATACCAGAACAACTTCCTTGTGTAATCCACTGGCTGTTCAATCTTCAATACTTACAGAAACATTGTTCGTATACCTGTAGGCTGCGCCATTTTGTGACGAATCTTTCTCCATACTTCCAGTTTCAGTTTCACCAAGGAGGTGTCGCTGCGTGCGGACTAGTCCATATACGCTGCACACACATCGCTAAGTTTCGAGACCACACCGCGCATGACGTAAAACTGATGGATAATGAATCAATGATTAAAATGAGAAGAATTTAGGAAGAGGGTCTTGTGTCTACGACTTAGTAGATGTCTGACCTACGCATTAGACTAGCGCGCTGGTCAGACCTTGGGTACCTATCTAACGTTGGACGTGCCGTTATTATCAGTGTGTGTGTGTGTGTGTGTGTGTGTGTGTGTGTGTGTGAGTGTATGGGCACAGGCCCATGAGTGTGTGCCAGTGTATGCGATGCGCCAGTGCCTCTGTGTGTGTGTGTGTGTGTGTGTGTGTGTGTGTGTGTGTGTGTGTGTGTGTGCGGTGCGCCAGTGTGTGTGTATGTGTGTGTGTGTGTGTGTGTGTGTGTGTGTGTGTGTGTGTGTGTGTGTGTGTGTGTGTGTGTGTGTGTGCACGTGCACCTTTATTTTAGACTCTATAAGTCGGGCAACTGTGTCTGTTCACAGCAGTCCTTCTGTTGCTGTTCGTTATCGTGATCGTTGCTGCTGGTGTGTGTGTGTGTGTGTGTGTGTGTGTGTGTGTGTGTGTGTGTGTGTGTGTGTGTGTGTTTCACAGCAGTCTTTCAGTTGTTGTTCGTTATCAGCAGTCTTTCTGTTGTTGTTCGTTATCAGCAGTCTTTCAGTTGTTGTTCGTTATCAGCAGTCTTTCTGTTGTTGTTCGCTATCAGCAGTCTTTCTGTTGTTGTTCGTTACCAGCAGTCTTTCTGTTGTTGTTTGTTACCAGCAGTCTTTCTGTTGTTGTTCGTTACCAGCAGTCTTTCTGTTGTTGTTCGTTACCAGCAGTCTTTCTCTGGTTGTTCGTTACCAGCAGTCTTTCTCTGGTTGTTCGCTACCAGCAGTCTTTCTGTTGTTGTTCGTTATCAGCAGTCTTTCTGTTGTTGTCGTTACCAGCAGTCTTTCTGTTGTTGTTCGTTACCAGCAGTCTTTCTGTTGTTGTTCGTTACCAGCAGTCTTTCTGTTGTGTTTCGTTATCAGCAGCCCTTCTGTTGTTGTTCGTTACCAGCAGCAGTCGTTCTGTTGTTCGTCATCAGCAGTCTTTCTGTTGTTGTTTCGTCATCAGCAGTCTTTCTCTTGTTGTTCGTTGTCGTGAGCGTTGCTGCTGGTCTGCCGTGTGTTGCGAGGGCTGACTGTGGAGAGAACCGGCTGGCCCCCTGTGAGGACTTTGGGGGCAGGGTCCACAAACAAGGCGTGGAGTGAGTATAGGCATTTGCCCCCAGAATCATCAGCCCTTGCTGTCAGGGAGGTGACATTGGGCACCCGCCTCGCTTCACGCCATGGGTCTCTCTGGAACACGCTCCGCCTCACTCTCGGAGATTGGTTTGGGGACAGGGTGGGGAGAGGGGGGGGGGGAGTTTCTGTCTCGGTCCCCAGGCACTTGCCTCGAAATTATCAGCCCTTGCTGTCAGGGAGGTGACATTGGGCACCTGCCTCTCTTCACACCATGGGTCTCTCTGGAACACACTCCGCCTCACTCTCCGGAGATTGATTTGGGGATGGTGGGGGGGGGTGGAGGGGGGGGGGAGTTTCTGTCTCTGTCTCTGTCCAACAGCCGTCACCACACCTCTCCCCCCATACCCCTCCTCCCTCCAGTTCAGGTGCAGTGAACTTCGATATTGATGTGTTTTGTAGTTTGTGAGACTTGAAGAATTTGGAAGGAGAGAGGCTGCACACCAGAAATTAATGCACCAAGGCCTTGCGTAAGAAGTCGAGTATTTATAGACCGGCGCAATTAGATTGTTTTTGAGGATTTTTTTTTTGTGTCTGAGAGTTGATTCTCCTCTTTTCCGTTCATATGGCCACCAAGGTACAAGCAGTCAGACTAGAATCAAAGGAATGGGATCATTTTGTGCGTTTGAGGCTGGTGCAAAGATTGGGTGTGTCAGATGAGTGCAAAGGCCTGAAATGTGTGCCGACTAAGGGGAAAGATCACGTAATCGAAGATTGTGATTTCACCGATGAAGATCCCCCCCCCCACCCCCCACCCACCCACCCCCCCCACACACTTTAACATGCTTTGCTCAACTTTATGGTAGGCCTCAAAACGCTTACATAGATTATAACAGTGTTTTAGTGCAAAATCTTGATTGTGGCTAGAGTGATTTTTTTTAGAACAAAGAGGGGCGGTCACTCTGGAGTTACTCCCCAGGGAATGGGTTTGGGCGCGTGCCTTTTCTCACCCCCCCGGGGAGTGATTTCAGTCGTGGGATGACTGCGGCGTATGACACCGGGTCTGGGTTGTTCCAAGGGACATGAAGTAACGCTGTCCTTCTGTTGCTTTTGAATTCCTCTGCACGGAGCTCCACCTCAAATACAGGTCAGAGTTCGGGGTTTCCACAAAGGTCAAGTGGTAACATCACAGTTTGACTAGATGAAAGTCGCCATGGGTCTGTGAGAAACAAAAGATTATGTGAAAAAGATGATTTCATTCAAGGGTTTGTGATCAGTACATTAGTTCAATGCCATTTGTCAGCGAAGATAGCAGAATTATGCATGGCTTGTGGACTTCTTGTGTTACTATGCCATTGGTAGAGCACAAGGAATTGGGAGTGGAAAATCCTGCAGACGACAGGAAAATGAAGGGTTATGTGGATCGTCCTGTAACATAAAAGGAGCAGACTTCGAATCTGCCCCCGAATCAGACACGGTGTGGATCAAGGGCTGCACTGTGCGATGAATGTGTTTTGGTACTGGCTGATCTTCGGACAAAAGTCAGATGCAGCTTCGAGTGAGATAGAGAATAGATAGCGCGTTGGGCCTAATCTGTACCCGTGGACTCGGACCAAAATAGGGGTTTGACCTATCCTGTCTTCAAGCCCAAATGACAAACAAACACACAACACAACGTGTGTAAATAACAGGGAATTGTATGTGGAAGACAAAACAAATTTCGACAAGCATGCCTTCTTCAGGCGTTACGATCAGTAAACAAAAATGTACAAAACTGTTCCCCTCTGTTAACAGTCAACATGTGTTGTATTAACCTTTTGCATTAATTGACCCTTTGTGTTGTGCGTTTATTTGTAGTTCAGCTTGT
>JADBJO010003000.1:478806-518185 GCA_016801955.1 Conus betulinus
GAACCCTCTGTTTTTCAGCTAGGAGCTAGAGTGACCAACAAATGGACGTTAGGTCCTCAGTAAAGAAAAAAGAAAAAAAAAAAAAGAATAAAAACATTGATTTATCTGGAGAAAACCGCAGTCGGTCACTTTTGTGCACCGAGTCTCTATATGCATCCATTCTAATGCATTGCTAAGGTACAGAACAAGCCCCATATGCGGTCGTTAAGAAACTCAGCATGTGAGCTCGTATACATCGCCAAAACAACTTAATAATCCTTCACTTTACAAGCGAGTCCTCAAATGTTAAAAACGAAAGGCATTAGATTGTTATAGAAATAGTCCGAAGAACCTTAGTTCTTGTCGTAAAACACAAAATGGTCAATTTTTCAGTACTGATTATGTCAAAAAGCATCTAAACTCTGCAAATTCGAGATAGCCTATATATCAATGCAAAACTTTCGTTTTCAACATTTTATCGACTGAAAACTAGATGCTTTCAGAACTAAATATAATGCTTCCACAAAATGTAGGCCTAGATGTGGCGACACAAATATATCAAGGCCATGTTTTATTTGAGTATCTCAGGGCCTACTTAGGCTTATCATGTTTATCAGGCATGTCTGTGATTGATGTGTTTTTTTCCCGATACTGGTCTTGTTTTTAAAGTTACCTCTTGTTTGTTACATAGTTGGCTTAAGTAATTAATATGACGTTGGCGGTATTTGTGTGATTATATGTGCGCACCGACACCTGCGCGCGCACGCACACACACACGCACACACACGCACACACACACACAAACACGCACGCACACACGGACCTATGTAAACACATACCTTCTCTCTCTCTCTCTCTCTCTCTCTCTCTCTCTCTCTCTCTTATTTAATATCACATAATTCTGTGAAAAGACGTAAAAGTGAAAGTACTACTACTACTACTACTACTACTACTACTACTACTACTACTACATCGCCAAAAGCAGGCGCGGTCATAAAAGAAAGTCAGCCGATGACACGAGACAGTCACGCCGCGGGGCGTGACTTTCAGCACCCTACTCACCATTATTGACCAGTGCACACAGAACCCTATCAGACAATGAAAACAACAGTAGCACTAGGGTGCCACGTTTATAAACCCTACACGTGGAGGGCGCGGTCGATGGATCGGTGGGTGAGACTGGCATCCTACTGGCCTGAAACCCTTAGGGACAAGGTGTCCCAAACTCTAGTCTGTGTAGTGTTTGGGCGTTGCTGTCTCCGGCGGTGATGACTGGTCGAAATCGTTGTTGTTGCTCTCTGTGGCAGCCTCTTGCCCAGCTCTAGCACCGTCCCTTCTCAGGGCCGCTGATATGGATCCACACGGTCCACTTTTGGCCCAGCTCGGGTAGAACACACCTGACTGGTCTCTCCCTCCACCCCACCCTGCTACCCCATCGCCCCTCCCCCGCTGGCAAGCCGGACAAACTGGACGCGCGGTTACATAATTTACACGGCTTCCACGCACAAATCGCGGTCACTTTCCGTCGGGCTTCAACTTGTTGTGGCAAGTCACGTGACAAAGAAGCCTCCACCGATTGGCTGTTACACTGCCTATGCTGGGGGGGGGGGGGGGGGGGGGGAAGAAAAAAAAATAGTTCTATTCGTAAAAAAATAATATGCAGGCTAAAAGTATCCGCTTCGTAGAAAGCCAGTGTTCAACCTATTGTGCTGCAAACGTGTACGGACGGCCTAGCATGATGATAGTGTAGTCACGCAGCGGGGAACACACCTGACCACACTAACACCGCCACAGGGCACGTGTCAACACACGAGGTGCGACTGTGGTCAGTGCGTCGTCCAGTTAACCCGTAGCCGTCCTTACGGCTGGCCAAGGGCCGCAAAGACAGCTGGCAGTCGTGACACGCGCAATGGCTCGCAGGGAAGCCAAGTTTGGCCGATTTGAGCTATACCTACCCGTGATTACTCTAGATTCAATGGCGCTGCTTAAATAGTTTTATCAGCGAAATGTAATTTTCACAAAGAGCCCGATTAAATGAACTTACGAGTAGCTGGATTCAGGACAAATCTGTGGAAATGCAACATGTTTAGTTTCGCGATCTAGGCAAGGAAATGTTTGATAAAAATAAAAGTTAAAAACATATCTTCGTTGGTCAGAAAAACCGGCCGACCTGGTGGCCGCCGCCCGGCCACGTGTGCATGTTGCTGTCCGACGAACAAAACGGCTTTAGCATCATAAATTCACTTCGATTTTTTTGTCTGGAGCATAGGAATAATAAACCGTTTTACAAGTTGACTCATTAAGAGTTTTGACCTAATCGCAACGCACACAAAATTTGGGCATAAAAGGGAGAAAAAAAAAGTTTCAGAACAAGTTTACACACGTACTTAAAAAATCGTTGGTTCAGGTATGCGTCCTGACTTACCGCCCTTGATTCCCAATTTCTCGATTTAAAAAAAAAAAAAAGTTGTTTGTTGTTAGCTTTGGAAGCCTTCCCAGAGCTATCGCTTTCATACGAATGTCGTAGAATTATCGAGAGAGAGCTCAACAAAAGCTCAATCGGCAATAGTTCATGTGTGTTCCAGTTTCGAATTTTACAGCGTGTTTTATTTCACGCTGTGTCATAAATTGGTTCAGTTATCACTGTACAACCCCCTTTTGTGAGACTATCCAAATAGAGGACAAATTCCACGCACAAACGAAGAGGTAGTACACATCTTCAGTTTAATAGATGTTTCATTTGAAAGACATTTGATATATTTTAATATAGAATAGAATTTAAAGCAGTACTTCTGTGACTGAAAATTGCCACGGCGTTATCATTTTTTAAGATAAAAGTTCGGGTTTTATATTTTTCCAATATTCATACATCAGAGTATTATAGTCAGGGGCGGAGAATGTGTGTTTAAACATTGTTGGAATAAGAGTTTATCCTTTGAGTTGCTGCCCTTGTTTTTGACGTGATGGAGTAAACCGATATGCACTCTCACATTTCAGTGTATAGGTTGTAACATTTCTGGGGCTGCTACGGTCAAATGAATGATGTTATAAGAAAATAACATTTATAAGTGCTTACAGTTCTCTAATTTTGGCTTTTTTTTTTTTTTTTTTTTTTTTTGGTTTTGTTTCTGTTATTTGTGTTCATACATTTGCCAGCTAATTCTGACAACTCAGGCACAAGACTATCCATCTTTGTCACTTCGTTTACCTCCTGATTATCTCATAAAGTTTTAAATTACTTATTGTTTAGTCTGAACTTTCACTTTCTCGAATATCAGGAAAAGAGATAAAGTATTGCTGGCCAGATCATAAGAAAAGTTGGCTTTTGTTACACTCATAATTACATCTTCCATTTCAGTGTAAATAGGTTTGTGACATTTCTGGGATTGCTACTGTTTGATGAATGACGACATAAGACAATAACGTTTATAAATGCTTATGACTCTTTTTTATATTTGTTTTTATTTGTGTTTATATATTTGCCAACTGTTTCTGATGATTTAGGCATACGACTATCCATCTTTGTCACCTCATTTATGTCCTGATTTTCTCGTGAATTTTTAGAATGTTACTTACTGTACAGTCTGAACATTTATTTTCTTGAATGAATAAAAGGAAAATAGCTAATGTACCAACGACTGCTGGCCAGGTCATAAGAAATGTTAGCTTTTTTTTGCTCTCAAAATACGTTGTTAAGAAACAATATAAGGGTAGAAATAAACATAATAGTTTTTTAATCCGAAAATTACATGTTTGTCTTATTTTTTCATAGAACAACATCCAAGCAGTAATGATTCTTTTAATGATTATACATCACTAAACGAACGATTTTGGACAGACAAATATGTTTTCTAAACAAGTTTACAGCCGGTTTGAACGTTGGTAATCTGGGGCTGTGTCAGGACTTACTGTTTTTGATTCCCATTTCTTCAATGTAATTTGAATTTAATTTTATTAAAAATTTGTTGTTATAGTCGCGCAAGGTTTGGTATCTTACTAAAGTTATCACTTTGTCAGGAATTAGCACATGCAAGAACAACCTCTTGTGAGGAAACAGAAATGTGTCGTGTTGATCCCTTCATAATTTCCATTCTGTAATTTCACCACGAAATCAACATAGTGTCATCATAAATTTGTGTTGAAATGTACTCAGTGTATCTGTACATGCGTTTTAAATCATATTCAAAACTTTGTTGGAATCACTTATATTCCTTGCGTTGCTGCCCTTGATTCCATTCCATTGAGTAAATCACATTTCAGTGTAAATAGGTTGTGACATTTCTGGGATTGCTATTGTTTGATGAATGACGACATAAGGAAGTAACGCTTATAAATGCTTAAGACTCTTTTTCTGGCATTTATTTCGTATTTATGCATACGACTGTCCATCTTTGTCACTTCATTTATCTCCCGATTTTCTAGTGAATTTTTAAAGTGTTACTTTGTTACTTACTGTTCAGTCTGAACATTTATTTTCTTGAATACAAAGGAAAATAGCTAATGTACCAACAACGACTGCTGGCCAGGTCATAACAAATGTTAGCTTTTTCTCACTCTCTAAATACATCGTTAATAAACAACAATCTAAGGGTAGAAATAAACATAATAGTTCTATCGGCAAATAACATGTCTTGTCTTATTTTTTTCATAGAACAACATCCAAGCAGTACAGATTCTTTTAATGATTATACATCGCTAAACGAACAATTTACGACAGACAAATATGTTTGCTAAACAAGTTTACAGCCGGTTTGAACGTTGGTAATCTGAGGCTGTGTCTGACAGGCTGTTTTTGATTCCCATTTCTTCTGTGTGATTTAATTTGATTTTAATAGAAATTTGTTCTATTATAGTAGCGCAAAGTTTGGTATCTTACTAAAGCTATCACTCTGTCAGTAATTAGCACATGCAAGAACAACCTCTTGTGAGGAAACAGAATTGTGTGGTAGTCATCCCTCATAATTTCCGTTTAGTAATTTCACCACGAAATCAACGTAGTGTCATAAATTCGTGTTCATTCTGTACTCAGTGTATCTGTATATGCCCCTTGTAAACAACTTGCCCCAGACAAAGAAAGTGCTAACACATACCTCTATATCAAAACATTTTTCATCAAAAGGGAAGTTTAATAAATTTTAATGTAAATGAAATTTAAACTAGTGATGTAATTTGCAAACTACCAAAGAATTATCATTTTATTAATCAAAATAAAAATTGATTATTTTACCAATATTCCTACAACACAATATGATCATTTTGGGTGGAAGCATGCATTTTAAAACCATATTCAAAACTTTGTTCGATCAGTTTTATCCCTTGAGTTGCTGCCCTTGATTCCATTCCATTGAGTAAATCACACTTCAGTGTAAATAGGTTTGACATTTCTGGGATTGCTACTGTTTGATGAACGATGACATAAGGAAAAAAAAACACTTATAAATACTTATGACTCTTTTTCTGGCATTTATTTTGTATCTTAGTCTGAAGATTTAGGCATACGACTATCCATCTTTGTTACTTCATTTTATCCCCTGAATTTCTCGTGAATTTTTAGTGTGTTACTTACTGTTTGGTCTAAACATTTATTTTCTTGAATACAAAGGAAAATAGCCAATGTACCAACAACGACTGCTGGCCAGGTCATAAGAAATGTTAGCTTTTTTTCACTCTCTAAATACGTCGTTAATAAACAACAATCTAAGGGTAGAAATAAACAAAATGATTTTATGGCCAAATTACATAATTGTCTTATTTTTCTCATAGAACAACATCCAGCACTACAGATTCTTTTAATGATTATACATCGCTAAACGAACAATTTTGGACAGAAAAATATGTTTACTGAACACGTTTACAACCAGTTTGAACGTTGGTAATCCGGGGCTGTGTCAGGACTTACTGTTTTTGATTCCCATTTCTTCAGTGTAATTTGAATTTGATTTTAATAGAAATTGTTCTATTATAGTAGCACAAAGTTTGGTATCTTACTAAAGTTATCACTCTGTCAGTAATTCGCACATGCAAGAACAATCTCTTGTGAGAAAACAGAAATGTGTTGTGTTGATCCCTTCATAATTTCCGTTTAGTAATTTCACCACGAAATCAACGTAGTGTCATAAATTTGTGTTCATCCTGTACTCGGTGTATCTGTATAGGCCCCTTTTAGTCAACTTGCCCCAGACAAAGAAAGAGTTAGTTGAGTTAAGTTGAGTTAAGGGTGAGATTTACGTCCTATCGGCCTGAGGCCCTTAAGGACAAGTTTCTTCAGACTTTAGTCTGTGTAGACTTGGCGCTGCTGTCCTCCGTGGTGGTCTACTGTCACTGGTCGTCTGCTCCTTACGGCAGTTTTTCCTCCCCTCCCTTTCCTCAGTTCCCTTCCAGGACCATTTCATATGGATCCACATGATCCAATTTTGGCCAGTTCGGGTGAAACACCTTACTGGTCGCCCCCCCCCTGCTGTGAAGCCAGAGGACAGGGATGTGAGTCTCAGAGGTTCAACCCAAAGTGCAACTTTGGGGATCCTCATCGTCTCTTTTGACACTCTTTACCGTCCACACCTCTTTCCTTCACAGTGGTTTAAAAACCAACTGTCTGTACCGGAGGATAGGAGGGAGTCACACAGGAACTTCATGGGTTGCATCCCTAGGTGGGATGTGGCTGGAGGAAGTCCTGAACTCTTAGGTCATGGGTGGCCCTGAACACCCATAGTGGCGCCAGGGTAGCCGCTAGGGTTGGGCACCCACTGAAGGCATGTTGGAGTGATACAATACTGCCACATGCACATTTGGTGCCCATGAGAAAACCCCTGCGGCACCCTGTGCGTAGCCTCCTCATTAGTTGGAGGTGTTTTCTGGGGAGTTTCTGGTCTAGTTTCCCCTTTCTGCATATAGGGAGGTATAGCCATCCCTTGTCTCACATCGGTCTTTGAGTGTTTTCTCTCGTTCTCTGTAAACAGCTGCTCGAGCATGGTTTATGACTTCGGTCATTGATAGTCCGAGGTTGGTGGGTGTGCCTTTCTCTATAGCTGCCTTGGCTGCTTGGTCGGCCATTTCATTGCCCCGTATGCCTGTGTGGGAAGGAAGCCACATGAGTGTCAGTTCTGTACCCTTGCATATGATTTGATGGGCTAAGAAAAGGATTTCAGTTTGGATTTCTTTCCTGTTTTTCCTTCCTCCATCTGCTAGTGCCTGCAATGAGGACTTAGAAATCAGATAGGATGGCGACTGCTCTTGGTGGCTGGGGCATGTCATTCACTGTTGTGCATGCCATAAGGATGGCATGCAATTCAGCAGTGAAGATACTTACCCCCTTGTTTAGGTGATATTGCTTTGAGATCCCCAGGTTTGGGATCACAAAGGCGCATCCTGCCTCTCCATTTTCTAGGACAGAACCGTCTGTGTAGATATGGAGGTAGTGGCTGAAGCGTTCATACAGTTGGGTCTTTGCTATGCTGGCAAGACGCAGTGGGTCTGTTTGTTTTGTGGCACCTTTTCCGTAGGATGTTAAGATCTGTGGTCTCTCCATCTCCCAAGGAGGGTAGGGCATAGGTGGTGAGGGGACTGCCTGGTTTGGTCTTACTTGGCTTTTTTCCCAGATGTTGGCTGTCTGCGAGTTTAGTGGCCTGGTCTTTTGGTACACCTGGGTTTTTTCCTGGCTAGATGGCGCTCCTTTGCCATGTCACCGGGAGTAGCGTCCGCATTGAGTACTGCTTTGACTGTGTTTGGTACCATCGAGGCGCGAATTTCGAAGTTGGCACACACGGCGGCGGGCATTTCGTCTCTTAGGGGTAACCAACCTGCTTCTTGGTAGACCAAGTCGTTGACAGCACTTTGGGGGAGTCCCATGGCTTGCTTGAGGGCTGCTAGCTCGATGCGCTGTAGCTTTACCCACTGACTTTCAGAGGTGGTGAAAAAGACTTCGTGTCCATAGGTCAGTCTGGGGCGGACCAGAGCTCCTGTCAGGTGTATAAGGCTTTTTGGAGTTGTCCAGCTCTCTCTTGAAAGGGTTTTGATTGTTCCAACTGCACGCATGGCCTTGTTTACCAGTTTTTGGATGTGAGCACCCCAGGTCAAGTCCTGGGTGATAGTAACACCCAGAAATTTGACTTCTTTACTTGGTTTTATTTGTGCCCACCAATTGTATCGAGTACCCTTCTCGGTCCTTTGTTTTCTGGCAAAAAACCATGAGGACCGTCTTTTCTGCAGAGAGTTCAAATCCGTTTTTCGCATATACGTGTGGATAGTGTCTATAGCGATTTGGAGGTTGCTCATAGACTTTTTTTGTTGACGTGGTATGTGATCGACCCATATCGCCAGATCGTCAGCGAAGAGTGATACCTTCACTTCACGTTTGATGTTTTGGTCTATTTCCCCTGTGATGTCGTGAAGCATGATGTTGAAGAGGATGGGAGCGATGACACTCCCTTGTGGTACTCCCATGTCAAGGGTGTGGGTTTCCGATTTGGCTGATCCTACCTTGACTGCCATTTGTCTGGAGTGCAAGAATGCTTCCACAAATTTGTATAGGCGGCCTGTGATGCCCAGTAGGTGCATTTTGTTTAGTAGTTTTGCGTGCCACACCGTGTCAAAGGCTTTCTTGATGTCGAAGAAGGCGGCAACTGTTACCTTTGGGTAGCGTTGTCTTATGTTCTTCTTGACATTTTCGAGGAGTTGCACGACGTGTTCCATGCAGTTCCTACCTTTGCGGAATCCAGCCTGGCATACAGGTAGCAAGCCATGTTTTTCTAGGTGGAACTCAAGTCTGTGTTTGATCAGTTTTTCATACACTTTACCAAGGTGTGGAGTTAGAGCTATCGGCCGGTAGCTTGTGGGGAGTTCTGGTGGTTTGCCATCTTTGGGGATGGCTACCACCAGGGCTTCCTTCCAGGCTTTGGAATCGTGCCAGATACCCAACATGTTTGGTAGAACATGTGGAGTACCTTAGTCATGGATTCTGTGAGTCGGCAAATCATGTGGTAGGATATAGGGTCAGAGCCAGAAGCCTTGCTGGCTGACCCTAGGCTACTAATTGCCATCTTCAGTTCGCCTATGGTCAGGTCTCCATTGTAGGGGGCCGAGTTGTCTTCCATAACAGGTTTTGTGAAGTTAGCTTCAGCCTGGTGTCTGGCATTGATCATCTCTCCACTGGGAGGTGATCTTTCTGACTCACTTTGGCGAAGGTTTCAGCAAGAAACATCTGCCTTTTCCTGGACATTTTGGGTTTGCTGGCCATTGACTAGAAGGGGTCTTTCAGGTCGGCGCGTGCGTCTTCTAAATTTCCTGATTTTCCTCCATAGTTTTGAGCTATCTGTCGGTTCTTTTATTTCTTCTCTGCAGAAGCGTTCCCAGTGTTCTCGGCGGACATTGTCTGTGACTTCCTGGCAGTGGTGGGTTGCTTTTTCAAGGGCTTCTCTGTTTTCTTCTGAGTTGACTGCTTGGAATTTACGTAGGGCGTGTCTTTTGCCCGCGGTGGCCTTGTCACACTCTTCATTCCACCAGTCGCATGTGAATTTGTGCTTTCCTCCTGGTTTTGGTGCTTTCAGGGGAATAGCAGTGTCGGCTGCTCTAAGGATCATGCCTCTGATGTTGTCATAATATGTGTCAATATCTGGGCTTACAGGGTTTGTCGTTTCGCATTCAGTGTCTAGGCGGGTGCGAATAGTTCCCAGTTGGCCTTGTCGAGTTGAAACTTTGGGCTCATATCCATGTCTGCTGGCATTGGGTCCACACTTCCAAGCACAATGTGTAATGGTAGGTGGTCCGATTGCAGATGATCATGGCCCAGGTCCCACTTTGCATCTAAGTAGAGGTCAGAAGAAGTCATTGAAAGGTCGATGGCGGAACTCCTTTGTCTTTTATGTCCAATTCGGGTAATTCTGCCATCGTTTAATAGTGTCAGGTTCGAGTCAGTGACTATGTTTGCTAGATGGGCTCCAGTATTCTGGGTCTGTCCAGCATCCCATAGTCTGTGGCTGACATTGAAGTCGCCAGCCACAACCCAGCTGCAGGAGTTTGTGTCTAGGCTTTTGAGCCAGGCTACATCTTCCTCAGTGCTGCTTCCACCAGGGTAGTAGACGTTGACCAGGTTGGTTTTTTCTGTTTCCCTTCGTGGGGATGCTGATGGCACAGGTTGAGAGTCGACTTTTAACTTGGCCTGTGGATACATCGAGGTCGGTGTATGTCAGTTTCTTGCTGACATATGTGGCAACCATAATTCGCTCTCCTTCCTGTCGTGCAACAGGGGGATAGTAGAATCCCTCTAGGAATGGGAGGGCATTACGTTTGACGTTGAGAGACTGTAGCATCAGCACGTCCACGCTGGGTTGGTTTCGCAGGTAGTCAGTGAGGAAGGGGACCTTCCCACTGATGGACCTGCAATTCCATTGCAGGATGGACAGTTTTTGCTTCAGGCCTCTCGTGTCTTTTTTACTGTTGGGAGGGACTGCCATGGTTGGGCGATGTCAGGGTGGTCAGAAGGCCCCGCACAGCCTGCACTTGGTCTCCACTGAACAGGGCCACTACCTTTACCAGCAGCTCCATCAGGTCAGCGACGCCTGCTGGCCTCGTCTCCATCTTTTGTTCCAGTGCCTCCAGTCTCCTTCTAAATCCGGCATTCTCCTGGCGGAGTTTTCGGTTCTCTTCTTCCAGAACCTTTACTCTTTCAGTGTCGCACCTTTGGATTTTCTCCTGTGTCATTTGGTTGGTATTTTCATTCTCGTTGCAGGATGCCTGTCCTTTGGCAGCTTGTGGTACATGATTGTCATGAGCTTCACGTTGGTTGCTTTTGCTAGGGTTTTATGGGTGTTGGAACCCTTTGCAATGGCTGCAGCTATGTTGGAACCCTTTGCGGTGGCTGCAGCATAGCTGATCCCTTCTTTCCTCCAGCCTGGTCTTAGAGAAATTACAGGCTGTTCATGTTTTTGGGGGGTCAGTCTCTCGGGCCATCTCGAGCTTTGCTGCCCGGTGGGCATGTGCCATCGGCACGTATGCTTCAGCCCGGATCCTGTTGGCCCTTAGCCACTGTTCTTTCGAGGGACATTTGACACTTTTGGCCGAGTGTGTTCTCCTTTGCAGTTTACACAGCGGAGTGTAACAGCTGTGCAGGACGCACCATTGTGTCCTTTTTGCCCACAGGTTGGGCAAGTTTTCCGCGGGTGCAGTGCTTATGCACATGTCCAAATCTGTGGCATGCATAGCACTGGATGGGTCTCCTAAGGAAGGGGACTACTGGGTACTCTTGTTTCCCCAGAATAATTAGGGCCGGTAGTTGTCGCAGTTCGAATTTGACGTGGAATTTATTCAGTTCCGTCCCGTCATATCGCTTCATTCGCGTGGCCGCCCGGACTTTGCACTGGACGGCCTCGCCATGTGCGTCCACTGCACCTCCTATGGCTCGTAGGAAAGCTTCTTTGCTGATGTTGAGGGGGATTCCCTTTACCACTCCATCTACTGTAGGGGTGGGGATGGAGCAGTGTACTGCTATTCCCTCTATTTCTTTGATTTGACTTAATTTTCTTTGTTGTAGGTCGCTGATGCAGCCCACAAAACCCATTTGTCTCCATGTTTGCTTTTCCTGATGGTGCCGACAGGTCCCACCAGTTTTTTTCAAGTGTTCCCACATGTGGAAACTTATTTTTCGGAGGGGGTTCCCCTTTTTTCAAATCCTCCACCACGACAGGGCGTTCGTGGTGGATTGGATTTAGTTGGGGTGCCCCTGAATTGTGTACTGCCTTTTGAGGGAGCGCATTTTTCCTCTTTTTTCTCTTTACCAGGGTATAGCCATCCGTTTCAGGGCTGACTATCTTGGACATCGGGAGGTGGTTCTTCCCTATGTATGTCATTGTCTTCATCATGGGAAGGCGATTCTTCCCCGTTTGCGTCATTGTCTTCCTTATGGGGAGCCGATTCTCCCTCTTGCATGTTATTGTCCTCTTCATTTGGGGTAGGACAGTCTCTTCTGGTCCGTTTAGGACCACTGTCGGCCTTTACTTCGTCGTCAGAGAATATTGTCACTAGGGAGCTAGAGGATGCATCACTGAGCGTCCTTTTTCTTTCCAGGCTTTCTAAAGAGTCCGGGAGCACGTCCATTTTTATGCAGAGTAGCCCAGTACAGGGCAGTCCTGCTTTCTCCGAGAAAAAGTGATCCTGTTTTGTTGCAATTCTTCCACAATTTCGGAACCGCGTTCGTTACACAGCCAAATCTGTGCTTTCCGCGTAGGGTAGTTTCACTCGCAGCTTAAATTTAATTTAAAAAAAAAAAAAAAAAAAAAAAAAAAAAAAAAAAAAAAAAAAAAGGAGAGAGAGAGAGAGTGGAAGAGGAGAGAGAGAGAGAGAGAGAGAGGGAGAGGATGAGAGAGAAGAAGAAGGGTGGGAAAGATTTCCCAGTGTGTTGTGTACTTATCTGCCCCTCTTTGGTGCAGCTCCTCTGGGGCCCAGCCTCCTCTGGTGGTGCTGGTCCTTGGTCTCCTCTGGTTTTGTGTTGCTGCTCCTCCGAGGTCTATGGTGATGGTGTCCCCTTCTACAGCACAGTCCTCCTCCTTTGATGGTGGTGCTGTAGCTCTGTTGTCTAGTCTCCTTTGAAGCACGGGTTTCCGTAGTCCTCTCCAGTTTTGATTACATTTCAGCAGCGTCCCACACACACTGCGTGCATCGCTCTCGCTTTCATCGCCCTGCGAGTGACAAAGAAAGAGCTAACACATATCTGTATATGATAACATTTTTCATTAAAAGAGAAGTTTAATAAATTTTAATGTAAATGAAATTTAAACTAGTGATGTTGTAATTTGAAAACTACAAAGGTATTATCATTTTATAAATCAAAATAGTGATTGAATATTTATCCAATACTCCTACAACAAATATGATCGTTTTGGGCGGAAACATACGTTTTAAATCATATTCAAAACTTTGTTCGATCAGTTTTATCCCTTGAGTTGCTGCCCTTGATTCCATTCCATTGAGTAAATCACATTTCAGTGTAAATAGGTTTTGACATTTCTGGGATTGCTACTGTTTGATGAATGATGACACAAGGAAAAAAAAACACTTATAAATGCTTATGACTCTTTTTCTGGCATTTATTTTGTATCTTTGTCCGATGATTTAGGCATACGACTATCCATCTTTGTTACTTCATTTTATCTCCTGATTTTCTCGTGAATTTTTAGTGTGTTACTTACTGTTCGGTCTAAACATTTATTTTCTTGAATACAAAGGAAAATAGCTAATGTACCAACAACGACTGCTGGCCAGGTCATAAGAAATGTTAGCTTTTTCACTCTCTAAATACATCGTTAATAAACAACAATCTAAGGGTAGAAATAAACATAATGATTTAATGGCCAAATTACATGTTTGTCTTATTTTTCTCATAGAACAACATCCAAGCAATACAGATTCTTTTAATGATTATACATGAACAAACGAACAATTTACGACAGACAAATATGTTTGCTAAAGAAGTTTACAGCCGGTTTGAACGTTGGTAATCTGAGGCTGTGTCTGGACAGGCTGTTTTTGATTCCCATTTCTTCTGTGTGATTTAATTTGATTTTAATAGAAATTTGTTCTATTATAGTAGCGCAAAGTTTGGTATCTTACTAAAGTTATCACTCTGTCAGTAATTAGCACATGCAAGAACAACCTCTTGTGAGGAAACAGAAATGTGTGGTAGTCATCCCTCATAATTTCCGTTTAGTAATTTCACCACGAAATCAACGTAGTGTCATAAATTCGTGTTCATTCTGTACTCAGTGTATCTGTATATGCCCCTTGTAAACAACTTGCCCCAGACAAAGAAAGTGCTAACACATACCTCTATATCAAAACATTTTTCATCAAAAGAGAAGTGTAATAAAATTTTAATGTAAATGAAATTTAAACTAGTGATGTAATTTGCAAACTACCAAAGAATTATCATTTTATTAATCAAAATAAAAATTGATTATTTTACAATATTCCTACAACAAAATATGATCGTTTTGGGTGGAAGCATGCATTTTAAACCATATTCAAAACTTTGTTCGATCAGTTTTATCCCTTGAGTTGCTGCCCTTGATTCCATTCCATTGAGTAAATCACATTTCAGTGTAAATAGGTTTTGACATTTCTGGGATTGCTACTGTTTGATGAATGATGACATAAGGAAAAAAAAAACACTTATAAATGCTATATGACTCTTTTTCTGGCATTTATTTTGTATCTTTGTCCGATGATTTTTAGGCATACGACTATCCATCTTTGTTACTTCATTTTATCTCCTGATTTTCTCGTGAATTTTTAGTGTGTTACTTACTGTTCGGTCTAAACATTTATTTCTTGAATACAAAGGAAAATAGCTAATGTACCAACAACGACTGCTGGCCAGGTCATAAGAAATGTTAGCTTTTTCACTCTCTAAATACATCGTTAATAAACAACAATCTAAGGGTAGAAATAAACATAATGATTTAATGGCCAAATTACATGTTTGTCTTTTTTTTCTCATAGAACAACATCCAAGCAATACAGATTCTTTTAATGATTATACATGAACAAACGAACAATTTACGACAGACAAATATGTTTGCTAAACAAGTTTACAGCCGGTTTGAACGTTGGTAATCTGAGGCTGTGTCTGGACAGGCTGTTTTTGATTCCCATTTCTTCTGTGTGATTTGAATTTGATTTTAATAGAAATTTGTTCTATTATAGTAGCGCAAAGTTTGGTATCTTACTAAAGTTATCACTCTGTCAGTAATTAGCACATGCAAGAACAACCTCTTGTGAGGAAACAGAAATGTGTGGTAGTCATCCCTCATAATTTCCGTTTAGTAATTTCACCACGAAATCAACGTAGTGTCATAAATTCGTGTTCATTCTGTACTCAGTGTATCTGTGTATATGCCCCTTGTAAACAACTTGCCCCAGACAAAGAAAGTGCTAACACATACCTCTATATCAAAACATTTTTCATCAAAAGGGAAGTTTAATAAATTTTAATGTAAATGAAATTTAAACTAGTGATGTAATTTGCAAACTACCAAAGAATTATCATTTTATTAATCAAAATAAAAATTGATTATTTTACCAATATTCCTACAACAAAATATGATCGTTTTGGGTGAAGCATGCATTTTAAACCATATTCAAAACTTTGTTCGATCAGTTTTATCCCTTGAGTTGCTGCCCTTGATTCCATTCCATTGAGTAAATCACATTTCAGTGTAAATAGGTTTTGACATTTCTGGGATTGCTACTGTTTGATGAACGATGACATAAGGAAAAAAAAACACTTATAAATACTTATGACTCTTTTTCTGGCATTTATTTTGTATCTTAGTCTGATGATTTAGGCATACGACTATCCATCTTTGTTACTTCATTTTATCCCCTGAATTTCTCGTGAATTTAGTGTGTTACTTACTGTTTGGTCTAAACATTTATTTTCTTGAATACAAAGGAAAATAGCCAATGTACCAACAACGACTGCTGGCCAGGTCATAAGAAATGTTAGCTTTTTTTCACTCTCTAAATACATCGTTAATAAACAACAATCTAAGGGTAGAAATAAACAAAATGATTTTATGGCCAAATTACATAATGTCTTATTTTTCTCATAGAACAACATCCAAGCACTACAGATTCTTTTAATGATTATACATCGCTAAACGAACAATTTACGACAGAAAAATATGTTTACTGAACAAGTTTACAACCGGTTTGAACGTTGGTAATCTGAGGGCTGTGTCAGGACAGGCTGTTTTTGATTCCCATTTCTTCAGTGTAATTTGAATTTGATTTTAATAGAAATTTGTTCTATATAGTAGCGCAAAGTTTGGTATCTTACTAAAGTTATCACTCTGTCAGTAATTAGCACATGCAAGAACAATCTCTTGTGAGGAAACAGAAATGTGTTGTAGTTGATCCCTTCATAATTTCCGTTTAGTAATTTCACCACGAAATCAACGTAGTGTCATAAATTTGTGTTCATCCTGTACTCGGTGTATCTGTATAGGCCCCTTTTAGTCAACTTGCCCCAGACAAAGAAAGTGCTAACACATACCTCTATATCAAAACATTTTTCATCAAAAGAAGTTTAATAAATTTTAATGTAAATGAAATTTAAACTAGTGATGTTGTAATTTGAAAACTACAAAGGTATTATCATTTTATAAATCAAAATAAAATTGAATATTTATCCAATACTCCTACAACAAAATATGATCGTTTTGGGCGGAAACATGCGTTTTAAATCATATTCAAAACTTTGTTCGATCAGTTTTATCCCTTGAGTTGCTGCCCTTGATTCCATTCCATTGAGTAAATCACATTTCAGTGTAAATAGGTTTTGACATTTCGGGGATTGCTACTGTTTGATGAATGATGACATAAGGAAAAAAAAAACACTTATAAATGCTTATGACTGACTCTTTTCTGGCATTTATTTTGTATCTTTGTCCGATGATTTAGGCATACGACTATCCATCTTTGTTACTTCATTTTATCTCCTGATTTTCTCGTGAATTTTTAGTGTGTTACTTACTGTTCGTCTAAACATTTTATTTTCTTGAATACAAAGGAAAATAGCTAATGTACCAACAACGACTGCTGGCCAGGTCATAAGAAATGTTAGCTTTTTCACTCTCTAAAATACATCGTTAATAAACAACAATCTAAGGGTAGAAATAAACATAATGATTTAATGGCCAAATTACATGTTTGTCTTATTTTTCTCATAGAACAACAACATCCAAGCAATACAGATTCTTTTAATGATTATACATGAACAAACGAACAATTTACGACAGACAAATATGTTTGCTAAACAAGTTTACAGCCGGTTTGAACGTTGGTAATCTGAGGCTGTGTCTGGACAGGCTGTTTTTGATTCCCATTTCTTCTGTGTGATTTGAATTTGATTTTAATAGAAATTTGTTCTATTATAGTAGCGCAAAGTTTGGTATCTTACTAAAGTTATCACTCTGTCAGTAATTAGCACATGCAAGAACAACCTCTTGTGAGGAAACAGAAAATGTGTGGTAGTCATCCCTCATAATTTCCGTTTAGTAATTTCACCACGAAATCAACGTAGTGTCATAAATTCGTGTTCATTCTGTACTCAGTGTATCTGTATATGCCCCTTGTAAACACTTTGCCCCAGACAAAGAAAGTGCTAACACATACCTCTATATCAAAACATTTTTCATCAAAAGAGAAGTTTAATAAATTTTAATGTAAATGAAATTTAAACTAGTGATGTAATTTGCAAACTACCAAAGAATTATCATTTTATTAATCAAAATAAAAATTGATTATTTTACCAATATTCCTACAACAAAATATGATCATTTTGGTGGAAGCATGCATTTTAAACCGTATTCAAAACTTTGTTCGATCAGTTTTATCCCTTGAGTTGCTGCCCTTGATTCCATTCCATTGAGTAAATCACATTTCAGTGTAAATAGGTTTTGACATTTCGGGGATTGCTACTGTTTGATGAATGATGACATAAGGAAAAAAAACACTTATAAATGCTTATGACTCTTTTTCTGGCATTTATTTTGTATCTTTGTCCGATGATTTAGGCATACGACTATCCATCTTTGTTACTTCATTTTATCTCCTGATTTTCTCGTGAATTTTTAGTGTGTTACTTACTGTTCGGTCTAAATATTTATTTTCTTGAATACAAAGGAAAATAGCTAATGTACCAACAACGACTGCTGGCCAGGTCATAAGAAATGTTAGTTTTTTTTCACTCTCTAAACATCGTTAATAAACAACAATCTAAGGGTAGAAATAACATAATGATTTTATGGCCAAATTACATGTTTGTCTTATTTTTCTCATAGAACAACATCCAAGCAATACAGATTCTTTTAATGATTATACATGAACAAACGAACAATTTACGACAGACAAATATGTTTGCTAAACAAGTTTACAGCCGGTTTGAACGTTGGTAATCTGAGGCTGTGTCTGGACAGGCTGTTTTTGATTCCCATTTCTTCTGTGTGATTTGAATTTGATTTTAATAGAAATTTGTTCTATTATAGTAGCGCAAAGTTTGGTATCTTACTAAAGTTATCACTCTGTCAGTAATTAGCACATGCAAGAACAACCTCTTGTGAGGAAACAGAAATGTGTGGTAGTATCATCCCTCATAATTTCCGTTTAGTAATTTCACCACGAAACCAACGTAGTGTCATAAATTCGTGTTCATTCTGTACTCAGTGTATCTGTATATGCCCCTTGTAAACAACTTGCCCCAGACAAAGAAAGTGCTACACATACCTCTATATCAAAACATTTTTCATCAAAAGAGAAGTTTAATAAATTTTTAATGTAAATGAAATTTAAACTAGTGATGTAATTTTGCAAACTACCAAAGAATTATCATTTTATTAATCAAAATAAAAATTGATTATTTTACCAATATTCCTACAACAAAATATGATCGTTTTGGGTGGAAGCATGCATTTTAAACCATATTCAAAACTTTGTTCGATCAGTTTTATCCCTTGAGTTGCTGCCCTTGATTCCATTCCATTGAGTAAATCACACTTCAGTGTGTAAATAGGTTTTGACATTTCTGGGATTGCTACTGTTTGATGAACGACGACATAAGGAAAAAAAACACTTATAAATACTTATGACTCTTTTTCTGGCATTTATTTTGTATCTTAGTCTGATGATTTAGGCATACGGCTATCCATCTTTGTTACTTCATTTTATCCCCTGAATTTCTCGTGAATTTTTAGTGTGTTACTTACTGTTCGGTCTAAACATTTATTTTCTTGAATACAAAGGAAAATAGCCAATGTACCAACAACGACTGCTGGCCAGGTCATAAGAAATGTTAGCTTTTTTTCACTCTCTAAATACATCTTTAATAAACAACAATCTAAGGGTAGAAATAAACAAAATGATTTTATGGCCAAATTACATAATTGTCTTATTTTTCTCATAGAACAACATCCAAGCACTACAGATTCTTTTAATGATTATACATGAACAAACGAACAATTTAGGACAGAAAATATGTTTACTGAACAAGTTTACAACCGGTTTGAACGTTGGTAATCTGAGGCTGTGTCAGGACTTACTGTTTTTGATTCCCATTTCTTCAGTGTAATTTGAATTTGATTTTAATAGAAATTTGTTCTATTATAGTAGCGCAAAGTTTGGTATCTTACTAAAGTTATCACTCTGTCAGTAATTAGCACATGCAAGAACAATCTCTTGCGAGAATACAGAAATGTGTTGTGTTGATCCCCTCATAATTTCCGTTTAGTAATTTCACCACGAAATCAACGTAGTGTCATAAATTTGTGTTCATCCTGTACTCGGTGTATCTGTATAGGCCCCTTTTAGTCAACTTGCCCCAGACAAAGACAAAGCTGCTAACACATACCTCTATATCAAAACATTTTTCATCAAAAGAGAAGTTATAATAAATTTTAATGTAAATGATGTTGTAATTTGAAAACTACAAAGGTATTATCATTTTATAAATCAAAATAGTGATTGAATATTTATCCAATACTCCTACAACAAAATATGATCGTTTTGGGCGGAAACATACGTTTTAAATCATATTCAAAACTTTGTTCGATCAGTTTTATCCCTTGAGTTGCTGCCCTTGATTCCATTCCATTGAGTAAATCACATTTCAGTGTAATAGGTTTTTTGACATTTCGGGATTGCTCAAACTACATTGTTAATAAACACACTCTCAGGTTTGGATGTATGTAATACGTTTGATTTCGGCAAATTACGTTTAACCTCACACACAATACACTATTCTTCCAATTAATATACATTAAGCAAACACACTAAAAAACCTTTGGACCTTATACGTGTTTTCCAAACATGCTTAATGTTGATAATCCTGAAGTTTTGGAAGGTTTGGAATATAGCTAGAATTAGACCCACCCATCCGTTTATCAGGATTCAGCACATACAGAATAACTTTAAGAATTAAAACAATCACTTTGGTTTTAACCCCGTTCATATTTTACGTTAGACATTTTTCTGATAATTTATGCAGTTTGAAAAATTCGTATACATGTGAAGACACATGGCTATATTGAAAGATTTGTGATTAAAGAACGACGTTAAGTGAATTTTAATATAGTGAAATTTAGACCAGTAAAGAGAACGCGTGGAGAGCGTGGCAAGAGAGATTCCTCAGAAGAGAAGCCGCCCTTCACGCAAGTAGTTTCGGCCTTAACTGGGTTTGTTTCTTGATTGTAATTGTTGTAATGAAGTGTTGGGTGCATGACACGGTTCCAGTCTCCAACTATTACGATTGTTATGGATCTTAAGTTCATTATGTGCCTATGTCCATTCTAAGATGTACCCGATGATGTCGCGTATAAGACCCACCAAGGAAAGGGGTAGGTTCCTGCCCAACAGAGAGACAAAGACTTGTTGCTTGAGGCCAGTGCTGACAGAGATCTTCAGGTTCTTATATGTTTCATTTTAGAACAAACCCTGAGAATTAGTCCTGTTGTATTCCAGGAGTTTGTGTTGTATGTCAGTTATGTAGGGTAATGTTAGTCACCCACAAACATGACAACAATATTATGATTATTGTAGTATTTTGTATTTGCCATGAGTTGGTGAAATTGAGGGGAATCTTTGATTGGACCTACACATTAACCAGAAGTATTTTCTTTTCCATAGCAGAAAAAGATATGAGAATGTAATTTCCATTGAGATATCTTTTTAAGATGTGAGAATGTTATTTCCATTGAGATATCTTTTTAAGATATGAGAATGTAATTTCCATTGAGATATCTTTTTGTGCGCTTTACTTTAAATTCAAAGTATTGCTAAATGATATTGCTACACCTCTTGAATTAGATTTATAAGATGTTGAATATGTCTTGTAGCCCACTTCAGATTTCTCATATGATTCTGTTATTTTAATCGAAATGTGTATCTTGCAAACAATAGGTATAATATTGTTTTTGTTTCAAGTGATGTTGAAACATCTCTTTGATTTTGATGATCTCCCAATCCATGACAATTTAAGGGAAAACAATAAGATTATTCATAGCTTAATGATTGTCCATAGTTTAGCAAGTGTTTTAGCAAAAATTATCTATCTAAAATATTCAATAAAAACACCGTCAAGCTATCATATTCATGTATGCCCAACCTCAAAAACATAATTGACTCATCTAACAAAACTAAAGGCAACACAGCCAAAAAGGGTAACAAAAGGACATCTTGTAACTGCACAAAAAAAGATCAATGCCCCCTGAATAATAAATGCCTTTACAATAATATTGTATACCAAGCCACAGTAACAACTGATAGTGACAAAGAAACATACATAGGGATTACTGCAAACCATTTCAAAACTAGATATGCAAACCATAAACAGTCCTTCAAAAAAAATGAAAAATATAAAAACCAACACAGAACTAAGCAAACACATTTGGAAACTTAAAGATAAAAAAATAGACTATAATATATCATGGAAAATATAAAAAAAGCAGCACCATACAACAATATCTCTAAAAAATGCAACCTATGTTCTACAGAAAAGTGGCTGATATATGCAAACCTCATCTAGCAACTCTGAATTCAAAAGTTGAGATCATAAACAATTGCAGGCACAAATGGAAATTCTTGTCAACACACCATTCCTTAACACACCCTCCCTGAACGCACCCCCCAAAAAATCAAAATTGTAAAAAGATACAGGCCGCGTGAAACACATGCAGAACTCACGCTTACACACACACAATATATATAACACCGGTAGCGTGCCCAAAATGAACACCCTGAAGAGAGGCTGGAAACAAGCTTGTTGGTGTTTTTTTAATCTCTTTTTTAATCACATTTTTAAATCAGCCTGTTCTGCAGGTGAGGATTGTATTTGACCCAGTGATTTTTCTTTCGTATGTTTGTTTGCCATGAAGCTCACAGACGCATGTGCACGTGCATGTACATAAATGTGTCCACAGACACTGTTTAACTGATTTAAGCCCAGGCAAGTGCACAGTTTTATCAGAGCACAAATAAGTGTGTGCATGCACACATACACACACGCACATGCACACACGCGAGCTCATACATTCAATTGCGCTCATGTATACAACAAATCAGTGCATCTATTTGTTAGTCAAAATTTGGGTCTTTCCCCCTCCCGTCTGCAGCCCCTGCCCCTTCCCCTCCACATCATTCTTCTCCATTCTCCTCAAGAGATTTGTAAGTGTGTGTGTGTGTGTCTGTCTGTCGGTCTGTGCATGCTGATATCATTTTCCTTTTGTTAGGGAGGTGATCCTAGTTTGCTGGTGTAGTACTATCAGTGCTATGATGCACAAACTGGATAACCCAATGGACTGAGCAGATGACCAGTTCAGTAATACACACGTATGTTCATGCATGCATGTGTGTGTGTGTGTGAGTGAGTGGTGGTGGGGAGGGGAGTGTGGTAGGGGGGATGGGGAAATGAGTCTGTGAGGGAGACCTTTCCTGGTACCACATAGTTGTGTGTTGGTGAGACTAAATATGAATGGGGGGGAGAGGGGAAGGGGGTAGAGAGAGCCTGCACCTGTGTGTCTGTATATGAATGGGGGTTGGTGAGTAGTAGATGCGTGTGTAGTTGGATGCAGTTGTGCATATGGCACATGCAATTCATTATTAATGAATATCTGGAAATGATTTATTGAATATCAGTCATTCCCCCTTTTTGTAGTATCAAAAAAAAAGATACATCCAAAGGTGCGGGTAGGACCTAGAGAAGTACTGTCCTCAAAGTACTATCCTCAACCGCCAAACAAACCAGCAGGGGTGCAATCCTGCACAACCCTTGGAAGCCTGCACTGTTTTCACATAGGGTGCAAGCACACACAGGGCATTCCATTAGCATGTGAAGGGACATAATTGCTCCCTGGCAGATGCCATTGTGTAATGGCCACCAGATGTGACATGACAGAAACTCCACAGGAACGTTGCCATAGGTGCACCAGCCCATATTTCGTGACTGCAAAACCAGCGAAAAACGCCACCATCAAGCAATTACCATTTGCATCCCATAGCCTCGTTTGTAGCTGTTCTACTCCAGAAATGGACAAGTTTTCACCATGAGGTCTCGCATCTCTCTGAGGAGAATCCCAGGTCACAGTCTCCTGTTGTCAACAGGACATTCCCTGTGGTCAGTAAGTCTTTCCTCACCATCACTGGACCTTTTCCCAAAGTCAGCCAAAAGGCAGACAAGAAAAATGTACACCTGAAGATGTGGGTGGGACCCAGAGAAGTACTACCACGACCGCCAAACAAACCAGATGTAATGTATTTATTTACATCACAGTTATTGTCAATGTTACTGACAGTAGATACAGAACAAAATCAATTCCTGATGATGTTTGAATGCGTTAGTGTGTGAAAACCTTGCTTTGTGTTTCTAAATGTATTTCAGTAAGGCTCACAGTTGAGTGGATGAAGTCCATTGTCCGTTGATTGCTTGTAAATGCGTCGAATAAGCCTCTCTCTCTCACTCTCTCTCTCTCTCTCTCTCTCTCTCTCCCCCCCCTCCCCTTCTTGCCTTCCTCCTTCCCATTCTGTCTTGCTCTGGAGCTGTCTGTCTGTCTGTCTCTCTCTCTCTCTCTCTCTCTCTCTCTCTCTCTCTGTGCAAGATAGGTCAGTTGATGCTCTATTTGATAAGTTGATTAGATGGAGGTTTCGGTGGATGAATAGGAAGAGAATTCAGTAATATTTTTTCATTCCTAGATGGATGGATGTTTGCACGCATTGACTTCTTTCATAGCTGTTCAGTGAGCACTATGTATTGAATGAGAACATGATCAATTCATCACTTGAAGTGATGGATGAGACGACTTATTGAAAATAACTACATTATTATTGGTTGTTTCCTTTTTCTTAGTTGACTGTGTGATGGTGTGGAATGGTAGGGGGTGCAGGTGAAGACAGACATATGATGGTAGGTCCAGCAAAAAAAAAAACGCAGAGAGAAAGACGTGGAGTTTCTTCCCTTATATTTCCCTTCCAAAGCCAGGAACACACACCAGGAACACCACTCACTCTCTGTAAGTCGATTTAAATACATAATGGAGAACTGGACTGCAAAGCCACCAACACAGTGTCAGAGACAACACGGCCTGGCTAGGCAGGAACTGACAGAAATTTGTGCTATCTGTCTCAGTTTCCATGTCGTCTGGCTCGCTGTCCATTCAACATATTCAAACATGTTTAATATTTTTGAAAACCTCAGAACCCAAAATAAAATGAAACATGTCACATTTGATAATTTTGTTGCTGTATTGAATAATTTACAACTGTTCAAGAGAGCTCAGCATCGTCGGTCATTCATATAGTCGCAAGCTTGTGCGGAAAAGATCCTAGGGATGCAAATACAAAATAAGAGCTTACAGATTTTAATTTTAATGTAGGTTTTTAAGTTCTACAGTTTTTCCCATGCTTTTTGTGAAATAAAAAAATATGTAAATTTTGGCCGGTAGAGGATTTAAAGTGGCATCAATGTGCAAAATACCGGTGTAAAGAAACTGTGGGCTTTTCATTCCAATACTGTTTTTAAAGAATGAAATACATTAATTTTTGCGACTTCACTGATGTGTGTATAATTATGTAGGTTCTTAGGCATTCACACTTTGAAGAGTTTACACAAAATAATTAAGATTCATCAATCAAGGGAGGTAAAGAGGAAGGTAACTCTTGAACAAAACATTTCATCTGCTAAGGGTCACCAAAAGATATGTGCACATTTTAGCACCTGGCTACATCTGATTGATTTGCTTTCAAAACTACTGTATGAAAAAATTTGACATTGAAAGATTAATTAAAACACTGAATGCTCTGCTTATTGACTGATTTTTTACAGCTGGATGATTGTTGGAATGATCCATCGACAGACTTTATCAGTTTCGTTCTGTGTTTTCTTCCTGTTCCCCCATCCTGCAATCCCTGACCCTCTCTCCCATTCCTCCCCCAAGTTGTTTTTGTTATTTTGGGGGTTCAGTGGATACATCTCTTGAATATTTATTTTCTAGTGGATTAATGGGAGATGTGTGAAGTTAAAAGAAACATTGATTAAAGCGATGACTGAGATGACTATGAGTCCAGTCATTAAACCATTTGATTGAAGGTGGTTTTTTTCTTTTGTTTTGTTTTGTTTTGTTTCATTTTGTTTTGTTTTTCAGGGGGGGGGGGGGGATGAGTGTTTTTAGTTTACTGAATGACCTAGTTGTCCGCTGGTTTATTGATCATTTGATAGAAGTCATTCTAAACATCTCATTTTGTCAAATGATTCCTTAAAAAAATGGCTTCTTCATTATCTTAACCAGAGGAACTCACTTGAGCAACATTCTTTTTGTAATCTTGAAGGAACATGGTTTGTTGGTTTAAAAAAATGCTGGTACAACAAATCATTCCTTGATGATTAGCATATTCAGTAGAAAATCTTATGTTGATAGCACTGTGGATTGCGCTTCTTCTTTTCCTCCTCTCTCTCTCTCTCTCTCTCTCTCTCTCTCTCTCAACTACTAGGAAGTAAGATTTGTCAATTGTAGATTTGAATGAAGGGTTAGTACATGTTGTTGAAAAGCCATTCTGTGTGTGTGTGTGTGTGTGTGTGTGTGTGTGTGTGTGTGTGTCTCAACTACTACGAGTTAGAATTTGTCCATCAATCATTTGAATGACAAGCTGGCTGATAGATCTTTTTTTCTTGTCTTGTCTGGTGGTGGTGGTCTTTTTTTTTTTTTTTGGGGGGGGGGGGGGGGGGTTCATTTGTTAGTAAACGCTTACATTCATAACCTAATTACCATTCAACCAGTTGATGATGCCAGTTGTTGGATGATGTCGTGACTGACTGGTCTGTTGCTTTATTAAAATGAGTAATGAATGGTTTGATATTGTTTACATATTTTGTTGGATAGCTTTTTGAGAAACTGGTTGACTGATTACTGTACTCAAACAGATTGTTTGTTTTTTCATGGATTGATGGAATGGTTGATTACTTGAAGAATGTGTTGGCCATAGACTGATTGATCTGCTGATTTCTTTTAAATTGTGCAGAATTTAACCACAAATACAGCTTGAAACTTGACTTTGTTATCTTATAAGGATATGTGTCATCAATTAAAACTTTTGTAAGGAAGGCTAATGTGGAGATAAAAGACTACACTACAGATATCCCTTGCTTTGAAAATATATTCTGTTTTACTTCCAATAATATGAAACCAAATTGTTGTGCGAAGTGGAACGAAAAACATAATTTCACAATTATCAGGAGAAATGCTTTTTTTTTTTTCATATACAAAAGATTAAAGATGCCAAACTTTCTTTTTCCCAAATTAGAATTGTTCACAAAATTATCATCACTTATGTCATGTGAAAACAAATAGAAATAGTTGATGATGATCATATTGTGTGTTTTTGTAACGAGCAGAAGGATACTGTCACCCTCATTCTATGGAATTGTCAACATACCAAACAGTTTTGGTCAGACCTTCAAAATCAGTTAAAAGAGAAATGTGAACTGTCTTTGAAAGTGAATTTTTGTGAAAAAACATCTTATTTGAAACAGATGCTTGAATCAAAACAGACACAGTGTTTAAACTTTTCATTATATTATGTGGAAAAATGGTATATTTACAGATGTAAATCAGTAACATTTGTCCACATATCTTTTATTAATGATTTAAAGTACAGATATGAAATTGAAAAATGCAATGCAAAAGTCAACAGTCAATACTAAAAATGATGACAGACTGATTCAGGACTCCTTGCCAATATTGGTTATAATGTATGATGAATAGTAATTTCTCGTTTTTGATACTAGTGATTAAAAGAGGGATTTGTTGTATTTATTTGTAAAAATGTTCTGTATAAGTACTATCTCTGAATACTACTTTCAAGTTGGCTTTCACCAGATCTGTGTGCGCTGTCTAAACCCTAAGAATAAAGGGGAAGGGGAGAGGGTAATTTGTTTTTGTAGACAGCATGACAGAGGGCTGGTCTACACAAGCACAGTTCAAGGGAAGTAACTGCAATTTTAGTCCCTTGTTAAGAAGTTGTTTCCTTGGGGGAGTTGTCCCCCTTGAGTGGTTAAACGAAGGTTATGGGATTGAAGATAATGTGTTTTGATTTGGTTCTAGTTACTATTTTTTTCTTTGTATACAAAAAAATCTGTTGGGAAAGTTACTAGAAGTAATTATTTTTGGGGGTTGAAATAAAGTAATTCAGGGAAATAATAACCAAGTTCACCAACTACTTCCTGTTTCCTGACAAGTTCCACATCCTATTTCCTGTTCCTTGACATAGCAATTTCCTGCACATTTTGACCAGCTGAAGAGAGAGTGGAGAAGACTACAACTGGCTGACCCTACACTGAACTGGGTGATTCAAGAGTTAGAAAAGGGCCACAGGTTGAGTGCCAATACACAAGCAGGTGTCTCACCTGAGATGAGGGTTTTCATCCGAGAACAAAACAAACTGGTGATGAAAGAAGGTGTTCTCCACAGGAAAGTAGAGGGTGAGGAAGGAAGAGTGAAGTGGCAACTGGTCATCCCCACCTCAAAACGCCAACAGGCAATGTCGGGCGTGCACGAGGATATATACCATCCACATCTGGAGAGTGCACTCCAACAGGCAAGACTCCGTTTTTTCTGGCCCTTCATGGCCCGAGATTTGGAGAGGAAGATCAGGCAATGCGGGAGGTGTGTACGGAGGGGAGCTGCCCAAGAAAAGGCCCCTATGGAGACCATCACGTCCAGTGTTCCCCTTGAGCTCCTCTCCATTGACTACCTAACCATCGAGGTCAAGGGGCAAAAACAGAATATCCTGGTGATACTCGATCACTTCACCAAGTTTGGCGTTACAGTCTGCACAAAAGATCAGAAAGCCAAGACTGTTGCTCAAGCCCTCTGGCAGAACTTCTTCATGATCTACGGTTTCCCTCAGCGCATCCTATCAGATCAAGGAAGAGACTTTGAGTCTGAGCTGTTGAAAGAAGTGTGCCGAGTAGCTGGCATCAAGAAGTGCCGCACGACACCATACCACCCTGCAGGCTCACCTGTTGAACGCTTGAACAGAGAGATCATCCACCGACTCCGCAGCCTTGAGGATGAACAGAAGAAGGACTGGAGAAAAAGTCTACCAGCAGTGATGCATGCATACAACTGCAGCATTCATTCCAGCACAGGTTACAGCCCGTATTACCTGTTCTTCGGACGCCATCCACGCCTACCGATTGACTTGGCGTTTGGAATTGATTTAGATGCATCTCGGAGGGAATCGCCAAGGCAGTTTGTGCGAGACATGAAAAACCGTCTCCAAGAGGCCTACACAACTGCCTCAAACAACATGGACAGGCGTGCACTCAGGAACAAGGCACACAATATGACACATCCGCCTATGCTGCTGAACTTGAGGTGGGAGACAGAGTCTTAGTGCGACGACTAGGCCCCAGGATCACCTCAAAAGTGTGTGACCGTTGGGAGAAAGGGGTGTACGTAGTGGTTGACAAGCCTGGTGTATGCCCGTGTACTCGGGTCAGACTGGAAGGGGTATTGGGCCTGTGAGGACACTTCATCGCAACCTGTTACTACCAATAGGCATGCTTGATGAAGAGACCAATCACATACGAGAGAAGAAAAAGAGAGCCGAGGCCCAAAACCAAAAAACAAAAGGAGCAGGACAGAGCTGCAGGATGTCGAGGAGGACACGGCCTCTCTGCAGTTTGAATTAGCATGGCCCAATTCAGATTTGAGGCCAGAGGCACCTGTGTTTGTTCCATCTGGCGAACCTCTGAGGACAGATGTGGGGGAGCTGATGGGGGAATCACAGGAAGATGAACAAGCACCTCCAGGAAGGGTTCTGGACAGGAACCCATGGAACCAGCTGGTGATACACAGGAACCCTGCCAAGCCAGTGTGGACACAGGAGATCGGACTGGGACACAGGTGTTACTGACCCAGGGAACCGGAGAAGGATCATGAGGATGGATCCAGGGATGAGTCGGTTGATCTCAACCACACACTGGGTCTGACGAGGCAGTAGGTTTTGATGCGGAGGGGGAAGAACCTGCACCAAAACTTAGGCGGTCTTTACGACAAAGGCGGCCTGTGGACCGTTTGAACTTGGCACATAGAGTGGCAGCAGATCTTCCTGTTGGTCTCTGCCACTGTTGGCAAAGCCAAGGATCTGGGACCTTGGCTGAGACAGTTGGAGGAAAGTTTCGAGACCCTCTCCAAGTCCTTGTCGATGATAAAGGAACATTATTTCATCTTGGCCAAGAAATGCGTGTAGTTTATACACCAAAGAAATTGTCCGGCAATGATTGATTGCTGGTTCAAGAAAATTTTACCATTGTGTGAAATGACCAGAAACTTTCAATTGAAAAAAAAAAAAAAATGATATGTTCTTTTTTTTTTTTTTTTTTTTTTGGCGGGGGAAAGTGTGTAGACAGCATGACAGAGGGCTGGTCTACACAAGCACAGTTCAAGGGAAGTAACCAATTTTTTAGTCCCTGTTAAGAAGTGTTTCCTTGGGGGGGGAGTTGTCCCCTTGAGTGGTTAAACGAAGGTTATGGGATTGAAGATAATGTGTTTTGATTTGGTTCTAGTTACTATTTTTTTCTTTGTATACAAAAATCTTGTTGGGAAAGTTACTAGAAGTAATTATTTTTGGGGGTTGAAATAAAGTAATTCAGGGAAATAATAACCAAGTTCACCAACTACTTCCTGTTTCCTGACAAGTTCCACATCCTATTTCCTGTTCCTTGACATAGCAATTTCCTGCACATTTTGACCAGCTGGAGAGAGAGGGAGACACTTTGTCTGCCTAGAGAGAAAAAACAAAGTTGGCAGAGGGGTCTTTTAATTCAAGGTTAGTAAGCTGTAGTAAGATTATGAGTAAATTAGACTAAAACTAAGCCTGTATATTGTTACTGATCATATTATGAATTGGGCTTGTCTAGATACTGGTCCAAGTTAGTATGTTGAACCGGTTTGGCTTACCATGTGCTTTTGGTAGACATCTTGAAATTGGGGAAAGGATCCTGGCCATTTTACAGGATATTTAGTAGCTGTCTTGTTTGAAATAGCATTTAGGCATGTTAAAGAAATTAATAGACTTATTTCTTCTGTCATGTTTATTCAGTTCTCTTGTGCTCTCTTTTCTCAAGTTGAACAGAACTAAGAGTTAATCTTAGCGACCAGTGTAAAGTTTTTTTTCTCACTTTGACTTCCCTCAGTCCGTATATTTTCTCTTACCACCTTTTAAGGGTCATTGCTAACAATGTGTACCTAGGGCTAGGATTTAGCCCCAATACTTCTGACATTAGATTATTGTACTAATAGAAGGTTTGTACAGTTAGGGCCTAGTCCCAGTGAAAAAAAAACTTTATTCCTTTGTTCTCATGGAATGACCCTTGCAACTAAGAAGAAGAGAGAGTTGCTTAGCTTTGTTAGCATGTATTGTGTTACTACACATTTGAGCTTTCTCAGTGCTAGGAGTTGTGGAGACAAATTGTTGTTGTACTGATTTAGGAATAATTTTTAGGATGATGTTGTTGGTTATTTCTGCACAAGGGCTTGGATGTTCATGTATGGAAGAGTTTGTAAGAGGCATAATGCTTTCACGCTAGTGGGTTTAGATTGCCGATTTGCTGGGATATTTGCTGGGTGTCCCAAGATTGATGTGTTTTATTGATGCGTTCTTTTATGTTCAGTGGTGTTGCTATTGTTGTAGTTTTTTTATTGTAGATTCTTCGCCATAGAAGGCTAATGTATTGTGTTATATGTTTATTCCCAGGGGCCACCTTTTTTCTTCGTCTTCGTCGTTTTTCTGCCAAAGCTTTATTTTCCCACTTACCCCTGCCTCCCTCCAATCTTGCCCAATTACCCTCATTTACTCTGCTACCCATCTCAATATACCTGCGGAACCTCAGGGATGGGATGATGCTTATGTTGGACTGGACTTTTTGATGATTTATTTGATGCTTGATGTTAACCTTAATTTTGGTTTTGAAATCTTTTGACGCGAAATTCATTGTTGTGTTCTGGTTAAATAAACCAGTGATTGATTGTTAAATTGAAATTGTTTAGTGAGACAAAATTAAAATAGTGAGACGAATTGTAAGCCACTTGTTTTGTCTGCGTAAGCAAGAGCCTTCCTCGGCCCCTCCCTGTAGACAGAGTCAGCGTGACTTCCCAATAAATGTTTCCTAATTTGAATTGGGAGAATATGAATGTAACATGTCTTCAAGAAAAATAGAACGTTTTGGTGCAAGGGGAGTAGTTCCTGTTGTACCACGTATACATATTCAGCAAATTTATATTAAAGTTCATTGTCTTCAGTCTGTAGTGAAGACATGTTACATCAAAGTTCTCCCAATTCAAATTAGGAAACATTCATTTTTAACAATTCAATTATTATTTGAAATCAACATGCAATCACCCATCTTGTGCTGAAGTGAATAAAGAAAAGTTATCGCTCGTTCATTTTCGTTGTCCTGAGTGTTTTGTATCTTGCCTGAAGACGACCTAAGATGTTGAAACACGTCGGGTTTTGTCTTGTGATTCATTTGTCTATTAATTACATTTCTTTTTAATTTAAAAAAAGACATAAACAAACAAAACATCTACATATACATCTCCCCATCCAATCCTCAGAATTATTCAATTTTACAGTTTGTGAAGAGACATAAAACAGAACTGCTCAACACAAATATACTAAAGCAAAGTGTGTATGCATACACACTTGTATATGCATGCACACACATACACATGCAGACATTGATACATGTATTTTAAACAAAACTAATGATGAATGTCAAGAGAGGTTGAAGACTGCTAATATTGTGAAATTTCATGCATACTTTCTGTTCTATCCAGCAAGCAGAAACCATCATCCAGAAAGGATATGACCTTCTGTTGGCGGACACTGGAAAGGTACTGTCATCATTAGGGACAGATGTGCAGAAACTAATACATTGAAGTTTGAATGCTGTTCAGTTTTAAAGATATTTTGACAGTTTTGATATTATCAGTAGCAGGCTGTGCATCTCATGAAATGAAAGTTTTTTCAGGTACCATTGAATACCCCTGATACACTGTTTACACTATCATTGGTGTCATCCTACACGCATATAAACATGCATACGTTTCCATGACATAAATATGCATACATCTTGTATGCTACACTCATGCATGTACATGCTGATTACATGACAGAGATGGGATCCATGTCATCATTGTGTTCTTTACAATGAAAGATTGGCGACATTCCAGACTGCCCAGCAAAACAAAAAGAAAAAAGTGCACAGTTTGGTGCTGATCAGGGATTCATTAGTTCGCAGTGCCTAAGCCACTGACTTGCCAGGCTGCTTTTGTGACGAGCCTACTGGATGCACAAAGCCACCCTTGTTGGTTGCCAACACCAAAAAAATGATCCAAAGATGTTGGCTGCTTATATGCAACATTAATACCATCTGGCATGCATGCATACATGGATGCATTATTAATATGACAAACTTTAACATTTATCTTGATGCTGTGCTCCACATGTACATGCTGAGTATTCGACAGAGCTGAGACTGGAGTCCCCACTGTGTTCTTTACTCTGAAAAGGTCACATGACATTCCACACTGCCAGGCCAAAAAGAATGGCACAGTTTGGTGCGAACCAGAGATTAGAAATTCTGTGGGCCTAGGTTGCTGACTTGCCAGTTTTGCTTTACGGTCAGCTCACTGGAGGCACAAAGCCACTGTTCCTGATTTCCGATGAGGACCTGATCATAAGCTACTGGGCTGCTGACTAGTGATTTCTGCTGCGGCAAGACCACTGGACTCCGTTAGCCACCTCCTCCTATTATTACATGAAAGAGTGGCCAAGACTAGCACCTCTACCATCTAGTGAGACCTGGGAAAGCTATCCCAAGTGACATGGAACAATCAGTTGAGCTGAAAGGCAACCATGCATGTTCCCACATCAGCTAGAGGAAACAACTGAGGCATTTCTCATTAACAGTAGAGACAGTATGGGCTTTCAGTCACACACATTCAGTAGAGTCTCAGCCAGCATATTTGAACTCAGTGCATGTGCGTACTCAGGCATTGGATGTTGTAATCGAGCAAGGCAGGGCTGATTCCTGCACCAGGGAGAAGAAAGGATAACCAACCCTCTTCATACTCCTGTACAAAGTAAGAGGGAATACAATCCATTCTAGCCAGCTTCCAGCATGCACAAAAACAAAACTATAGCTTCAGAGTGTTGGCTTTTACCTGAGAGCCTGTAGCAGTCTTGAGTAAAATAATATGGATAAGAGTCATTCACCATAAATATTGAATTCAGTATTGCAGATTAAAACACAGTGGCATACACAGGTACTCTTGACTGCTTTTCTTGTATTTGAATCACTTTCAATGATTAATATCATTATTGATAAATATGTGATGGTGTGAGTGGTAGGGAGTGCAGGCAAAGACAGGCAGATGATGGTAGGTTCAGGAACCAAGGGACAACAGCCAGCCAAAGAGAACACAGAGGGAACGAAGTAGGATTTCTTCCTTTCATTTTGCTTCCAGAGCCCCAGGAACACATACCTCAGGCTGACAGTGATTCATATATATATATCGGAAAACTGGACCGCAGAGCCAGCAACACAGTGCCGCAGACAAAACGGGCCTCATGAGGCAGTAACTGACAGAAATTTTTTGTGCTGTCTGCTGCAGCTTTTTTGTCATCTGATTCGCCATCTGTTCAAAGCAGTCAAAACATATTTACTATAGAGAAAAACTGAGAACCCAAAGAATAAAGTGAAGCATGTCACTTCTGATAATTTTGTTCCGTTGAATTACTGGCAATTAAAGTCAAAGAATGAGCCCACTTTTAACAAGGTTGTACCATATCTTTCCCCATTGTAATTATAAATATCAAACAGTATGAAATATTTCTAAAATGAATGGATAGCAGGCATTTTACTTTTTTCACACATATGAATTTGATTATCGAAGACTGTGCCTGAGTGGAGAACTTTGTCTTTGAAAATTGGTACACAACACAACTGGCTTTGCTCTTTGCCTGACTGTCAACATGAGCTTTTGCTAGGATTTTCAGTTAGATAATATTGTGGAAACAAAGTTCTGGATAATAACTTTTATACATTGTCAGTTGTTTTTATCATAGAAGTGGAATTGTTTACTGAAGTTAGCATGAAACTTCGGCAACGACAAAGAGTGGAACGAAGAAGGCGACTGTTTAAGAGAGGTTGGCATTGTCAGTCATTTTGTATAGCCCTAGCCATGCAATATACAAAATGAGAGCTTATGAATTTTACATTTGATGTACGATTTTAGATTGTACAGTTTTTTCTCATACTTTTGCGAAATCAAGAAATATTCAAGGTTTGACCGGCAGGGGATAAAAAATGAGTCTTGTGTGCCTTAAAGTTCAAACCTGTATGTATGCAAGAGGAGTCTTATCAGGATCTCTTGTCAATTATTTTGATGTTTTAACATTTATGAAAATGCTTGCTGCCATCCGTGTAATAGTTTGATAACAATTAAAAAAAAGTGGGAAATGACTAGTTTTTGTAAAGAATAACACACACACACACACACACACACACACACACACACATGCACACGCACAAGCACACACACACACACACACACACACATATGTATGTATGTATGTCCACTCAAACTTGCATTCACAGCCCTCTGTCTCCACATTCCCTAATCTCAGGAGCTCATAAAGGGGAAGAATAATGAACACCAGAATTTGAATAGGATAACAAAGCGTAGCTGGACTAGGATCCAGTAAACGGACTTGGTGGAGGTGTAAACCAAACTGAATCCAGCATCTTCCTTTCCCAAACAAATTGAAGGGAATCCAAGGAGCACCTGACTATAACCTCCCTGAATTGCAAAGCTAAGGTCATTAAAAATAAAAGAGGAAAAGAAAAAAAAAAACAGTAGCAGAAGTGTGAGAATGACATTGAGATATGGGAAATCAAATCTCAGGAGCAATTTTAGTCCAAGTTGGAGTGTCCTCTTCCCACAGCTACCCTGTCACATGTGACAGCATCATTCTCATAGAATTGTGTTTGTGCCTATTCTTAGAGAAAGGTGATATTCTGTAGGTCTTCAGAGATCTGTATGACATGCTGGATTTTAGCATGGTGTTAGTAGAGTTGACTCGGTGTATATGCATGCTGGCCTTTCCAGTATACCAGATCTTGTGACCTTCATGAGTGGGGGGTTGTGCTGATCCTGTCCATCTCAGATCAATTAACTCAAAATATCTTGCGCATGTCTGGCATTTCAGCTGCATAAAACATGCAAGCATTGGTATATTCTAGTAACGTTACCTATGGGAAGTCAAATGCATAACACCCCCAGTGGCAAACTTTTTTGCCTGTGACGCAGCAATGGAAAGCATGGTCATTAGTAATCTGGACCATGATCTATCTGCCATGTTGCTTTTTGACTCGGCTATCCATCATGGCATTTCAGTGGGCAGTTGAGGAATGTTTTGTTGTACCAGTTTCTTCAATGTATATTGAAAGGTAGAGGGTGAGAAAACTCTATCCCAAGTGGGATTTGAACCAAAATTAGCGGTGTGAGTAGATATGTTTTGTGCATGCCCATTGCACAACATACACCAGGTCATGATGATCAAAGAGAAAGAAAAAGATCTCGCCAATAATCAACGACTACTGTTACGATCAGTTCGAATGAAAATAAAACAAGATTAAGCAGCAGTACCATACTTTGACACATTACTTTATATCTGTTGAGGAAGATATTTTGTATAGCATTCAATCAACAGAAGGTATCAGAAAACGAATGCTTAACTATTTCATTCAGTGTTTCAGCAGATACAATGACTTAAAGAAGTTCTGAAAGATGTGACTTTGTTATCCCTCTAAAATGAAAAGGCCATTGAATAATACAGTATTTACAGTATTCATCTGTTTGATGACTGTGTGTACCTTTTCTTATTTCTTCTCCCAGAAAAAAACTCAGATATGGCATCACCAACTTAGAGCTTCTTCTACTAGTATACACTTATGTTACAGGGCAGAAACAGCTGTTGAATGTGGTATTTGAGGTGGGAGAGGAGGAGCAGGACTGTGAGATGGAGGAGCCTATCCAGTACACACCTGCTGCTTGGAAGTATCGCTTGCGCATCACTGTGGAGCATTTCTTCAGAGAGTTCCGACTGCTGCAGCCAGACAAGCAAGCTGCCCTACCGGTGCTTAAGCTCTTCCTACAAGAGGTGACTTCACTTACTCTCCTTGGGCCAAGGATTGGTTTTTTTTCACAAGGAATCAACACTAGAGTAGTCCTGACAGACATAGTCATCTTTCAAAAACCTCTTTCCATTGAATTTGTATTAGTATGTATTTTGCTTCTGTGTGCAGGTGACATATCTATATCCTTTACAGTATCTGTGCACATGTATTTAACTAAGGGGCATGCCCAAGGCTGTCAGCGTGGTTTAATGTTATAAACCTTAAGATCTCAGTGGTGTTATGATGATATCTTACCTGTAGTTTGTTTTTCAGGGTGTGGTGCTTGTGTGATGGTCTGACTCGTTTTGTAATATGATCTTTTTCTTTGCACAAGTTCGAAGGCTCTGTGCAGTCAGTTGGGCATTAAGAAATAAAACTTAGGATTTAACTTTTGAAAGAGAAAAATCAGGATGCATTTACTTGACTTGAAAAGACAAAGACATATCATTGACATGTATTGGTATCATAAAAACAATTGAGCATATATCAAATTTTAATGTGTTGTTTGTCCAGTCACTTTCTTAGGCCATCTGATTTTGATGTTCATAGATGAAAGACTGATGATACACTGAAGGAAACTGTTGTTTCAGCATGACTTTCTTGCCATGCCATGCCATGCCTTTTGTTGTTCACTTTTTGGGTTGGTTTCTTCCTTTCTTTCAGATTCACTACCAGTATGGGTTTGCTTGCACTTTCGTGTGGCAGCTGTACAAAATCTGTTGTTGCAGGGCCATTGCATATGTACTTCGCATGTATTCTTATTTTCCATCTCAAACAAAGAAGTAATGTTTTCAACCAGATCTGTTGGTTTGTTCGTCTGTCTGTATGTCAGCAAGATTATGTAAAAACTATTGAATCAATTTTAAAAAACTTGGTGGAAAAAATGCAGTGTGGCCCAGGAATAAACCCATGGGATTGTTGTAGAGATCTGGAGCAAATAGTGAATCCAGGACCCATCAGCAGGATTACACACAAACTCTTTTGAATTAGGTTTAACAAACCAGGTAGAAATGTGGAATGTGGCTCAAGGACCAGCCCAATGATTTTAGCAGGAATGCAGATCAAACGTTAGATCCAGGACCCATTTGACCTCAGCAGTGGTCTGCATTCTCTTAAGTGCCCATCTGTTGGCATTGTTTTTTTTTTATCTGTGTGTGTGAAACAGCTAGCCAGCATGTCATGCCCTGCATTTAAAAAAGAAAATAATTATATTGTTATTTATATTGTTATTATTCCACTTTTTGCTTAGGAGTAATGACATAATTTTTTCCATGTCCCCTGTCGTGTTTCTGTTTCTGCCGTTTCAAATTCATCACCTCTGTGCATTGCCTTACGTTTTGCCAGTGTGTAACATGTTTTTTCTCTTTTTCACTTTGCCTGGCTTCCTGTTGTGGATGAGTTACTTGTTTCAGAGTCACCACCTGCGTGCCTTGCACTTTGTGCCAGACATTCTGGCATTGCAACGGCGTCTGCTGCAAAAACTGCATCACAGGCTGAGCCGAGTAGAGGCCATCAGCACCCCCTATCAAAGAGCTGCTGGATACAAAGGGTGAGTCTGCTGTGTGTCACAGGAAGAAAATTGAGAGGTTATACAGGTCTGCTGGACTTCACTGAATTCATGTCCAGACCGACAGATGGGTGCAAACAAGTTTTGATGGGATTTTGTAGCTTTTATGTCATAACAAGAGCAAGACTATCACTTGGCATGGGAGCTAAAGCTGTTTTTAATACTACCTTTTATGTCTAGAGTGTTTGTAAGTAGTGTCCATTGTCCTTCGTGGTGGCTGGATGAGAAACCATGGGACAACTCAACACTGGCACCCATCTAGACCCTGTGTCCATGCATCCAGTATTGCAATTAGATTAGTGTTGCATTACTGAAATGGGGAGTTTTTATTATACACTCCGTTTGGCTAGTATACTTACCATGTCAGACCATAGCATTCAACGGCAGTCAATCAGCTCTATCAGGCCGAATTTTTTGGGCCAGTGCAGTCATAAGACAGTCATGTGACACCCACCCTACTTCCGCCAACGGAAGATGCTGATGTCCGCTTCCTGTACCTCATTCAGCGAGGCCTGCGCACAAAGTAACCCAAAGAACCTTGGCGCTACAGGGGAGGTTGGGCGGGCATTAGAGTCTTGACATGGTAAGTATACTAGCCAAACAGGGAGTATAATAAAAACTCCCCATTTTGGCATCGTATACTGTACCATGTCAGACCATAGCAGAATTTAAAGGAATAGGAGGAGGGCAGAGCGCCGCCCTAGTGGTTCTTTGGGTTAACCAATATGGCTGCATTGGCCACCACAAAGGAAATCCCTTTAGAACCGTCAGCCCTGGTCATGCGGATATCCCTCAAATAAAAGTTTATGAAAGGGTTCTCTGAACGCCAGTAGGCTGCCCTCCAGGAGATGGCGCAAGGGGACAGAATGCTGGAACGCTGTGGAAGTGGCCAGCGCTCTGACCTCATGGGCCCGGGGGAAGGGCTGGGAGGTCCTTGTACGCCTGGGCATAGGCAGATTTTACCATATTGGATAGCCACCTAGAGATAGTGCCAGCTGAGATGTCTTTCTTATTATTGGGGTTGATAGAAGGAGACGTCTCTGGGAGGAACGCCTGGGGCATGAGCGTTCACAGTAGTATATCTCAGGCACCTTGAAGGGCACAGGTCCATGTCTCCCCACTCTCTCCTCTTCCTAGGATAACCGCTAGGGAGCGGATGACGAGGGAAGGAGAGGCCGTGCCTGGTTCCTGGTTCTTTGCTAAGAACTCTGGAAGGAACTTAAGTGAGACAGAGCCGTCCCTGTGGAAGGCAATGTCTCGTGGGTCCCCGCTGAGGGCATGGAACTCACTTTGCCTTCTGGCCGAGGCCAGGGAGAGGAGGAAGGTGGTCTTGAAGGAGAGGAGGTCAAAGGGAAAGGTGGCTATGGGCTCGAAAGGGGGTTTTCTGAGGGCGTCTAGCACAAGAAAGAGGTCTCACATAGGAACGCGTCTAGGGGACTAAGCTTCCCATAGGGCCACCCCCCTAGATACCTTCCTGAGAAGAAAGATATTCTCGAAAGATGGGCCGCCAAGCTGTCGGATGGTGGTGCAGACGGTCAACCTGTAGCCCCGAATGG
>JADBJO010003001.1:0-5000 GCA_016801955.1 Conus betulinus
ATTCCACATTTTTGCACTAAAAGAGGCCCTTCTTTTCATAATGTTGACCAACAGCATTAAGCTTAACAAAGTATTTCCTTATTTTGTTCCCCCTTTCTCTGTGCATATGCCGACCTGATAATTGGTTTGATGCAAGAAATATTTTTTTTTTCTCACACCGTCAAAATATAGGGTTTTTTTTGTTCAGCAAATAATAAACATGCAAGTCTTGGTTTGTTATCTTTGCGCTAAATGTATCCTAAACGCGGTCTGTGTATGACCTATGTTAGCTCTGTGTTATATCTTCATACATACTTTTTGAATCTGTACGTTACTTTGGCAATAATATATTTGATCAGTTTCATCTACACAAAATGAATATTTAAATATGTTTTGCAATGCTAGTGTATGATACTGCCTTCATGACATTGTTCCCACATGTCTTTTTCTCAATGCATAGAAATAAGAATTGCATGCACACTAATTCCTTTTTTTTTTTAAGTTTTCGGGGAAAAAAATGGCAGATTTACGCTTTCATTCTTTGACATTTTCTTCAGTGTAGCTGATAAAATGGGTCTTAATGACATTTCCTGGTCCTGCCACTTTTTTTTTGTTATGTAGAACCTCCAATTAGTGTTTATTAGTTTTAAAGTTCACTGAAATCTCGTACAAAAACACACTGGCGGATTGCGTGCGCACACACACACACCACACAAACACGCGCGCGCGTTCACGTACCACACACACACACACACCACACACACACACCCACACCACACACACAAAGTACTGGCATGTACGAACAACACACACACCACACCCCACACACACACACACCACACACCCACACACACACACACAACGCGCGCGCCGCGCGCGCGCCGCGCGCACACACCACACACACACACACACCCACACACACTACAACACACACACACACACAACACACACACACACAAGGTCTTTAGGGCAACTGACAATTGTCCGGTGGGCAATAGCAAGTCGTCATTCGCAGCCCATACATTTCAATTGGCACCAGAGTAATCCCAGTTGCCCATTCTCATTTACCTCGCTTGCAACATCGCAAAGGCCATTTTACCCTGGTGCGATTGCCAACTGAACGGAGAGAGAGAGAGCGGAGAGAAGAGAAGAGAGAGAGAGAGAGGAGAGACTAGATGAAGAGTCGAGAGAGGAGAGAGAGAAGCGGGAGAGAGAGAGAAATGTTACAGCATCTCCATGATGAACACGGGGGGGGACATCACGCAATGACAAAAAATAATCGCCTTTTTTTATGTGCCATCAGAATGCCAAGATCACGCAGAGTCACCCCTGTTTCCCCCCCGTTCGCGTATTCTCACATCTTACTTATTCTGGCTGCACAATTGACCTCCCGGGCCGACCAATAGCCGTGGAAAGTCTACCGCTTTGTCTAATGAGGTTTCATTATTCACCATGGCGTCTAAGATTACCTCTCAAAAATTCGCCATCAGTATCCAGACACCACACTATAGAAACTCTCAGGGGGTCCGTCGGGTGGATGGGGGGGGTGTGTAGGGGGGACGTGGCCACACCCCCGACAATTGCCAACCCCCCACATGCTCGCTCCTTCCATGCATGAATGATGATGGATGATTTTTCCATCACTTCTCCTGTTGTTTGAGTATGATTTCTATCTACTCGTAATCTCTAATGTACGCTTACTTACTACCAAAACTGTCTACTTCTTAGTTCTGCTGCTGCCATGCATTCGTCATAAAGAAAGTTGTTGTTTGAGAAAATTTCGGGTTGCTAGCACATGGAATAAGAAACTCAATAATCATATCTGGGTCCTATTCTCTCATCCTGGCTCTCGTCTCTCTGTCCTGTCTGTCTGTCTGTCTGACGGTCCTTCCGTGCTCTGTCTCTCTGTCCTCTCCTGGTCTCTGTCTCTCTCTCTTCTCTCCTCGCCCCTCGTCTTCTCTCTTCTCTCCACTCCATCTCTCCCTCCCTCATCTCTCTCTCTCCCATCCCTCTCACTCCCTCATCGTCCACCTCTCTCCTCAAATCTCCTCGCTCCTGTAATTTCCATCCACAATTTTTTTGGAACCCACTCACTCTCTCCGCTTTCCCGGTCCATCCCTCCTCATCCTGTATTTTTTTCTTTTTCTCATTCCGCTTTTACAAACTGATTTTCCTCCGCAGAAAAAAAGCTCCTTTGGTCCATGAAAAAAGTGATAGTCTGGGTGCAAGGCCCGTAGAACCTAGAGGTATGGGATAGAAACTATCTCGCTGTGTGGAGCACACGGTTATCCGTATCTTGTTTATTCGTCCAAAGATTCTTCGTGGTCCCCTCTGGCTCACCATTTTAAGATTACCCTTTATATCATGTCCCTGCTGCTCTTAATAGTCAAACCACTGGAGCTTGTCTGGGGGTTTTTAAACATTTTTTGGTGGTACCCTTTGTTTTTTTTTTTTTTTAGTTCTTGTGTGGGGTCTGGGCTGCGTGATGCGGGGGGTGGATGTTCAAAGGTGGGGGCAAAGGTGGGTGTGCAGATAAAACAAAACAAAGGCTATAGGGTCAGCAGGCTCATGGCAGCAAGAGTTTTCAATTTTCTTTTTATGTTACGGATATTTGTAAAGAGTAACCCTGCTGTTGCCCGCCCATTCTTTTACGTTCATTCAACATTTCACACATGACGCATCGCAGGAACTTACTGTCTACTCTCATCTAAACGAACCAACGGTGAAAACCAACCCTCAGCACCTGGTAGAAAAAGAAGAAGAAGAAGAAGAAGAAGAAGAAGCAGAAGAAGAAGAAGAAGAAGAAGAAGAGACGAATACCCCAAAATTAAATGTTACACTCAATGTCCATTTTGCGCCCAAAAATGAGAACTAAGTGTTTGGGTTGTCCTGAACGTTGTTTCTCTTGTCTGAAGAAGACCGAAGAGGTCAAGCTGCGTCCTAGTTTGACTTCTAAAAATATGTTGGTCTCTTTCGTCTGGCAGAATAATATAACTTTTTTTTTTTTTTCCTTTAGATTTTTTTTTTTTATTTCCGCCTTCGATTTGAATCCAAATATCGCGGGAGTATCAGCCTGCGTACGTAGAAGAAGAATGCAAATGAGGAGTCAAAACCCGCTTTCTTTACGCATAACTTACCCGCTGAGGCCATTTTCGTGTACAGGACAACAAGACTGAAATCCAAGGCGTGGAGAAAAGGGCAGTGAGGTGAGGACGAAAGAAAGGGAACAGAGAGTCTGGAACTTTAACCTTACCTCGCTGACTGATCTGACAATTGAAAAGGAGAGAAACGAGGCTACTTAAGTGCCCCTGATTCCGCTCTCCTTAAATCATTGTCTGTAACAAAACAAAGAGACACCGCAAAAAACACCGCGGGAAGTATTGGCCAGCCTAGAAAAAGCTTAGAGTATTTGAAGAATTGCATAGCTCTATATTTATGTTAGTGTGTGTGTGTGTGTGAGAGAGAGAGAGAGAGAGAGAGAGAGAGAGAGAGAGAGAGAGAGAGAGAGAGAGGAGAGAGAGAGAGAGAGAGAGAGAGAGAGAGAGAGAGAGAGAGAGATTTAAAAACAAGTCTCTGACTGACCTGCTTTCCTTTTAAAACATCATTCATTTTCAAGCAAACAAGTTGAATTCAAATTCAAAGTAATGGATAATTTGGGATCTTTGCCCCCCAGTCTTATATCGTTGTTATCAGTATTACTTTCAGTTCAGCCCGGCCCTCCCTAGCAGGGCCCCTTTCATAGCCGGAAGTGCTCACTTTTGGGGAAAAAGTCCTCTGATTGGTACCAAATCTCTCGGAATGTTCACACTTAAAGTGGCTTTTTCAGGGGAGGTCCCATTGTTGCGCTACTCTGGCCGTTGCAAAATGCATGAGGAGATTTGTACGGCAGTACCTTCTTTCACACCAGAATGTGTCCGAACTCCACCGGTCAGTCTTTAGGTGGGGAGAAGAGAGAAGAGAGAGCTGTTAGCAGAAACGCCTGGCCATTTACTGCTACAAGTGTTGGGAAGGGGGGGGGGAAGGGGGGGGGGGGGCTCTGCTGTTGACGTTCAGTGACTTGAACATGGAGAAAAGAAAGAATGATGAGGTCTCTACTCGTGTCGAGTAAATATTTCTGTGGTGAAGTGAATCAAATACTTTTTTTGAACGTCTTAGTATTCAAGAGAAAGATTGACAGGATTGAAGGACGTTTTGAAAATGCAGTTTTGGGGATTTTTGTTCTGAGGAATGCAGTTTTTTGGGGATTTTTTTTTTTTGCCCATCACTATCAATGTACGACATGCAGAAGATTGATACCTTTGTCGTGAAAAACTTGTATTTCTACCACAGTCAGCGTAATGTGCACAATATAACAACACAAGCAAAATGATATCATCATTTTCGTCTTTAAAATGTAGAAAGAGTGGGGTTAGTTGCCGCCAAGGACATTGACAAACAAAGTAGAGGACAAGACACGATGCATTTCGACCTCTTGGGTCTTCTCCAAGCAAAAAAAAAAAGATCACATTTAACATTTAGGACAGTACAAACAAAGAACGAAGAGAGACGTATCTGATGTCGGATATCAGATAGATCTGACATTAGATAGGTCTCTCTTCTTTCTTTGTTTGTACTGTCCTAAATGTTAAATGTGATCCATTTTTTGCTTGAAGAAGACCCAAGAGGTCGAAATGCATCGTGTCTTGTCCTGTACTTTGTCAATGTCCTTGGCGGCAAGTAACCCCCACTCTTTCTATATTTTTTGCTTCGTTCTCCGCCATCAATCGCTCCATTTTGAAAAAAAAAAATATCGTCTTTGTTAAATTTGCTATTATCGTCGTCGTAATCATGATCATGATCATCATCATGATCATGATGATGATCATGATCATGATCATCATCATCATCATCATCGTCATCATCATCATCATCATCATCACTATCATCTCCATCAGCTTTTCCTTCAGCATTTCCATCATCACCGAAACCACAGGCCTCAGCAACTAGCAACTGCTGTTTGGTCTCTCGACGGTAACGAAAGT
>JADBJO010003001.1:10000-15000 GCA_016801955.1 Conus betulinus
AAATGGTGATGTACCACAGTTCTGTGGTTTTTTCTCACCACCAAGGCTCCAACTGCACACTGAACCAGTCAGTGTAGGGTAGACAAGAAAGAGAGAAGAAAGCTTGTAAGAAAAGAATTTCTTTTTAAGTTCCGTTAAAAGTATTACAGGTAGGAGAAAATGTTTCGACCCTATGCTTGAGGATCGATTTCAGATAACAGGGAAGTCCAAATGTGTCAACAGTCCGAGTGGTGACCATTGCTGTGTAATAACCATGCACTTTCAGTCACATGAGCACTTACAGCACAGAAGACTTGTGCAGAACAATATTTACTTTGATCTCCAAAGCGATGCAATTTCCCACTGATTGAGCAAACTGTAACATGTTGAACAATTTAACACACGCAGTAAAAGAGGTCCTCTGTTATTTCACTAATCACTTGGCAAAGATTAAAAAGTATGTTGAAATATAATAACGAAACCTGTCTGGCATTTAAGAGCAGGGCATTTGACTATTCAAATATTATGCAAGCAAATAGTTTCCGTTTGTCTAAAAAAAAGAGAGAGAGAGAGAGAGAGAGAGAGAGACTGCTGTCAACATGGTGCGTAGCGTACAGCATTAAAAGTATTGATGTGGATATATTATGATATATGGGATATGAGGCATAAAACCAGCGCTGTCCTGGTCCTGCTCAATGAAAAGAGCAGAAAGAATTGTCGCAGTGAAGATAGTCCAGGAAGGCAATGTCTTTCTTTCGTCAATAACGCCTGAGGCACACTCGTGTGTGTACTGTTCAAGTTTACTTGTGTCGTGACCGCACCACATTCAATGGCTTCGTACTAGGGTCAGATTCTCTTTTTTCTCCACCAGTTTTCGATAAAATCGGTTTGGATGTTTTTGCGTAATCTTTCGGACAGACCAACAAACCAGCAGTCATGAACGAAAACATAACCTCCAGGGCGCAGGTAGAAAAACATTGGTTTTAGATTGAATTGCACTCACAAAAAATCACCTTTGTTTTTGTTGGACTCCTGCGTGGGCAGAACGAAGAGCAATATACACACACAAAGTTTTATTTTCCTGCTTCTGTCTTCCACATTTGATTCGCAATCTCCTCTTCAGACCACCGAAGGCCTGTCCATCCATTAAACGAGGGCTTCAATTATGCCCAAACATTCTGAGTGCTCGTTTTCTGTAAGAATCTAAACAAAGAATAATTGAATTGTCGACAGGAAGGGACAAAATCACTAGAGAGAGAGAGAGAGAGAGAGAGAGAGAGAGAGAGAGAGAGAGAGAGAGAGAGAGAGAGAGAGAGAGAGAGAGAGCATTATTGTCAAAAAGAATAATGTTATCTGAACATGCCAACTTATCTAGCCAGGCGGAAACCAGTACTCATTTTGCCATTAGCATTACTGTTGGAAAACCTTATCTACTGTATAAACATGGTTTCCCTCTTCACGACCTATCTAGTCAACCTGTTTTCACAAATAATTTGCTTCTTTCCTGCTCAGAGAACCAGAATCGGTCGGGATACTCGGTACCCCACGCACGACTTGGAGTGATTCATACAGGAACATGTACATCTTGATTGACTGACGCACGTTTTATTCCCATACTGACCTGTCATGTAATGTCACTATATCTTTTACTCATCACATCGACGTCAAAGTCACCTCTGCTGATGACAGTTTTCAACTATGGCGTTCCCTGATCTCACTGGCGTAGTGATCAACGTTTTGTAAGTACTCTGGGGCCAGATCGTACGGAATCTGTTCAAAGTGAGGTAACTGCGGGCGGAAATTGACACACATTTTGAAAAGAATTGCTAGTGAGTCCCGCCAAACAACAGAAGCAAACAAATCATAAGACAAAACACGACGCGTTTTGACCTCTTAGGTCTTCTTCAGGCAAGCAAATCATTATTCAGGAAAATGAAAACAAAGAACGAGTAATCACTTTTTTTTTTTTCATATTCGGCGTCGAATGTGAGAAGGTAAGTGATTGCTCATGCGCCGAAATATGAGAAGTTACGCGACTGCTGGATCTTCGTTTTCATTGTCCTGAGTGTTGTTTATCTCCCTTGAAGAAGACCTAGGCGGTTGAAACGCGTCGTGTTTTGTCGTGTACTTTGTTCGTTCCTGTTGTTTGGTGGGACTCATTACTATTTTTTTTTAAATTCGTATGAAATTGTTTGACAGGTAAAACATCGTCATACCAATACATTTCATTCACATCCCTTGGTCCAGCATTTTCAGTATGACCATCACCCTGTTTAAAATCGTTTGTGCTGCTGCTGCTGTTGCTGCTTCAGTCTCGTCTGATCTTGCTGAGCCTGCCCAGGAAGGGGGTGGGATAGATGGGAGGTCTTCCTGAACTTGTGTTGGTCGTTTTACGACTGGGTGTGTCAATAGTTGTGGGACTATGCTCTGGCTACACTGAATTACAACATGACAACGATATTCTCTCCTTCAGTGCAGTCACTTGTGTACATCAAGTGAGTGGTGAGGATTTTCCTCCACAACATGACTTGGAGTGCACTGAATATTACTTACAGTCGGCAGACTTCTGGTGACCACAAAATTCAACTATATTATTTCATGTCGCTTCATGTCAGGTAAAGCGAGTGAGAGAAAGGGGGGGAGAAAGAGAGAGGGGGGGAGAGAGAGAGAGAGAGAGAGAGAGAGAGAGAGAGAGAGGAGAGTGGGAGGAGAGGGGAGGGGAGAGAGAGAGAGATGGAGAGAGAGAGAGGGGGGGAGGGAGAGAGACAGAGAGAGAGAGGGTGTGGAGAGAATCTGAGAGAGAGAGAGACAGAGGGGTAAAGGGAAAGAGACATAGAGAGTCACTTGAGCGAGGGGGAGAGAGTGGAAAGATCAGATGGAGAGAGAGAGAGAATGAAAGAGAGAGAGAGACAGACAGACAGATAAACAAACAGGCAGACAGACAGACACACAGACAGAGACAGGGACAAAGAGAGAAAATTATCCACATACCATGCTGACTTCAATCTGAACATAAAACAAAGTGTCAGTCACATGATCGGCATGTCAGATCACTTCCTGTCCCCATGATGCCCCTTTCTGCCACAACAGCCCTGCGGCCAGTCAGGTCAGTCCAGTCACATCCATCTCAGAGCTGCAGGCTATCATGGGGTCGTTTCCCTCTTCCCCAAACTCTGTAACTTTCAGTCTAGTCACAGTGATGGATCAGTCTATGATATACTTCTCCTTTTCAGCTCACAATTCATGTCTCAAAGGGTGTCCCCCCCCCCCCCCCCCCCCCCCCCCCCCCCCACCGTGCCCTGACCTCCTCCCCCACCGCAGCTCTCCCCCCCCATCCTCTACACTGCATCTTGTGAGAAACTTTTCTACTGTTGGCGCTCCTTCAAACTTTTCTGTTTCCATCACCCGTCCTCTGTATGTCTGGGTTCTCCCTCCACCTAGCGCTCCAGCGCAATCCCCCCTCTCTCTCTCTCTCTCTCTCTCTCTCTCTCTCTCTCTCTCTCTCTCTCTCTCTCTCTCTCTCTCTCTCTCTCTCTCTCTCTTGTCCAAACGTTTGTGAACAAGACATGAAACATATCTGTAAAAAAAACTTTTTGACCCCTATCTGAAAGCAGGTTTTGTGCGACCTCTTCATCGGCACGAAGAGCACCCAGGAAAGAGCGGAATTCCACCAAGGTCAAACAGTTCTCCTCACCTCACAGCGACCAGTGTAATACCCTTAAATATTTCTATAGGACAGTGGTTCCATACTTCAGCTGGAGTTTGTCAGGAACACATTTGATCTCCCATGCATTTCGACATATTCCTGGAACGCCTCCTGCACTTGAAGACCATGTCAGTACAGTCAGCATCGAAGGCAGAACCGTCATGAACCGTCGCTTTGCAGATGATATCGATGGCCTGTCAGGCGGTGAACAAGAACCAGCTGAGCTTGACGAGAGACTGGATGAAACGTCAGCAACGTATGGCATGGGAGTCAGTTGCTGACAAGACAAAGCTGACAGCCAGCCACACCACGACCGGGAATTGTGACAGAACTGTCCCTGGATAGAAGCTAGGACATCTTCAAGGGTTCACTTAGCTGTGATCCACCATTAGCAATGAGGGATCCTGACAAGCAAAAGCTTCTCAAGGGCGACAGGTGCAACATCAGCACTGTCCAGACTGAAACCTGTATGGAAAGACAATACAGCTCCAAGAAACGAGAGACAGGGCTCCTGCATCAGCTGATTTATTCATTCCTGTGCACATGCAAGGCATGGTCACCTACAGCTGATTTGCAAAGAATCTTCAAGGAAACGAGTTTGTTTTTACAGGATACCAATAAACAAACCATATTACTAGTCAACAAGCGCTTCATATTCGCAAGGCCGTGTATTGGCTAGGATCTACTGATGCCTGTTAAGAAAAGAAAACGATTTTGGTATGTTCATGTAACAAAAATCCAATGGCTTTGCTGTAACAGTCGTCCAGGGAATGATAAGAAAAGGGAGGTGGAGAGGAAGACAGAAAAAGATGGACAGGAAAGTCGCTTATAGAGATGCAGGCCTTGACACTCACAAAACAGAGTTGGAAGAATCTAGCGTACAGTTCTTCAATGAGGAGCCTGTTGACTCCCCATGCGTCTTGCTGGGTTCGTTTATGTACGTCTCTCCCAGGTAACTCTCCCATCTTGCAGTTTGTATCGTCCCCAAATCAGAGGAGTTAATTCTAAATGATATATACATGACATCCCTCTTTTTTTTGAGAAAGTAATTTTAAAAAAAAGAAAATTAACACAACCCTAACATAACAAACATCTCAAAATTATTTATCCTACTGACCAAATTATAATTATCTGAGAGAAGAAGATGATGATAAAACAGGAGGAGGAGGAGGAGGAGAAGGAGGAGAAAAAGAAGAAGAAGAAGAAGAAGAGAAGAAGAAGAAGAAGAAGAAGAAAAAGAAGAAAAAGAAAAAGAAGAGAAGGAGAGGAGGAGGAGCAGGAGGAGAGGAGGAGGAGGGAAGGGAAGAAGAGGAAA
>JADBJO010003001.1:20000-25000 GCA_016801955.1 Conus betulinus
ATTTGGAGGGAGAGAGAGAGAGAGAGAGAGAGAGAGAGAGAGAGAGGGGGGGGGGGGGATTGTTAGGCGGAGGGAGAACCAGACATATAGAGAAAGGAACTCGGAAACAGAAAAGTTTGAAGCAGCCGCAACGGTAGAAAAGTTCTCCCAAGACGCACTGAAGTGGGAGGGAAGGGGTAGGGGTGGAGGACCTAAGGGTGAAGCAGGTCAGGGCACAGAGGGTGGGACAAACTTTAAGCCATGAATTGTGAGTTGAAAAGGAGCAGTATATCATAGACTGATCAATACCTGTGACTGGGCTGAAAGTTACAGAGTTCTTGAAATAGGAAGACGACCCCATGATAACCTGTAGATGCGAAATGGATGTGACTCGACTGACGTCATCCACTGAAGGGCTGTTGTAACACAAAGGAGGTTGTTTAGGACAAGAACTAATCTGACACGAGAACATGCGTCAGTTTATGGTAAGATTTAAGTCAGCTCGATATCTTATTAATTCTCTCTCTCTCTCTCTCTCTCTCTCTCTCTCTCTCTCTCTCTCTCTCTCTCTCTCTCTCTCTCTCTCTCTCTCTCTCTGTGGGTCACTTTACCTGACATGAAGCATCATGACATAATTCATTTGAGTCCTGGGATAACCGTAAAACTGTCAACTGGAATCTCTCTCTCTCTCTGTCCTATCTCTCTCTGTCTGTCTGTCTGTCTGTCTGTCTGTCTGTCTGTCTGTCTGTCTGTCTGTCTGTCTGTCTCTCTCTCTCTCTCTCTCTCTCTCTCTCTCTCTCTCTCTCTCTCTCTCTAGCGACTTAATCCCTTTCTGCCAATAATGTGATTACTCACCGTTCAGATAGTTACAGAAAACGAGCACAAACAGTGTTTGTGCATAATTGTAGCGTTCGTTTAATGGTTGAACAGACCTTTGGTGGCCTGGTGAGAAAGAACGTGGATCAAACATAAAAGACAGAGGCAGGAAAATTAAACATTTTTCCTTATCCTGCTTTCTATTCTGCCCACCCAGGAATCCAACTCAAACCGAAACACCGTTATGTTGGTGTGATTCAATCGAAAATCAATGTTTTTTCTATATGTGCCATGGAAGTTGTTTTCAGTCTTGTCTGTTGATTTGTTGGACTGTTCGAAAGATTACGCAGAAACTTCCGGACCGTTTTTAATGAAAAGTGGTGGGAAAACGGGTATTTGACCCTAGTACAAAGCTATTGAATTTGGGTGTGGATACGAATCAAGAGTAGCAGGTAGACTTGAACAGTACACAAACGAGTGTGCCTCAGGTACTAGTGATAAGTGAGAACACTGCAGTTCCTTCTCTGTCCTAGTTTTGATAGGGGCAATTCCTTTCGTTCTTTTCAGTGTGCGTGGTTGTGGGTAGACATGGCTTATGCTCGCTGGTTTTATGCGTCAGATCCAACACATTATCATATCCACATCAATACCTTTAAAATCTCGATATTTTACGCAATGTTGACGTCTCTCTCTCTCTCTCTCTCTCTCTCTCTCTCTCTCTCTCTCTCTCTCTCTCTCTCTCTCTCTCTCTCTCTTTCTTTTTTTTTTTTTGTGTTTCGTTTTAAAGATAAACAGAAACTATTTTGTCTGCATTATGTGTTCATTTGACAAATTGACCGGTTTGAATATCAGACGGATCACATCATTACATTCCATCATTTCGTCATTCCTTGCCAAGTCATTAATGTAATAATTGAGGAACTTTATCCTGCATCCGTTTATGTTACCGTGCGGTCAATTACTGGGAAATTGCATTTCTTAGGGAACCCGAGTAAAGGGTGTTGTGCACAATGCTAAGCTGCCGTCAGCATGTTTGTGACTGATAATGTTTGGCTTTTCGAATAACAGTGATGACCACTCTGGCTGTCGACACCTGTTGACCTCCCTTGTATTTTGACATAGATTGTCAAGCACGGGCTCAAAGATTTGCCCCCCACATGAGATACTTTTAATACAATGATTTTAGTATTTCAACAACATATTTTCTTACAGTTTTATCTTCTCGTTTCGCTTATCACCCTTCACTGGCTGCTTCGGTGTTCTATTGGAAACTGTTGTTGAACGCTTGGAGTTAGAATACCAGAGAATTATAGGCTGAGGTATATTTACATTTGATGAAAATTATAAGCTCAATTAATTATGATTTGTTCAAATCTTCAAATAAGCGAAGAACTCTCTGAACAAACACTGAAAGTTATATTTTTAAAACATTCTTTTTAAGATGTCTGTGAGTTTCAAAAATGTTCTCATTTTTTTTAAGATATGTGTGAGTTTTCAAAAAATGTTGTACACTTTTTTTTTCTTTCTCGCATTTGGTAATTTAGAACAGAGTGATTATCACTGTTATAATACAAAATAGATGTTAGAAGCTGCTGCTGCATGTATGTATAAACATTTAAAAAAAAAAAAGTGTCCACCATTTCTAATTACACCAATTCGGTCTGTGGGATCACGATGATTTATACTCGCTTTTTCTCTCGCAGTAACAGGTTTTTTTTTTTTTCCCTCTAACCTTCGCAGTGCGTGACTGTTTGGGATCAAACGGCGTCTTGAAAAAGCGCATCGTGCATCCAAACGGATCCCTTCGAATAATATTCACGTAATATATATGTATATCGTAAATATGTTATGTATCACGCCCAATTTTTACAACTGATATCCGATGGCCTGTTTCTGTGTCTCCATCACAAAACAGATCATAATGGTAAATTTCATACTTTTTAAAAGTGCATTGGCACTACTAGAATTTCAGGCATCCGACATCTCTCTATAGTAGAGCGCCCCACTCACACCTTGACACCCCCCCCCCCCCCCCCCCTGGTCAGTGCGTAATACCTGCCCGCTTTCTCCTCCCCCCCCCCCCCCCCCCCCCAAACAACCACTCGCAACAAATCAGCTCATTACAGCTAAACACGGTCTTTTTTAGAAGGAGGTTACCACGTAAAATCGTCCCTACTGCAATTTAAAAAAAAAAAAAACACGATCTCTCGGACCTTCGGATGAGATAGCACAAGGATATTAAGAATAGACAGCCTGGTATGGAACTTGGAATTCATCAACAGAACTGATCTGAAACAACTGCAGTGCGAGAGATTTTCTTCGAGGGAGAGATGACACCAACTGGCCAGTACCTCGACCTATTTCTGTCTATAGACGTGGAACGTCTTGGTAAACAGATCAACTTCGACCTATTTCTGCCTATAGACGTGGAACGCCTTGGTGACAGATCAACTTTTGGAGGTGTTGCAGGTCTTTATCTACCATTTCGGTGGTCAATACCGAGTTTGCTCCGGCCACAAATTACTCCAGAATGTGTTCGTGAAATCGCACACCTTCCTGACGCTTTCTTCGGTTGTCTGCCTTACCCCGTGATGATATGGGGATGTTGTAGTACACCTGGAAATTCCATTTTTGGCCTGTTATTTATTAACCTACCTCACTGCGCTAGGCACATGCCGGCTAACGTTTCTTGTGGATTCCGCCAGCTCGTATCAGACTTTGTCGTCTGCAACACTTGCTTTTTTTTTTTTACTTTTACTGTTATGCTTTTTTCTTTCCGACTTTGGTTTTAAGACCGACTATTTTTGTAAGTAAAAAAGAATGAATTTCGATTACATTAGTTCAGTTCCAATTAAAACCGAGGTTATTTCTATTTGTTTCTGTCCGTCTTTGTATTTGTCCGACTTCATTCAAATTTTAAAGGCTTGAATAAAAGCTACTTTATATTTATTCATTTCTCCAGTTTTTTTGTATTGTATAGATATGTTCGGTATGGGGTATATGGCAAGCTTGGAGCATCCAATTTTGGGAGAGGTTTCCTTGTTTCCTCTGTGTGCTCTATGCTGTCATGTCTGCTAGACAGGTCGGTGTCGTAAGCAGCATTCCTTTCGAGTTATGTTTTCTTGTGGGAGCAAGAGTTACCCTACTTGTTCATTGCTTTAAAAAAAAAAAAAGAATGAATTCGAATTTCAGATTTAATGTCATTGTTCTGAGTTATTTCGTTTTGAGACATTATTGCATTGTTCGGTGGTGTTTGAGCGGACGACCACAACTAGCTGGTCGTAAGATTCCATGCCTCATAATTCAGGGACCTTCAGTCAGTTTGCAATGTATTTGGAGGACTCGGGACTGTCAACGTCAGTACCTGAGGAGCTGGAGATATGTGACGACTGTTTTTCGTCGAGTCAGTCTGTCTGATTGTCTGTCTGTCTGTCTGTCTGTCTTGGTGGACAGAGAGAGAGAGAGAGAGAGAGAGAGAGAGAGAGAGAGAGAGAGAGAGAGAGAGAGAGAGAGAGAGAGAGAGAGAGAGCTCCAAGGCGCACAGAATAAAAGGAACAGATATAAAGAAACAGCAGGACCTTTCATTGAAAGAAAATAAGGTTTGGGTCGGAGGGGAGAAGTTTTGGGAAGAAAAGATTGAAAGCGAATAAAGACCTGTCCACGCCATTAAGAGGAACACGGAAAGACGATCAGCCCCCAAGCTCTGCTGACAGTGGTGAAGGTTGAGAGACAAGACAGCTTAAATGTTCCAATTATCTCCCCCTGTCCCTCCCGTTCCACACACGCCTCATCCCTGCCCCCTCCCATCTGACCCGCTTTGTACAGGCGCCTCTACTGCCCTGTGACGCCACTCCTCCGTCCTCAACTACTGGGCATCTGATTGGTAAATTATTAGCATCTTCAGAACGTATTTCTGCTTCCTGACAACTATGACAATGATGCCAAATACAGAGCACGAATGACATTGAATGACCCCTTGGTATGCTTCATAGTGGGAAACATGATGGAGAAATAACTGTATGTGATGCAAACGCTACAGCAATGCACAATTAACCAACAAAAGGCAACGAATTCAGGCACAAGGGCAGCCATTATGACGTAGTAGTGTGCATTGTGGCTGGCAGGCTGGTAGCTGTCAGTTCGAATCTACTCAGTGGCATCTGTTTGTGGCATTTTTAGCCTACCTAACTGCTGCAACAGATTCA
>JADBJO010003001.1:30000-32500 GCA_016801955.1 Conus betulinus
CATCAGTGCCAAATTATTTAATTACCGTTTTGAAAAAAAAAAAAACTTTCACAGTCTGAATGCTCGATTTGCAAAGTATGTTAGAGTTCTTTCAAGAACGTACATGCAAAACTCACATCCCGGCATAAAGTATATAGTTGAGGCTGGCTTTCTCTCCGTTACAGAAACTGCGCTTGTCAATAACTTGCATTGTTTTCAAAACGACACTTAACAAACTTTGTTCTGTGTCTGAAGTTCTGTACCAGAAGTATCATGTAGCAGACCGTGTGCAATGTCCTTAAAATCCGTGTGCGAAGAACCTTGAGAGCAGAACTGTGCTGTGCGTGTTTTTTAAGCGAATCTTGTAATTACGACATTTATGTTGTTTAACATTTCAGCAATATACCGACAGCCCCAGACTTCTTTGGTGCCTACGACTGGCCTGTGAAAATGTCAGCCCAGCTTATTACGTTTTATATATTATTGAGAAAGAGAGAGAGAGAGAGAGAGAGAGAGAGAGAGAGAGAGAGAGAGAGAGAGAGAGGAGAGAGACAGACAGACAGACAGACAGACAGACAGAGAGAGACAGAGAGCAGAGAGACAGAGAGAGAGAGAGTGTGTTTAGTTGATGGTAATTGAAGATTTTTCTTGGTGTGTTTTTGTTTGTTTGTTTGTTTGTTTGTTGTGTTGTTGTTGTTGTTGTTGTTTTTGTCTGTTTATTTGTTTTGCTTGCTTGCTTTTGGACTTAAAAATAGTCTAATATATTTGCGCAGAGAAGAGAGAGAGAGAGAGAGAGAGAGAGAGAGAGAGAGAGAGAGAGAGAGAGAGACAGAGACAGAGAGAGAGATGAAAGAAATGGAGAGTGATATACATTTTTTTCCGTTTTCTTTTCGTTATTTCTTTTATAAAAAAAAAATGGTCTGATAATTTGCTTTCTATACATTGACTATACCTGAACCTATCGATTGCGTATGTGTCAGCGATCAGAATATTCATGTTAACTGCTTTACAGGCTTCCGTGGATTGTTAAGGAGACAAATAAACACACGGGAACTCAGGGCATTGTGCATATATGTACAACCTACAATTGTCAGGCAAGAAACAAATTACACGATCATTCACACAACACAAAGCTCAGTAGACAGTCAACAATAACGCGGTAACTACTACAGACTTCAACATAAGTTAAGGACCACTTGCAATCTGTCTGACAAATGCAACACGCGCGAAACCAAAAATGTTTCATGTGTACACAGATATTTCATTGCAACCCTTGTGAATCAAATTAACAATTTCATTTGGATTGCGTAATGTTTTTGCAATGATAAAGCAATGTAAAGAGACCCACCCTGGGAAAAGAAAATCCACAAACATGTTTGTTTAATCTGTTCAAAAACGGATGTGTCCACCCCGCGCAGCAACACAATCGAGACAGCGCTGCCTCATGGAGTTGATGGTGTTTGCGATGACGGCCTGTGGGATGTTTTTTCCCACTCCTGTCGCAGGACGTGCAGCAGCTGTTCCCGATTAGCTGGACGTGGGCGGTTTGCATGGACTCGCCGGCCAAGTTCTCCCCCAGATGTTCTCGATTGGATTGAGATCTGGGCTGTTCGCAGGTCATGCCATCCTGGTGATCCCAGCTTCCTGAATGAAAGTGTTGACAGCCCTGCAGCGGTGTGGTGTGGCGTTGTCATCCTGGAGGACAGCTTGGGGTCCGATCTGCTGGAGGGTCGCTGTGACCAGAGGCTGTAAGATCTCCTGCAGGTAGCGCTGCCCATTGAGCATGCCCTCCCACATGGTAGAGAGGAGTCCTGTAGTGTCGGCTGATGCCTCCCCAAACCATAATGGAGCCACCTCCAAAGCAGCCGCCTCCTGGATAGCATCATCTTGCAGCTGCTCCTGTGGGCGCCGCCACACCCTGATGCGGCCGTCTTTGGGGCTCACCATGAAGCGCGATTCATCGGTGAACAGGACATGGCCCCAATGAGCACGAGTCCACCTCAAATGGTCCTGGCACCAAGCAAGTCGGCGTGCCCTGTGACCTGCAGTCAGCATGGGCTTCTTCACCGGACGCCTGGAACGCAAGGCGGCGGCATGTAGGCGACGCCGAGTGGTCTGCCCGCTTACTGCTGTGTTGGTGGAAGCACGCAGTTGCTGACTCAAGGCATTGGCGGTGGTTGTCCTCTCCCGAAGGGCCTGTCTGCAGAGTACCGGTCCTCATGTTGTGTGGTTTTCTTGGACGCCCTGGGCGTGGCCGTTCCTGGACGGTGCCTGTGGTTTGATGACGCTGTCTCAGACGGATGATGACCGAGTGTGACGCTTGCAGCCTTCTGGCCACCTCTCGGACGCCTAACTCCGTCCTGCAGCCAGGCAATAGCTCGGGCACGATCGAAATTTCTCAACTTTCGTCTCGCTGGCATGTTGGTGTTGTGCTTCAGAACGGGTATTCGACGGCTTTTATGGCCATTGTGGTGAGCACAACGCACTCCCATACCTTCATGCTGTCACGTGCATCAGGATT
>JADBJO010003001.1:35000-37500 GCA_016801955.1 Conus betulinus
AAAGTTTATTCACACCTTTCGATCAAATGCTTCTGATATGATGCTTTGAAAGATGAGCAGCCTTTTTCCTATAAAGGAAGGGAGCACGTGAGGTGGGAAGGGAAGGGGGGGGGGGGGGGGGGGAGCCAAGGAGAGGAGGGGGGGGGGGAGAGGAATGTGGAAGGAGGGATGGATGGAAGATGAAGAGTCTGACAGGAATTGGGGTAAAAGAGAAAGTTTGAAGCAGACGAGGACAGATAAAAAAGAAATTCTCCTGATACAGAGACGTGAAGTGCACCCCTCAGACAGGACGACACAGATTACCTCGGGGGCACCGGCTGCTGTGTCGCAGTGGTTAGTGTCCCGAACTACGAGCTGGAAGATTGTGGGTTCGCGCCTCGCCAGAAGCCTGTGTCTATGGGAGTTTCAGTTTCAGTTTCATTAAGGATGTGTCAGTGCGTGCGGACTAGTCCATATACGCTTCACCACATTCGCTAGGTTTCGAGACCACGCTGCGCATGATGTAAAGCCGATGGATAATAGAATTAATGATTAATATGTGACAGCATTTGAGAAGAGGTTCGTGGCTACGACTTAGAAGATGTCCGACCTTCGCATTAGCCCAGCGCGCTGAGTAACCTACCTAACATTGGTTGTGTGTGTGTGTGTGTGTGTGTGTGTGTGTGTGTGTGTGTGTGTGTGTGTGTGTGTGTGTGTGTGTGTGTGTGTGTGTGTGTGTGTGTGTGAATGGGAACGTTCGGCGCCGCTGGCTTCAGCTTAAAACTCTGTGCATGATGAGCTTCACTGAAAAGTCTTGTACCACACAGTTGTGTTTCATTTACTTAAGGGCTAGCTCTATGGCTGCAATTGCTATCTACTCTAGAATCATGAATGTTGCAGGCGTTGTGATTCTTTGGATATTCTATGAAAGGGAAGCACAGCGTACAACCCTGTCTTGTAGTTCCAGATCAGAAAGGCACTCCACAATATCATCTGCATCATCCTCATCTACAATCTTGTCCTAGAAAATCGTCATTCCAATGCCCCGTTGTTGTCCTGGTCCTGGTTCACGGCAGTGGTGAACTTGCGTCAAGGACCCCGGTTAGTCATATTCGTGGGCATTGTCGTTTCAAGGACGGGAAGAGTCTTCCGGAGGACGCTTATTCGTGTTGGTTCTTCGTCTGAACGATTATCACTGTCAGTGACTTTAGGAGGTGGTGTGTCCTGCACATGTTAGAATCGAACAGACACTACCGAACAGCACCAAACTGACCCCGCACCAGTGCAGCATCTCCTCTGTTGGGTTGTTTTGCGACCACCTCATATTGATTGCTTCATATGAACTGCCGGAATTAAGACTGAGACTGGACTGGATGTGACGTTCAAGAGGGAGACAGAAAAAAAGGCATTGGAGTCATGGCACTAAGAGAGCATGGGGAAGAAGACAGCCCCAAATCAACAACACCAATGACAAGAATCAACATGCTAAGCTCTGATGGCTGCTGGACTGATGTTGTTGAAATTCCTTGATGGAAAACCTGAGAGAATCTTCGTGGACAACCTCAGAAGAAAAGACGCGCACGCCTGCTAAACTGAGGGCAGTTCAGATGGCCACAGAGTTCTTGAGGCCCCAGAGTCTTTCAGATGTTTGACAAACGGAGATGACGCTTTGCATGTCTTTCTATTTTCGGTTGGAAGCCAGTGGCGCGTTCGGACTAGAGGGAAGCCACTCTACAGCGCATGATTTCGGATAACATCTTTGTTAGAATGACGGTGTATATTTAGAGGTGGAGCGTACGATAGACTTGGAGGGTAAAGGAGGGAAGAGTGCGCTTTTCGAAATAAGCTGGGGGAGGAGACTGAAAAGGAAATGCCCTGGGTTCCAATTCATGAACAATCCACACGCTATGTCTACATGTACATGCGGCACTGTGCACCCGGGCCTGTGTGTGCCCTATTGAGGAAGAGAAGATCGAATCCTGCTGTCGCAGACGGCCAAAGCAAATAATCATTAGTTTCGTTTTTGCTCTCTCTCTCTCTCTCTCTCTCTCTCTCTCTCTCTCTCTCTCTCTCTCTCTCTCTGGCATGACACTCAAGAAATCTCTCTCTCTCTCTCTCTCTCTCTCTCTCTCTCTCTCTCTCTCTCTCTCTCTCTCAGGTATGATATTCAAGAAATCTCTCTCTCTCTCTCTCTCTCTCTCTCTCTCTCTCTCTCTCTCTCTCTCTCTCTCTCTCTCTCTCCTCTCTCTCTCTCAGCAAGGCGTGGCTTTCAGAAAACCCATCAGAGATGGTGTTCATTCTTTGCCTACTTCAAACTTTCCTGTATTACATCACTATACTTCAAAAAGAATTACGTACCTACAATGTTACATAGTTGATTTGCCCAGTATCATGGGTAAGTAAAGACGTGAAATAAACCTATTTTAAGTATATGTTGGGTGTAAATTGCAGGAAGAAAATGTTCCTAAAGTTTAAGGAATTCGATTTTTTTTTCTAGATTCTAAAAAAAAGACATAATTTA
>JADBJO010003001.1:42500-47500 GCA_016801955.1 Conus betulinus
ATTCATACTATCGCTGCTTCGTTTATTTCTTTTTCTTTTTTTTTTTTTTAATTTATAATTTTTCATTTAGATCTTATCCTGGCTCCGCTTCCGATCGGGTTCGTTATCAGTTTATTTATTCGTTTCTGTATTGGATTTCCGACTGTTTTCATTTATTTGCTTATCTATTTATTTGTTTATTTACTTATTTTTTGTATTCATTTACTTATTTATATATTCATTTCTTTGTGTATGAATTTGTTTATTTATCTTGGTCTCACCCCAAGCTCCTCTTTCCGTTTCGTTCCTTATCAGTTGATTTTCCTCGTGTGTCGTCTGTTTGTTTGTTTATTTATTTGTTTATTTTCTATTATTTGTTTTATTTATTCATTTATCGAGGTCTCTTCCTGAGGTGCTCTTTCCACTTTGTTCCTTATCAATTGATTATTCTGTCCGTCCGTGTGTTAATATTCATTTATTTATTCGTTTGCTCTCTATCTAGTTATTGATTGATTTCTTTATTTTTATTTATTCATTTATTTGGTTATTTATTTAGCTAGCTGTCATCCCTTTGCCCCAATGGCTCGGCAAATGTAATGTAACGTATATGGACTATTCCGCTCGATAAAACCTGCACATGTCCGCCCATCCCGCAAGAAGGCGGAAGTGACGGCCCCTGCAATGCCACTGCCCATCACATCTAATCGTCTAGTGCCACGATCGATGAACAGCTGTTGAAATAAAGTCAAACGAAGGTCGAACTTCATGAGACAGTTTTTGATATTTCTGGAAACCGGAAGTGAGCGTCTGGTTTGCAGTCTGTCGGATGACGTCCCAACGTGAATAAGGATGATGGGCTTACTAGCCATTTTGATCTGGAGCCAGTGGCAGATGGAGACGATTGAGTTGGATTTTTTTTCTCTAGGTTTTCTCGATTCTGAGGCATGTCTTAACGATACTTCATGAGCTCGTTAAGGGACCAAGGTACGACAGTGGAGGATTCATTTCAAGAGGTGAGTTCCTCTTGTCAACTTTCTTGCATACTTAAAAAAAAAAAATTGCGAAGTGTCTTGTTCCAGAATCGATGAAATTCCTGTTTACAATGAAGGCCATCCATACTCAGAATAAGAAGTATTCCAAGCAATCTGTTCCAGTTCTGCTTTCGTCCACCATCTTCTTTCTATCCATATGAACAGTATTATCGATGTAATAACTATGAAGAGTCGATTTAATGACAGAGGAATCGACAAGGTAGGGTGATGCTCCCTAGTTTCTGTATAGTTCCCGCGGTCTTTTAACGTCCGTGACTGAAGTCCTCAATCACAAATGTGGCAAGAAGGATGATTTAGCATACTGGCTGACTATACTTTGAAGTATTGATATCTGACTACTGTTGAGAAGACAGTAAACGGCTAGGGAGAACACGGAAATAACCGCTGGTCCTTTAATGAGCCAGAACCTCCCGGGAGAATTTCATTGAAGGTCCTACCTGACTATTTCAATTTTTATCCGTAACTGCTTCCTTGAAGAAATCTCGAATTTAAGAGTACAAGAATTTCTCGAATATTATGCTAGTTTAGGATCATCACGTTTGATACAGGTGATTGAAATGAAGATGGGGAGTGGGAAGGGTGTGGAGGGGGGGGGGGGGGGGGGGGGGGAGCAGGAAACGTGCGAAAAAAAATGATTTTCATAAAAAAAAAAAAATGGAAAGTACAGGGCAGAGAGAGAGAGAGAGAGAGAGAGAGAGAGAGAGAGAGAGAGAGGAGAGAGAGAGAGAGAGAGAGAGAGAATAATCACCAGACGCATTAATCACAGATCAGATCTAATCTTGGAAGACGATGAAGCAATGAAGCGATTCGTTTATTCTCTCTCAGTCTTTGGTTCTGCAAGATGGAAATCAGATGGGCAACTGTATTTTACAGCAGCACAGTGGTCATATACGTCTCTGTAGTCAAAGGGACATCAGTGGTGTGTGTTTTTCTGATCTCATCAATACGCTTTTTTCAGTTTTATCTCGCGCGCTTCTATTTCTCTGATCTCATAAACATGCATTTACAGTTTATCTCATGCACTCCTATTTCTCAGATCCTTTTAATGCACATTTTCAGTTCAGCTTATACTTTTCTATTTCTCTTAATTTATAAACGTATATATTCAGTTCAGTTCATACCCTTCTATTTCTCTGACCTCTTAAACGTGTATTTTCGGTTTAGCTAGGGTGCTTCTATTTTTCTGATCTCTGAAATGTGGATTTTCATTTCAGCTCATGTGCTCTTTTTTCTGATCTCTTAACGTGCGTTTTTAGTTTAGCTCACGCGCTTCTCTTGGTCTGATTTCATACACGTGCATTTTAATGTTTCTTTTCTTGGATCTCATAAAGACGCATTCCTAATTCAGCTCATGCGCTTCTGTTTCTCTGATCTCATAAGCGTGAGTTTTACGTTAACCTTAAACGCTTCAATTTCTCTGAATTCAGAAATCTGCACTTTCACCTCATCTCATGCACCCTTATTTTTCTGATCTTATAAACACAAATTTCAGTTTAGTCAAGTTCAGGAGACGGCACCATGCTCACGTTGTCTTCCGTCTGGACTCAGAAGCACAGTGTCTTCCATCTGGACTCAGAAGCACAGTGTCTTCCATCTGGACTCAGATGCACAGTGTCCTCATTGATTGGCCAGCAATGGAACCAAATGCGAGCTGCCATTGATCCCCAAAGCTTTGACTGGTGGAATGTCAGACGATCGCGCGGACAAATGAAAGGGAAACAGTGTCTTGCTGCTGTAGATGTCTCCTCTATCGCTGATACTCTTGGTGTTGTACAGTTCCTGCTGTTTTCTTCTGTAACTACTGCAGTGCTTGTCACTACTACTACTACTACTACTACTACTACTACTACTTCCACCACTTCGACTACTACTGCTATCACTGCTACTACTACACTACTACTACTACTACTACTACTACTACTACTACTACTACTACTACACACCACCACCACCACCACTACTACTACTATTACTGCTACTACTTCTACTGCACTACTACTACTACTACTACTACTACTACTACTACTACTACTACTACTACCACCACCACCATAAATTTCACTACTACTACTGCTACTACTACCACCATTAATTTTACTACTACTGCTACTAGTACCACTACTGCTACTACTACTACTGCTGCTATTGTTGCTGCTGCTGCTGCTGCTACTACTACTACTGCTGCTGCTGCTGCTTCTGCTACTACTACTACTACTGCTACTGTTACTACTACTACTATTTCTACCACCAACACTACCACTAATACTACTACCACCCCAATCACTACTACTTCTACACTACTACTACTATTTCTGCGACTACTACTATTACTACTACCACCACCACCCCCCCCGCCACTACCACTACTTCTAGTACTACTACTATTACTACTACTGTTGCCACAAGTACTACTGCTACTGACGAAGATCATAATGATGATGGTTAGGAGGAGGAGGATGGACAGAAGGAAGAGGATGTTCACGGATTTGGAGGAAAACAAAATAACGATTGTCTCTTGCCAGCGGTTTGGGACCTATCAAACTTTTGGCTTGTGTTCAACAGCATGAAGACGGGAAAAGAAAACAAAGGCTTTGGAAACTAAAGATAAAAACAAAGGCTTTGGAAACAAAAGATGAAGATACCCCAGGGTAAAGGGGTCAGTGTAACACCTCTCTCTCTCTCTCTCTCTCTCTCTCTCTCTCTCTCTCTCTCTCCTCTCTCTCTCTCTCTCTCTCTAACATTTGGTTTTTTTTCCCTAATGAAATGTTTGCCTCGCCACAGCACAAGTTTCTAATGGCGTGTTCCAGTGTAAATCTCCCGTGGTTTTGCACAGACAATTCAGTTACAAAGGGGTGGGTAATGGTACAGACACAGACACAGACACAGACACAGACACAGGCCCAATTTCAGAAGATAAGTTATTGCTCGTTCTTCCTTTTTTGTTTTTTCGTCGTTTTTTTTTTTGTTTTTTTTTTTTTGTTTTTGTTTTTTTTTTCTTCTACTGTCCTGATTGTTGTTTCTCTTGCCTGAACACGACCAAAGAGCTCGAAAACGCGTGGTGCTTGTCCTGTAATTTGTGTGTCCTTTTTGCCGGTTTTTAGTTTGTTTTTTTTCTTCTAAAGTGGTTTCAATTTTCGCCTGCATTTACCTCACTTTGAAACTAGTCGTAGTTAATCAAAGAAACCCTTTTTTTATGGTAGAGTTTTGCTACAGTTTGTCTATACTGTATTAAAACAAATTGTCCCCGGTGTTCAATTTGTCAGTTCCGTGGTCTTCCTTTCTTTCCTACTGTAAGCAGCAGAGCATACCTTCTTTTACGTTTCGGCAGCAGTTACTTGTATTTCAACGGAGTCAAAATGAATTGCTCGCCAATGACCATGGATATCGTGGACATCTTTTGTCCATCAGACCATCAGTATACAGATAAAAGCAGGGACAGAAGGTCAAACGGTCTGAAGAACGGAAGACATCATTGTGAAATTGCTGCTGCTGCTGCTATAATTACAGCGACTACTACCACTGCTGCTGCTGCTGTTGATAAAATCACAGCTACTACTTTTGAAAGTGCTGCTGTTTCCGTTGATTTTGCTGCTGCTGCTGCTGCTGTTGCGATTACTACTAATATTACAACGATAACACTGCCGCTGCTGCTGTTATTGCACACCTTTCGGCAATGGCGTCAAGTGATAATGCCGTAACGAAGAGAAGAGCATCACTTCCTGATTCTTTCCTCTTCATGTTGCTGCTGTCTGTGTCTTTCGTGCCTCTCGCAGTGTCCTTTAAAACAGGATTGTGCCTTGATGACGTAATAAGTTCGGAAGTTGTAGCAAAACTAACGCAGTCGGTAGTGGACATAAAGCCCATGAATACACACACGCGCGCGAGCAGAGTCTCTCTCTCTCTCTCTCTCTCTCTCCTCTCTCTCTCTCTCTCTCTCTCTCTCTCTCCTCTCTCTCTCTCTCTCTCTCT
>JADBJO010003001.1:52500-55000 GCA_016801955.1 Conus betulinus
GAAAGATATAAATAAAGGGGGAGGGAGCTGGGGGTGGGGGAGGGAAACGGGTGTGGAGAAAAAAAGGGTTCAGACAGGGGAGGGGGAAGTATACATGGGTGAGGGGGGTGGAGGATGGGAGCGTCGACGGGAAATCAATGTACGCCATACAGCGAAAACAAACGTCTTCGTGAAACTTTCGGAAACTCATTCCATTTCGTGTCGATGGCTCCAGGATCGGGTTGGCTTTCAGACAATGGTGGTATTGGTGGCCTGTTCTTTACACAAGCACTGTATTGTTTGTGCACGTATACGCTGATAAGCAAAAAAAAAAATGTAACGGAAATACGATACGAGAGAGTGACAGAGACAGAGAGAGAGAGAGACCGAGAGAGAGAGAGAGAGAGAGAGAGAGAGAGAGAGAGAGAGAGAGAGAGACGAGAGAGAGAGAGAGAGAGAGAGTTTTCGAAAGAGGGAAAACCGAAGAAAAATCTCTGTTCAGCGAAACAAAGATTGTGTAATGGCTTTTAGCGGGGCCATCAGGCGATAATAAGTATTGTGTTGATAGATCAAAGGAGTCTTAGAGTGTACGAGCTGCTTTCTGCCTGATCTAACGAGTGAGGATAACACTTTCTGCCACCTGTCTGAAACAACTGGAAGCCAGCAAGCTGCGAGAAGGGGTTTATAACAAACCTCTTAATAAAGAAAAACAAACACAAAGGCACAACAACACTGAACGTCACTGAGAGAGAGAGAGAGAGAGAGAGAGAGAGAGAGAGAGAGAGAGGGAGAGAGAGAGAGAGAGAGAGAGAGAGAGAGAGCAAACTAAAATGCAAATATTCCAGAAAATGTCAGAATACCATCGTTACATCGCCTCAAATCAATCACAAACACAAAGGCACACACAACACCAAACGTCTCAGAGAGAGAGAGAGAGAGAGAGAGAGAGAGAGAGAGAGAGAGAGAGAGAGAGAGAGAGAAGAGAAAATAAAATGCAAATATTCCAGAAAATGTCAAAATACCATCGTTACATCGCCTCAAATCAATCTACCACAGCAGGTGGTAGTGTGTGGGGGAGGGGGAAGGGGTTCGTATCATATCAGGGCATCACTTTTCAAAGCGCTGTGAGGTGAACTCTCATATTTTTTTTTATAAAGGCATTTCAAAGTGGGTGATAAAACAGCAACAACAACAAAATGTTAAAGTTGAGAGAGGAGAGAACAGAGAAATGATAAAAAGGGTAACAAAAGTTAAGAATACAATGGAGAGGGGAGGTTTCCAAGTGATGAATATAAAAGCCAGATAACCGCAAGCCCAAGTGCTTTAAAGAAACTGCTTTGTGCGGACTTAAACAGCAAGGCATGCTGAGCTGGTAGGAGCTGCAAAGCAAGAGGCTAAATTCCCAACACTTCTGAAGAATATGTCAGATCACAAGTTGCGAAACAAACGTATTTCGGAAGAACATATGCAGTAAAACCTAGAAGAGGTTGGCTAGAAGAAGAGACGGGTAGAGGTGGAAAGACAAGGTGAAGAGACTGAGGGGATGCAATGTTTTACCGATGAAAGCAGATATGGAACTGTGATAGATTCAGTTCATTCGAGTTTGGACTGAGTGTTTCAAAGCTTCTGTCCTCTGCTTTCAGACCATCAGAAAAGTTTTTAGCAACTTGCAGCGCCAGCGGTTTACTCTGTGCTTGAGGATGGTTTCATCTGTTTATCGCATCTATTCAATTGCGGAAGATGTAATGCGTCCAGTACTGTGCTCCGAGTTACTGAAGTGTCTTGCCAACAGAATTGGTTTCTTTGTATTCGTATCTGTTCCGTGCTTATCAAATCCTTGCAGTAACATCAGAATGTTGTCTCCGGCATAATGTGCTATGGCAATGACGACAGTCCATGAGGCAGAAGACGTTTGAATACTGGCATGTGAAGTGGACTTTGTAGGTGAATTGCTGTTTTGGTTCCAACACTCGTGACGATGAAATGTCCGCAGGGAGGGTTGGGAATGGGATTCTTTCGTGTATGCTACGTTTTCTGCATGTGTTCCAATAATGCTGCACTGGTCAGGAAAGTTTCCAAACACTATTAGAGGGCCAACTATTATATGGATGAAACTCGGCTGTATTGGCCCCAGTCTTGCTATTTGATCCCGTACGCAGCACACTTAGGTGTCGATAAGAAACCAGCCGGTGCCATCAGAGAGAGAGAGAGAGAGAGAGAGAGAGAGAGAGAGAGAGAGAGAGAGAGAGAGAGAGAGAGAGAGAGAGAGAGAGAGAGGCGTGCGGGGGTAGGTTTAGAGTGAAGGCTGTCTGTTCTCTCGGGAGTTCTGTGGGCGGTACAGAACTAATTGGAGGGTCTCCGCCATTCTCCACTTCCGTATCCTGTGTCCAGTGCGGTCATTGCAAGGGACTGGACCTCCGCTTCATTAGTCAGGGCTTGGGCGTCTTTCTGTACACCACCCCCTTCCTTCTCTCCTGGACTACTAACAACCCTGTGGTTGATTGAACGTGTCTGTGTGTTC
>JADBJO010003001.1:60000-65000 GCA_016801955.1 Conus betulinus
AACCTGTGTAGGATAGCTGCTCAGTTTGGTGAAGACATCTGAAGCTTCAGGACACATCCCATGTCTGCCAGGCTGACCTTTTGCCCTTTCCACGGAATGCAGATACAATATCACAACCTGTGAAGGCATGGAAAAAAACAGGATACCACTGCTCCTCTCTGGAGCAAGGGTTGTGTTGAGCTCATGCACTGAGATCCACTTCAGATTCCGTCCTTGCCCAAAAGCTAGCCACATTTCCTGAAGTCCCAGTTCCTGTAATTGTGAGAAAGTGGCAACAGCAATCACAAGAACATCTGTGTCATTGGCTCTGATCATGACTGTTTTGAAGCCCCCCTTTACAGCATCCTTGATATGTAGGAAGATTCTTGTATCGGCTTCTTCATGATTGCAGGGAGAGATCTCACTGAGGTTGACCTGGGTGTGGTTGCTGAGTGCATGTGGACCTCTAGTGATGATGACTCTGTTGTCATAGTGGTGTTCCACCACCTTCTCAGCCAGGTAGTCAAACAGCTCAGTCTTGTTAGCAGAATGACGTAGAAAGTTGCGCCAGTTCCTTGGCAACTTTCCTGTCCCTGTGACCCGGCGTCTGTCTCCCAGACCTCGTTTAGATCGAGTTTCGGATTTGAGGCTCGAGGCCTTGTATGTGTCGAACACAATGTCAGTTCTATGGTACCTTTTGGCGCATGCGTCAACTTTAGGTATGAATTTCATCTCAGCATACTCTGCAAATGTCTTGGATGTTCTTGGTGGCAACGCATTGACAAGAGCTGAACCATCGATGATAATGATGACATCAGTCATAGGTTCTGCATCAGGCAGTGTAACCTTGCCCTCCAGTATGGCAGCTAGCTGTGACTTCTGGCAGACATGCAGCGTCCCTCCGTCGCTAAGAGATGCTGGAAATGACTGATTCTCGTGGCGGAAGAACTCATGTAGATCGCATTCCCTGTTCTGGCAGGAAATGAACAATTTTGAGAACAGCTGGCAGTCCTCCTTCAGCACCTTATCCTTGGCAACGGGTGGTGAGCGTTTCTTGCTGAAAAAAAGTCCATTTTTGTCTTCTTTGATCGGTGCATGGAACGAGCTTGTATCTTCATGCGTTAGTGTCTCTAAGTGCGCCTCAAAGGATGCATTCCCAGTTGAAAGGTGAGTAGCAATCCTATTAGCACTACAAGGGGATGCTATATTCTTGGTGTCCAGACTGAGCAGATCTCCAGTTTCTTCTTGAAATGGATTGCCCATTTCCTCTAGTGTGCTTGTCAACCTGTGGACCTTCTCCAGGAAGCTTCTCTGGTAGGTGGGTGTCTGTTCATGATGTTTTGTCTGCTTTGACACATCCCTCAACACTGACGCCTCCTCATACTGTGCAGCAAGCTGTGACACTGCAGGGCCAGCAACCATCCATCTTCTCAGTGCTGATGGATCTTCAGTGATTCCGACTGCTCCACCGTCACCTTTGATGACGGCATTGGCTTGCTCGTGTGCTTGGTCGATTGCCATTCCTGAGAAATCTCTGTTGGATTTGTGGACAACAAATTTCCCACCATGGAAAGCTTCTGCAATCTGTGGGGTGTCGCTCCTCCAAGGTCAACATATCTATTAGATGTATTGGAGCCATCGTGCGTAGTTCACGTTGTTGTTTGCATACATGTATGGTATCAGCTGACATAAGGCCTGACGGTAGAGACTGAAGTTGGATTCTCTCAGAGACCTGATGAATAGCAGAACAGCTAATTCCATTGTCAGCACAAGATGCCAGTACTGGAACTGTGGACTCTGTAGTTTGCGGTGTTCACACCAGTCTTCAAAACTCCTGGTGTCAGTTGGGTCAGCCAGTTCTTCACATATGTAGAGTAGGCTGATTTCAGGAGCTTGTAGAGGCTGCAAGCTGTCACCTGGTGGGCTTGGCGGGTCTTGGTGACACTCGCAGCTGATAGGAAAGAATCTGCTGTGCCGGATGAAGCTACCCCCGCCTCAGTAAGAGCTCCTGTCCACCCACTGTCTTGAAGGAGGGAACCGAGTGAACGCAGCACAGTCATCTCAATGTGCAGTCCTCCGAACATGATGAGGAACTGGCTTTCACCGTAATCTTCAGGCCACTGCCACTGGATCTGCTTGGCTGTAGCATATATCGGCTGATCTGCTGCGATCACAGGCACTTGTCCAGGGTTAAGCAACCTCACTGCATCCCTGATCTTGTCCATGACATGTCGCACTGTAGCTACAGAGTGGGCTTGGTCTCTCAGGAGAGGCAGCAGAGTGGAGATACAAGCTTTGAATGCAGGACCCCTCTTCTTGTCTGCGTGATGGGAAGACCATGTGATATTTACATTGTCATGGACCTCTGTGATGGAGACTTTCTGGAGCCATTGATACTCCAAAGCCAGCTGTGGTTTCAACATCTTCATGTCTGGTAGAGTCATGTTAGTCACTTGAGGAGGAGGTGGGACTCTTGTTGGTGAAGTGTGCAGGGCTTGATGTTTGCATAAGAGTCTGGAAGTTCTGGGACTGTCTTCACCCTGGTACCCCTTACTTGCAGTTTCTCCTGCTGTTCTCCCTCATTGTCATGAGTGGGGTGCTGGAACAGCGATATACTTGTACCATGGAAAGATGTTGTTGATGTTGAAGCAGACGGATTGTGGTCTATGTTGTCCCATGGCCGAAGTGGTGAACAGTCCTCTACGCAGTTCTGGGGGGCAGACGACTCCATCTCTGATGTACTTGGACACAACAGCATCTCCCAGCTCGGCGGAAATCTCCAGCACTCGATCATAGGATATGCTTAGTCCATTTGCATGGAGCATCTCTACGAGCTTCTTCATCCTGGTCTTTGCAAACACTGACAGACCAATGTAGATGGGGAATGGTGTCTCTCGATCCTTTGAGTGTCGGTGGGTAGGGGCACCTTCTTTGAATCTAGTGTAGCAGTTATACTGCAGTAGCTGCGCCATGGCAAGGTCCGTCTTGGAAGCTCCGAATCTTAGTTGAGATTTAATGTCAGCCCGTGCTGCTCGACCATGCCAACAAACTGCAGCAGAGAAGGTGGAACTACTTCATCAGTAGAGTCCATGTTGTATGTTCCGTCGTTAAGATCTTATGGTCAAGCATGTCACGCCTCAGGATCTTTGCAGCTTTGGAAAGAATGATGGCATCAGAGTAGGCACAGCTCTCAGACAAGGCAAGACCAACGTCATCTTGAAAGGCCAGCAGGACATCTCTCCCTTTCTTGTGTGCTTCCAGTTCAGGGAGCTCTTCCAAGATCTTCTCTTTTCAGCCTGCTTGAGTTGACGTTGGGTGCCTTTACCCCTAGCTGTTCAAGTCGCTGTTTGTACAGATCCACCAGCTCTGCTAATCTGAATACTATAGGTTCCTCAGAGTTCAGTTTAGCTTCTGTAATGAATGCTAGGAGCTCAGAGAAGACAATAGGGTATGCTTTACTATCCTCTTCCATGATGCTTGCATTTCTGCTCAGATGCGTTTTCTCTTTGTTGTACAGAGCAGCGAGGCAGGTAGCGTGGTACTTTAACTCCTGGGCCACCACATCACCAGCGCTCAGAATGGCTAAAAGCCGCCCATCATTAAGATGTTGAGCGCACTCATTTAGTCGCTTGTTCAGCTTCATCGTCATTACCTGTCTAAGCTCAGATGGTGAAGACTGTTGTTCACAGAGAAAGCAAATAGAACATTTGTGGTCAATACTGGCTCTTCTCACCTTTGAAGAGCTTTCTGCTCCTGTACTGCAACAATCGGCTGATCTTTTTCTGGCCCGTTCCAGCCTTGTGTTGCTGAAGAGTCCCCTGCAGCTTTGGTGATACTTTGCTTTGTTTGCTCGAAGGGTTTCTTTCCACACCACTGCCTTCGTCTAGGCGGGCTGGATCGAACTTAATTGGCATTTCATTGATGGACTGAAACATGGGTATGTTCTTTCCAATCATACTGTATCCATCCTGCTCTAGGGCATAGCGAGTTGGAGGAGATTTCAACTCTTCATCCCTGTCTTCTTGGCATAAACAGCACTTGGTCCAGTCTGTTTTCCATCTTGGTATTGTAGCAGTCGCCATCGTATGTACATGTAAGGCCAAGGGACTATCCTTTTACCACCTTAGCACATTAGTGTATGGGATACAACTAGGTTCGCACATCATAATGGCATGTCCTACACCTAGTCCGATCATTCATCTAGTGCCATTTAACTCCCGTGTGATCTGTACACCATCCGGGTAACTTAAAGCCCCATTACCCTTGGCTCGGCTCTCCTGCGCTGGCACACCCTGTCAATTCAGGTGCGGCTACCTAACTGTATTCTACATTTATATAATCTGTAGTTTATGAGGGGCTTATTAGATAGCATTTGGGAGACTAAATTAGTAGAAGGCCTATTTATATAAATGAAACAACAGTATCGGTACTGTTTCACCTAATCTAATTTAGTTGACACTAGACCCCATGCTGGATCTCACAGCAATGATGTTCGCCAGTGTGCCCTGGCTGTGCTTGAACATCACTTCTCTGGCATTTTTTACTGTCAAGTGTCCTCATCTGTAGACTTCATGCACAATAAATACATTGAGTCAGACGTAGTCATTGACACGCAGAGCACTCCGCATGCTACCGTCAGCTAGTTTGGCCTGCATAGCAAACGCATTTTATCTGGGTGTGGTCGTTGCAGTGCACAAGCAAATTCTTGGAAGTCATAGGTGAGAATTGGGGAAGTATTGAGGACTAGTGCCACGGGTCCATCCTGGTGATGTAGCTGACTTCTGAAACAAAGTGCCGTTTAAAAACCACTTAGATTGTTATAAAATGTTCAAAAAGCATATTAAGATGGTGAATATTATGTAATCATATGTAAATTTGGATTCTTCATGGTTGATTACGTATATTTTGGTACCAAAATTATATAATTTGCTCTACTGCATCATGCTGTGTGACATTATATGGTATCGCATACCGGCAATGGTGGCCATCTTGAAAAATGGCGGCCATTTTGAAAAAAATGC
>JADBJO010003001.1:72500-95000 GCA_016801955.1 Conus betulinus
AAAAAAAAAAATCCGGGTGTGGCAAGAATGTGTGGCCATATTTTAATTTGTATGCAGGAAACCACATCTAAGAATTTTGTACTGAGGTTCGATGATAAAATCAGAGGAGAGGAGTTATCACAGTTGATTTCAGCTTTGAGGTAGCCATTGCCTGTGGGTGTGTTACTGAAATTTATGAGAAAAAGAAATCTCAAAGACACTGCAGCACAATTGAAGAAATGAAATGAAATGAATAGTCCACATGAAAACACCTAATGATCTTGTTTATGGAGATACTGGACGTTACCCTGTTTACATAAATTCAAGTGTACTGTGTATTAGATACTGGCTAAAGAAATCACGGATGAATGATAACAGATTAGCTTTGAAAGCTTATAAAATGTTACTTTGGTTGGATTCATAAGGCAAAACCACATGGGCACCAAACGTTCGTAAGATCTATTTCTAGAATGTTTTGGATTTGTGTGGCTAAACCAGGGTGTAAAAGATGTGAAATATTTTCGGCGAGTGTTTCCTCAAAGACTCATTGATAACAGATGGCAAACCTGGCATGAACATGTTCAGGAAAGTGATAGATTGACATGGTACATATCGTTTAAATCATCCAATAAATGCGAAACATGCATTTCACTTGATATTGATAGACACATAAAAAAAAAATACATGACGAAGTTCACATTTGGTGTTTCGGATATAGCAGTGCATCGTCAACGGTATAATGTAGTTTCTGACCGCAGTTTGACATGCTCCCTATGTGAACAGGCAAGTGATAACGAAATACACTTTCTCTTCGTCTGCTCTGCCTTCAGTGACCTACGTCAGGAATATGTTCCATTTAAATGTTATGCAAATGCATGTCAGTTTTGCGTGACTTTATTAATGATAAATTGCAAATAAAATTATTGTGAGGAATTTGTGCATGTATTTATATAAAGCCTTTATGAGGCAAGCTGTTATGGTTAACAATGCATTGGCACGCCGATATTCAAGGGATATGGATAGCCTTGTATGGAATTGATATCTGGGTCAGTAGATTAGACTTCATGCGCATGTGTAGTAGATTGTAATTCATGCATGCATTTGAGTATCATTTTATCGCTGTTTTTTTTTATGCATTCTAGTAATATTTTGTGTTGATGCTGTTGTTACACTTATCATGCAGAGTTTTGAATGTAATCTCCCATCAGAAGGGGCTGTGGCACAATTGAGAGAGAGGGAGAGAGAGAGAGAGAGAGAGAGAGAGAGAGAGAGAGAGAGAGAGAGAGAGAGAGAGAGCACTCTACTACCGCTACTGGTCAGTCATCTTTGATACAGTCAAATTAGTCATTCCTTGTCCACCCTTCCCCTCCAAATCCCTTTCCTACCCCTTCCCTCATCTGCCAGACTGGTTCCAGTTTGTCAGACTACAGAAAAAACGCAGTGGAAAATTATTTTCGGTGGAACGATGGAGCAAGGATCGAAAACGAAGCTATTAAATTTAGTGCGAATCAGGTTTAAAGGGCGTTTTCAGAATACTTTCAGCAACCGTTCGTGAGGAATTACTGTGTAGTCACTATGGCGTTTACCATATCTCTCTCTCTCTCTCTCTCTCTCTCTCTCTCTCTCTCTCTCTCTCTCTCTCTAACAGTCAAATCTTGTGCTGATGGCCAATGTGCGAGAGTGCGTGTGTGTGCGCGCCCGCATTCGTACGACGAGAGAGAGAGAGAGAGAGAGAGAGAGAGAGAGAGAGAGAGAGAGAGAGCACTATACTACCACTAGTGGTCAGTTATCTTTGATACTGTCGAATTGGTCGTTTCTTGTCAAGCTCCTCCCTCCCCATCCAATCCCCTACTCCCACCCCCTCCCCTATTCTACCAGACTGGTTGTACTCTGTCTATCAGCAACATTACAAGAAAAAGTCACTAGGCCGACTTTAATGACGTACGTTGAGAAGATGGAGCGAAAACCAAGGACAAAGACATTAGACTTGGTACGCATCCTGATTAAAAGGAGGGCAGTTTCAGAATAGTTTCACTGATATTGCTTAAAAACAACCAGACCGGATTTTAGAATATGTGGTGAAACTATCGAATGAAGCTCATGAACTTTTTCTTTAACTGTATTTCAAATCCACTGTGCGAATTAGATGAAACAAGCGAGAATCATTCAACGCAAGAATAACCACCATAGTCACTATGGCGTTCGCTCTTCACGCCCTTAAAATCAGTATGGTGTCTATGGTGTTCTTCGTAAACACGACTCTTTGAATCAAAAGCGTATGCACACACCACCACAATTCCGATCCATGTGGACCAGTGTCTTCCAGCTATAAACATCATTCATATAAGCTAAGAGCAGTATCACAGAAATGTTCGATTTGGTACGAAATCGGGAGAGTTGGAATCGACTTCTGTGGTAAATAACGAAAAGGCTGGGCAGTCCCTGGTCCCACGAGGAAGTAACTACAAGCCCATAACTCCAACCGATAGCTGCTTACGACACCAAATCGTCCAGCAGAAATGCCACCACAGAGTATATAGAGTCATATGCCGACATTTCTGCTAGGCGATTGGGTGTCTTAATCAGGATTCGTTTGGAGTTACGGGCGTATAATTGTCTCATCATGGGAGCAGTACTCACCCTATTTGTTCGTTGTTTGCTGTTTACTGTTCCTGCCCTCATTCAAGGTTTCCTTTTGACTTCTGCAAATTGGAGAGATCCCACTTGAGTTGGGTTCCTAGTGTCTCTCGCCCAGTAGTCAAAAAGAAAATCACTTTGAAAAGTGCTTGAAGAATTCCTAATTGTGTGGACGTCATCGATGCGAGAATCACGTCGAAAAGTCAACACAAAGTCTTTAAACCTGGTGTTTTGGAACAGCTACGGGTGACGTCTTTTGACGTATTTTGCTTTGGCAGCTCATTGTTAGAGTTCTTTCCACAAGGAGATAGTGTTTACAGCGAACACAAAAAAACCCAATGTAGTGTAAGCGATATGGTAGTGTTTTTGGAGAGGTACTGCTGGTAGCGTGACACCGGATAGGAAGGACAATCCAGTATCATTTTGACCTTAACCTGGGTCAGTGCTCTTCATAGTGCCCTCATCATTTCAAATGGAATTGTCGTTTTTTTGTAATTTTTTGCAATCATTATTTTACCATCGAGAAACAGGCAAATATATGTATGAATATCTTCAAACATGATTTCAATATTTGGCATGTATACTCATTTTAAGAAGTAAATTGTGTCATGTCCAGATCTGGGAGGCCGGACTTGTGAACAGACTCTGTGCAAGTGTTGGCTTCTCAGTCCAGTATGTATCTTTATCTTCTCCTTTTGTCTCAGGTCAGCAACAAATGAAAGAGCTTAGAGCATATCCGTCCCAATTCCAGAAGTCTGCCTCATCCAACATCAGTATCCAGCTAATGCTTTTTCCCCAAGCAGATAAGAAATGCACTGAACAAACAAGAGCTCCCCTCACCAAAAGCGATACCTACTCCCTCCCTTTAAAGAGATGGGATAGGGAGGATTTGTTCTTTCTATGAGTCTTTTATCTGAGTTTAGATAAATTTGTGCAGGAAGAAGTATTGGTCTGAGAGTGTTGTGCTGTTAATAGTTTCATTGCAGACTCATTCTTTACTTTTTTGTGCATTAACATCTTTATCTTCTACCCTCATTCTTTACTTTTTTGTGCATTAACATCTTTGTCTTCTTCCTCACTTAAATTATTTCCTTTAGTTTGTATAAGTGTGTAACATCAACCCTGACACATGAAAACAAACTGCTATGGATCAAGTTAGATGGCGCTGCTCAATCCACTAAGGCGGCAATTTACGTGAAGAAAGGAGGACAACTACAGTGCAACAAAAGAGATAGGCAAAGGAAAGGACACACTGGCTATCAAGATGAGGTCTCCCACATTCCTTGTTCAAGCTGTCATCGCACATTCTGTGCACGCATTGGGTTAATCAGTCACCTGCACATCTATAATTCATCTCACATACACCCCTTCCTCAACTCCAAGATGACTGAAGTGGTACTCTTCGACTCGACAGACGAACGATCATAAAGCAAGAGTCTTAGGATACAACTCGGACATGTGCTAAGTTGTATTGACTCTTGCCTTAAATCCTGCTATTTCAGTTATTCATTATCGTTTGCCAGTTAGTTTTACAAATTCCAATCCTGGTCTCATAGTTTTGCAAATGTGGTGTGGCACATATTAACAAGTCCTATGAAGTAACACCAGCTTAATGAACCTGAAACTTTTAGGAAAACGTTGAAAATGGGAGGTGGAAGAAGGAAGAGGACCGGTGGAGGGTGTGGGAAGGATATGAGTGGGTGTGGTGACGACAGGACGAAGCAAAGAAGTTCTGATAGTTAGCGAGAGCCTCAGAGTAAGGGGACGGTGGAGACACTAATTGGCCAATGCCCCCAGGGCGTGTGTCGTTTCTCTGCTCCGTTCCTTGGCCTTTGGTGCCCACGCTGAGTTGACCGTGTGAGCCCTGTGGTCAGCGTTGTGGGCAGCTTTTCTCTCCACTTCCCTTCTCTGACCATCCCCTTTCTTACTGTACCTTTTACTGTTCTTTCCACTGTAACAGTGTGTGGGTGAGATTTTGTGTATGAATGGGTGGGGGAGGATATAGGAAGGAGATGTGTGTGTGTGTGTGTGTGTGTGTGTGTGTGTGTGTGTGTGTGTGTGTTTACGTGAATGCGCAAGTGGGGCTGGGAGTATGTGTGTGTGTGTGTGTGTGTGTGTGTGTGTGTGTGTGTGTGTGTGTGTGTGTGTGTGTGTGTGTGTGTGTGTGTGTGTGTGTGTGTGTGTGTGTGTGTGTGTGTGTGTGTGCGTGCACATGTCCTAAATTCATCAGATAACTCAGAAGATCAACAGTCTTAGAGTGCCTTGTGATTGCAAGATGGAACAGGAAAATGAATGCATGGGGGAGGGGGGGGGTTGCTTCCCCCAACCATGTCTTTACCACACATTCACCCAATCAGCTCACTCCTCTTAATGTTCATCAATTGCTGGCAGCTAAAATGGAAGCCTCGGATCGTGTGTGTGTGCATGTGTGCGTGTGTGTGTGTGAAGCAGGGAAGGGCAACGAACGTAGGGAGATTGGTGATTGATTAGGATGACGACAAGGTCTGGTGCTTGATGTGACAAGACCAAAAGGAGCAACCAAAGAAACAATGATGCCAAAAATCTTTTATGCTGCTTCTATGAAATCTATGATCTCTCTCTCTCTCTCTCTCTCTCTCCTCTCTCTCTCTCTCTCTCTCTCTCTCTCTCCTCGTACACCCACCCACACATGCTTACACACACACACACACACACACACACACACACACACACACGGGCACGGCACACACACACACACACACACACACACACACGGGCACGGACACACATACACACACACACACACACACACACACACACACACACACACACACACACACACACAGAGTCAGACAGAGAAACAGTGAGACAGACAGTGATGACATTGTGTGAAATGCTTGAGCGAAGCCCAGTGCGGCTATACAAGAAACAGAGAAAGGGAATGGGGAAAGAGGAGGAGGCGGGGTAGATGAAAGCAGGTGGGCTAGGCTGTGGGGTGGAGGAGTCAGTAGTGAAGGCACGAGAAGGGGAAGCAAGCCCGATGAGGCTTTTCCCCCCAAGTAGTCGTCCCTGTACAACTGCCGCCAAAGGACAACAGTCGCTCTTGATATGGACACGTATCCCCGGGTCGTCCTGCCGCTCGCTACTGCATGGCTTTCCTACGCACCCAGCCCTCCTCCACTTAAACAGACTGCACACTGGGCGTTGAATCAATCGCACCGCTCACGTGATTGATACCCTTAGAGCTTTGCTATGCTTACTGATGAAAAAAAGCGTAGGGAGAACGGGATGGGAAGGGAGAGGAAACGATAAGTAGGTGTGAAGTTGGAGGTGTGTTGATAGAAGAGTCCGTGCTTCCCCAGTTCTTTACATCTCTCTCTCTCTCTCTCTCTCTCTCTCTCTCTCTCTCTCTCTCTCTCAGTCCTCTCCGTGCCCGCTGGCGCTTGAGGCAACAGCAAGAGATCTCCATCTGGCTCTGTCTGCGGCTGCTCTGGAGGGCTGTGTTGAGAGTCAGTCCTTTGTATTTCAGCTCCCTTTCTATTGTCCTGCGCCAGGTTTCCTTTCGGCCGTCCCTGTTTTCTTTTACCTTGGGGGGTCCAGCGCAGGGCTGTTCTGGGGAGTGAGATGGGTGGCATGCGACAGACATGCCCTAGCCATCTCCATCGACGCGCCTGGGTGGTGTCCTGTATTGTGGAGATTCCTGTTCTAGTCCTCAGTTCTTCGTTTGAGTTGATGTTCGGCCAGGGGGGTAAATCATTACATCAGTCTTGGCCAGTTGATTGTCAAAGGGAGGGGAGGGAGGGAAATGGGGGGTGGGGGTGCGGATAGCGAATTGGTGGTGCAGTTTGCGTGGATCCGTCGTTGCAGAACAATCAGTAAATACTGAAAGAAAGATGACCCTCAAAACTGTCCGCTAAAGACCACACTGGACAGAAGACAATGGAAGTCGAGGTGGCGGGTAGTCTCTGATTAGTTTTGCACTGCTCTTTGGGTGCCCCAGAGAACAATCTTCAATCGTGTCTATCTGTCTGTTTTTGTCTGTCTGTCCGTTTCTCTCTCTCTTTCTTTCAGACAGAGAAGACAGACAGACAGAGAGATGGAGGGAGAGGGAGAATGTGTGTGTGTGCGTGCATGCGTGCGTGCGTGCGCGCGCGCGCGCGCGTGTGTGTATGTGTGTGTATGTGTACACGATTGTTTTGTGACTGACCACTCTGTGCCCTTCCTCAATTAGTTCTCAGTGGGTCAGCCTTCAGCCTGTCACTGACTGTGTGATATTTGATGTATTATTTTGTCACTAAAGGAACGCGACAAGGAGATGAAGTGTGTCCCGAACTTGGCGGTAGTAAAACGGACATAGCCCCTGTCCACACAATGAAGTCGGGAGAGGTCAGCAGCACTCTTCTGTTGCTGGGTCAGTCAATGGCTAGAGAAAGGGGAAGCGTCCTAATACCATGGTTAATCGGTTATAAGAAGTGCGCGCAAACTCACACATACACACACATGCGTGTGCAGGCACGCAAGCATACGCACATGCACCCATGCATGCACACACACACACACACACACACACACACACACACACACACACACACACACACACACGTATTCTCTCTCTCTCTCTCTCTCTCTCTCTCTCTCTCTCTCTCTCTCTCTCTCTCTCTCTCTCTCTCTCACACACACACACACACACACACACACACACACACACACACACATTTCACGAAGAAACGTCAATACTAACCTTTACAGGACCATTCCACACACCAGCGCTCTCTAGCGTTCTATCGATCTCCGTTTTTTGCTGCAATGATGAGCAAACCATCCTGAATGTACAATCAATTGACAACTGGACGGATTAAAAGGAACGTAACTCCCTGCCAGATTACCTCCCCTAACATTGACTGTCTTCCTTTTGACTTCGACTGCCGAGTCATCGTTAATCGCAATGGGCAGCTCAAACGTTCTTGCCTTCTTTCCATTTCCCGACCCCCACTCCCCACCCCATACCACCCGCCTCCTGTCCTCTCCTCATTTTAATCTAGAAACATTCGGGTGTGGCAGGAATGTGGGATCATTTGTCACGTGTTACGCAGTCAAATTGAGATCTTCTGTCTTTAGGCTGCTTGATAGAACGGATTGAAGCGAATTATCAAATTTTGTTTCATTTTGGTGTCAGTCATGGTCTGTATGTGTTTTATTGAATGTGTGTGTGTGTGTGTGTGTGTGTAAAACGTCATGCAAAAGATCTTCCAGTTTTGACGACATAAACGAGAGACGTATAGACGATGACGAATGACACGATAAACGTCAAAGGAGGACTACTAGGTGTTCCAAGGTGACAGTCCTGATGAAGTCAAGTAAAGACGAAAATCTGGCAGAGAACCGGTGCTTTTTTTGTTGGCGATCAAGTGTAAAAACGAATGCAACACAAAGAGAGAGAGAGAGAGAGAGAGAGAGAGAGAGAGAGAGAGAGAGAGAGAGAGAGAGAGAGAGAGAGAGAGAGAGAGAGAGCACTATACTATGCAGTGGTCAGTCGTCTTTGATATTGTCAAATCGTTCATGTCTTGTCCCCCCCCCCCCCCCCCCCCCACCACACACACACACACACACACACACACTTCTAATCCTCTATCCCACCCCCTCCCTCCTGTACCAGACTGGCTCCATTCAGTCTATCTGCCAGAGTACAGGAAAAAGGATACTGGACCGACTTTTATTAATAACTTTCGACAGACAGATGGGGCGATCACAAAGGACGAAGATAATGAATTTGGTACGCATCGTGATTAAAAGGGCAGTTCCAGAATACTTTCACCAATATCACTTGAAAACAACCAGAGCGACTTTTAGAACATGTGGTTAAAAACAAAAATTGAAAAGGGGCGAAGAACGGATTATTTATGTTGTGGTGGAAATCCGCAGTGTGGATCTGATGAAACATGCGAGATCTACTGAAACATGGGAGAATCTTTCTACGCAAGAAGAACTATTACAGTGACCATGGCGTACATCATAACCACGACTCTCTCAAAAGTGCATGCGTACTCCACAATTCCAGTCCACGTGGCTCACACTGTCATCCAGCTACAAACATTACTGAAATAGAAAGCACTATCACATTTGATTCGGTACGAAGAAGGAAGAACCAAAACCGACTTCGGTGATAAACAATGAAAAAGTGCTCCCATAAGAAAGTAACTACAGGACCATAAAGCCATCCGATTGCTGCTCTCGATACAAAATCTTCTAGCAGGAATGCCGACACAGAGCATACAGAGCTCTCGTATTTCTGCAAGACAATTCGGTGTCGTAAGCAGGATTTCGTATGGAGTTGCGGGCGAGAAGTTGTTTCATCTTGGGAACTGGACTGACCCTATTTGTTCGTTATTTACTGTTTATTATTCACTGCCCCATTTAAGATTTCCTTTCGACTTCTGCCGGTTGGGGCGATCCTACTGGAGTACAGCCCCTTGAGTCTCCCTCCCCCAAGTCAGTCAGTCAGAGAGAGAGAGAGAGAGAGAGAGAGAGAGAGAGAGAGAGAGAGAGAGAGAGAGAGAGAGAGAGAACACTTTAAGGGGATAAACTGCAGTTAAAATTCCTATTTCTATAGACTTTTACTATTACTAGAAATAAGTGGAAAAAGTCAAATATAGTCTTAAAACTGCCTGTTTGGAAAAGCGATGGGTGGTGGTGTATTTGGGTCTGGTAGATGATCAAGTGTGTTGTGTAAAGTTCACTCCTTACGGGGATAGTGTTTATAGCTTAAGCTGAAAAAGAAAAAAACGCGACTATATGGTAAGAGCATATACTGTAAGCTATACGGTAGTGTTTACAGCACGCAACGCAAAAAAAAGAGAGAAAAGAATAGTCACCATAGTGTCCAGAGCATAGGTTGGAAGCCATGTGGTAGGGCTTTGGCGTGGTAGTGCTTATAGTGTGTGACAACAGATCAGAGGGATGATCCGCTATTAGCTGGACCTTGGCCCAAGTCCGTGATCTTCACAGTGCCTATGTCGTTTGAAACAAAATGCCTTTTTTTTTTTTTTATAAAATGTCTTTGTCACAATCTAATCAGTAAGAAACAAGCAAATCTATACATGGATGTCTTCAAAAATGATTTCAGTATTGGGTATGCATACTTATTAACACTAGCGCAATTTGGTACATCCGGATCTGGGATGCTAGTCTCGAGAACAAACATTGTGCAAGCGCTGGCTTCTCAGTCTGATCTTTATCTTTTCCTTTCATCTCAGTCAGGGAGAGTGGCAGGGCTCAAAGCGTATCTGTCCCAGTCCCACGAGTCTGGTTTATCCATCACAAGTATCCAGCAAAGGTTTTGCTACCATAAAGATAAGAGGCACACTGAACCAACATCCCCCAGCCCCCCCCCCCCCCCCTCTCTCTCTCTCTCTCTCTCTGTCTGTCTGTCTCTCTCTCCCCTACCAACACCATCTGCATATGCTTTGAGAAGGTAGGATAGGCAGGATGTTTATCTTTGTTTCTATGAATCTTTAACATTCAAATGTTTAAGATCAAATATGCAGGGAGGAGTATTAGTGCGAATGTGATGTGCTGTTGGTAGTTTCACTGCGGACTCAAAGGTCATTCTTTTGTGAACTAATGTCTTTGTCTTCCTTCTCACTTAAAAGTCTTTCGTTTATTTGTATAAGCGTTTAACATTTACCCTGACATATGGGAACAAACTGCTATGGATCGAGCTATATGGCGTTTCTCTATCCACAGACGACGTGCCAAATTATGTGACGAAAGGACAGTTGCAGTGCAACAAAAACAGATAGGCAGGAAACCCTGCGCCAGCAATCAATCTCCCACATTCCCTTCCAGGCTGTCACCACACATTCCACGCATGCATCAGTTTGATCAGCCACCTGAGTATTCACGAATGGTCTCACCCCTCTCAACCCCAAGATGACCAAAGTGGTCCTCATCGACTCGACGGACGAATGAACAACAAACATAAAGCATGAGTCTCAAGGATACAACTCGGACGCCTGCTAAGTCATATCGACCCTCGTCGTAAATCCTGTCATCTTCGTTACTAGTTCACTTACCCCTCAGGATTTTGAAATTCCTATGCATTGTTGTCTCACTGCTTTGCAGATGTGGTGTGGTGCACATGGAGTAGTCCGTATACAGTGACACCACCTTAATGAACCTGAACCTTTTGAATGAAAAAACGGTAAAGATGGCAAGGAGAAGAGGGGAAAGGATTGTGGGAGGAGGGGGGGGGGGGGGAGTGCGGAGGAGGGTGGAGGAGGGATATTAGTGGGTGACGACAGGACGAATCAAAGAAGTTCTAAAAGAGTCTCGAGAGCCTCGAGGGTGGGGCGAAGTGGGGGGGGGGGGGGGAGGTACCTGAGTTAAGGGATGGGAGAGACACTAATTGGCCAAAGCCCCGGGGTGTGTCTCATTTCTCTCCTCCATTTCTAGGCCATTGGTGTCCACATTGGGCTGACTGTGTGTATATGCTGTGATCAGTGCGTGGGCAGCTTTTCTGTTCACTTCCTTCACTGACCATGCTCCCTGCATCCTTCTTTTAATCCAGGTTTACATGCTACCTTTCTTTGCACTGTTACAGTGTGTGAATACTTGTGTGAGTATGTATGGAAGGGAGGAGGAGGAGTGTGTGTGTGTGTGTGTGTGTGTGTGTGTGTGTGTGTGTGCCTCGAGCGCACGCATGTGTGTGTGTGTGTGTGTGTGTGTGTGTGTGTGTGTGTGTGTGTGTGTGTGTGTGTGCACTAGCGCGCGCCCATGTGTGTGTATGTGTGTGTGTTTGTGCGCGCGCTTGCGCGTGTCCTAAATCCATCAGATAACTAAGGAGAGATCAACTGTCTGGGAGCGCCTTGTAATTACAAGATGGAACAGGAAAATGAATGCAACATTCACCCAATCAGCTCAGCACCCCATAATTCTCACCCATTATTGGCGGATAAGATGGTTGTTGAGCGTGCGTGTGTGTGTGTGTGTGTGTGTGTGTGTGTGTGTGTGTGTGTGTGTGTGTGTGCGCATGGCTGGATCGTATAAAAATAACTGCTGTAATCATAGCAGAAATAATCCGGCCTGGTGCTTGATGTGTGACAGCATCAAAACGATAACTAAACAAATACTAATGCCATAGACAATTATGACACACTGGGTGCAAACTCTGTCTCTCTCTCTCTCTCTCTCTCTCTCTCTCTCTCTCTCTCTCTCTCTCTCTCTCTCTCTCTCTCTCTCTCTCTCCAATGCAGTGACAGCAGAGACAGACTGACAGACAGATAGACAGACAGACAGATGGACAGAGATTGACAAACAGACAGACAGACAAACAAGCAAGCAGGTAGGCAAACGCACAGGCAGACAGAGGGAGAGAGATGGGAGTGGGTGAGTGGTCGATTGAAGCTCTTTGAATGCTGCAAGAGATGCACAAAAGAAGGAACAGAGAGAGAAAGTGGGGAACATGGATATGTCATGAGATGAAGGAAGGATGGAGGTTGGCTGCAATGGGGAGTGGAGGAATAAGTAGTCAAGGCACGAGAAGGGGAAGCAAGTTCTCCGAGGCTTTTCCCGAAGTAGTCGCCCCTGTGCAACCACTATCAGGGGCCAGTAGGCACTCTTGATTTAGGCACGTATCTCTCTGACTGTTCTGTCATTGCTGCATGGTTTTCCTACACACCCAGCCCTCCTCCTCATAAATAACCTGCACACTGGGCGTTGAATAAATCAGACCACTTACGTGATGGACACCCTCACAGGTTTGTCATGCTTACTGATGAGAGAAAAGCGACAGGGTGAGGAAACAATGAGTAGGCATAGAGATGGTGTTTGCGGTTCGAGTCTGTGCTTGCCCGGTTCTTTCTCTTACCTACAGTGAGATAGATCGTTACAGCGGCCTGATCCAGTTGATTGACAAAGAGTGGGGGGATGTGGGAGAGAGCGTAGGGAGGGAAAGGAGGGTGGGTCGGTTATGGAGTCTGGGTGGATCAGTCATGGCAGACCAACGAGTAAACACTGAACGAAAGATCGCCTTGAAAATGTCCTCCCGTCAGCTTACACATTTGTTTTATTATAAGTTTGGCAAAGGCATTCCTCAAATGTAAACCGTCTTTCTAATATTGACACACAGCAGCAAATTCATCTGCAACTTAGGACAAAGAAAAAATTCTATCTGTAGACTTTTTTTTTACATGCATTATGCTAACACACGCATGTAGTGAAAATAAATGGGCATAACAGATACAAGGTAATATCAATGCTAAGACTGAAAGAAACGTATCAGCGCTTTCAGGATATGAAAAAAGAAAATAATGAAATGAGAAGGAAAGAAAAGAAGAAAAACAAACAAAAAAGAATATGATAAATGTTTGACCGCCTCTTGACAATACCTGCAGAGCGCCAATACGTTATTTGAGAGTGAGCCAGCAGAAAGAGGGGAAAACATGGTATCCAATCCAAGCAAAATAATCATCCCAGCCCACAGAAACCAGGAGAGCTAATCAATGACAAGATGTAATGACAGTATTGAAGACGACCCTTCGATTAAGGTGGACACATCTCTCTGATGTGAAACGATCAATCATGTCTCCCTTCCCTCCACGAGAAAAAATAGTCGGGAAATTTTCTGGTATATTGGGACCAGTTATCGACATGATGGAAAGATATTTGCAAACGTAATCCCTCTCTTAGTTAGAGACGATTAAGTGCTAAGAGAGAAGAGTGAGAGCGTGAAAGACACTGGACCTCATTATCATCAGAAAAGGGTTGAAGTGAACAAAAAAGAAAGGTTAAAGTCCCATAGACTAATGACCATAGCGGGCAGTGAACTGTCTGCGCTTCATCATATCTAGGGTACAGCAATATAGAACACAGCGCCCACCCATTTCCTCCCATCGCCTACTTTTTCATTGATAAAATGGATAGACTGTTTTTGAAACCCATAAAAACGCAGCCCCAAGGAATCGAACTCAGACAGTCAGCCCCGAAGCTGGACGCTCTACCCATTCAGCTTCGGGCCATTGTCCATACAAAAACATGTAAATAATTTCAGTGGGAGTGGACAGCCATTCTGGTCAGCTTAATATTGTTTAAGGTTTCGGAATTGCTTCTGGTCTTCGTGTTCAGGCCAGGACTGATTACGTTGTTTTTGCTTGATAAACGAAATACTGCCTTTCTTGGGAATAAGGTTGAATTGTGTATAATTGTTGTCAATCACAAGTAAACTTCCCTAAAGTGTTGGTCTGGCAGCTCTTCAAAGAGAAGAGACAGAGTAAAACTTCCCTAAAGTGTTGGTCTACAGACAGCAGAGAGAGAGAGAGAGATTGCATGAGAGAGAGAGACAAGAGAGAGAGAGAGAGAGAGAGCTCAGCGTTGAGCTGCAATGGCTGAGAGATTGAGGAAGAAAGGAACCGAGATAAGGGAACACACGAGGAAGGGAGACAAGTCCCCCCCCCCCCCCCCTTTCCAGTCCAGTCCCCACTCTCCAATTCCCATCAAAGCCCCCCTCCCTTACAGACCAGCAGACACTGTATGTAAAACCACACATCCCATCCGGTCGCTACCCTAACATAGAGCCTTCCCATAACCACCTCCTCCTACACTACACTGGCTGTGGAGGTTCCCAGGCTGCTGCAATGAATGGTCCACGTCTCCAGACCTGACAGGTCTCCTGATGGACAGACCAGGTGGGAAGACGACCGTGTTGTCAGAAGACAGAGCCTGTGTCCACACAAATTCACTCTGGTCAATGCTCTATCATTTGATCCTCGCCGGCTGGACTATTTGGTGCGCACAGATGTACAAAAAAAAAAAGAAAGCAGTGTGATAGCTGGCTCCATGATTAATAAGAGGCACAGCTTGCTGTTACGAGGTAGCCTGATCTAGCGCTTCATGTGACAATACTAACGCAGTGACCACACCAACACTAATACCTTGGATATTTGTGATACATTGTAGCAAACTCTCTCTCTCTCTCTCTCTCTCTCTCTCTCTCTCTCTCTCTCTCTCTCTCTCTCTCTCTCTCTCTCTCGACAGATAGATAGATAGATAGATAGATAGATAGATAGATCAATAGATAGTTGATAGACAAATAGAGAGAGAGAGACAGACAGATAGATATATACACACATACATCCACACATAAGTACATACATGCATACATATTTACATACATACATACATCTGCTCTTCAATCACGAGTAAACTTCCCAAAAGTGTTGGTCTGTGACAGCATTGCACGCACGCAGAGAGAGAGAGAGAGAGAGAGAGAGAGAGAGAGAGAGGGAGAGAGGTGGCAGTGTGCGTGTGATGGCTGCGTAAAGCCCAGTGAACGCAGTAAAGGCGGCACAGAGCAAGGAACGGAGAGAGGTAGAGGGGAGGTGCAGTGGGAGTGGGGTAGTGGAAGAAAGGGGAGTGGGGAATGGAAGAATAAGTAGCCAAGGCAGGGAATGGGAAGTGGAAGAACAATCAGTCAGTCAAGCAGGAGAAGGGGACAAAAGTCCCCAGAGGCGGTCTCCTAAATAGTCGCCCCTGTGGGACCACCACCAAAGGCCAATAGGCACTCTTGATTTAGACCCGTATCTCTCTGAGTGTTCCGTCATTACTGCATGGCTGTCCTACACACCCAGCCCTCCTCCACATAAATAACCTGCACACTGGACGTTGAATAAATCAGAGGTCTCATGTGATGGACACCCTAGGAGGTTTGCCAAGCTTTACCAATGAAAATGGCGAAGAGAGAACAGGCTGGGAGGGAACAGGAAACAATGAATAGGTGTGAACATGGAGTTGGTGTCGGTGGACATTCCGTGCCCGCACAGTTCTTTACTTGACCTACCAGGAGATAGATCATTATGGCAGCCTAAGCCAGTCCATTGAAAAAGGGATGGAGGGCAAACGCGGAGAATGGACTAATAGAGGAGTCTGGGTGGATCAGTTGTTACAGACCTATCAGAACACGCTGAAAGGCAAATGACCTTGAAGATCGTCCACCAATTACCTTAGAACAAGTCTTTCATGAGCCGGGCAAGGGCGTAACTCAGAAATATATCATCATTCAAACATTGACTTGAGGGCGAATTATTCTGCAAGTAAAGACAAAGCAACAACAACAAACCCCATATGTAGGCCTTCTTTTACATGTATTACACCTAACATCAGTGTCAGGACAATTCTCCTACACGGAGCCAATTCTCCTACACGGAGCCAATGTTTTTGGCACACACGCGCGCGCGCGCACACACACACACACGCACGCATGCACGCACATGCGCGCGCACGTGCACACACACGCACACGTGCACACACACACACACACACACACACACACACACACACACACACACTGACATACACACATAAACACTGTCTCTCTCACACCCACCCACACACTCACACACCCGTCACACACACACACACACACACACACACACACACACACACACACACACACACTTCCAGTCCCCACTCTCCTAATCCCACCAAAGCCCCCCTCCCTTACAGACCAGCAGACACTGCATGTAAAACCAGGTCGTTACCCTATCAGGGTAAATGTAATCTCTCTGTATCTGTAAATGTAAATGGTATCCCCTGACCACCTCCTCCTACACTACACTGGCTGTGGAGGTTCCCAGGCTGCTGCAGTGAATGGTCCACGTCTCCAGATCTGGCACGTGTCCTAATGGACAGACCAGATGGGAAGATGACAGTGTTGTCAGAAGACAGAGTCTGTGTCCACAGAGTCCTCTCTGTTCAGTGCTCTGTTTGTCATTTGATCCTCACTGGCTGGACCAGTTGGTGGGCAGAGGCGGAAAAAAAAGAAAAAAAGAAAGAAAGTAGTGTGAGAGTTGGTTCTATTTTTGAGATGTACAGCTTGATGTTAGGAGTTAGATCCAGTGTTTGAAGTAACAATACCAAAACAGTGACCACACAAACACTGCCATGGATGTGTATCATACACTGTACGCACACTCTCTCTCTCTCTCTCTCTCTCTCTCTCTCTCTCTCTCTCTCTCTCTCTCTCTCTGAGATAGAAAAATAGACAGAGGTGGGAAGTAAAAGGAGAGAGAGAGAGAGAGAGAGAGAGAGAGATAGGGGACGGGGTGTAAACAGAGTGGGATTGAGAGAGACAGAGAGAGAGAAAGAAACAGACCAGAAAGCGAGCGAGAGAGAGAGAGAGAGAGAGAGAGAGAGAGAGAGAGAGAGAGACAGACAGACAGACAGACAGACAGACAGATAGACAGAGACAGAGAGAAAAAGAGAGAGAGAGAGAAAAAGAAAGAGAGACAGAGATGGCTGTGGGTGGGACAGTTTAGTAAAGTCCCGTGGAGGCTGCACAGGCTGTACAAGGAACAAGGAGAAGGAAAGGTAAAGCAGGCGCGGCGGTGGAAGAATTGAGAGGAAGGGCTGGGGCTGGGAGGTGGAACAGTAAACAGCCAAGGCACTAGAAGGGGAAGCAAGTCCTCTGAGGATTGTTCCCAAGTCGTCACCCCTGTACAACTACCGCCAGAGACCAACAGGCACTCTTGATTTGGGCAGGTACCTCCCGGGCCGTCCTGTCGCTGCTACATGTCCTCCTACACCCCCCCACCCCTCCTTCACCTAAGTAACCTGTACACTGTGCATTGAATAAATCAGACCACTTACATGATGGACAGCCTCAGAGGTTTCCCATGCCTATTGATGACAAAGGCGATGTCAAGAAGGTGATGCTGGACAGGGTCCATGTTTGTCCAGTTCTTTTCTTTAGCAACCGGGAGATGCATTGTAACAGCAGCTTAAGGTAGTCAACTGACAAAGGGGTCGGAAGGGGAAGACGGGGAGAAGAGTGCATTGGTTGTGGAATTTGGATGGATCAGTCATTGCAGACCAATCAGAACATGCTGAAAAATAGATGACCCTGAATATCGTCCACCATTGGCGGTTCATGTATGAGCTAAGTAAGGGCATTACTCAAACATGAATCGTCTCTCACGTACTAACACAGGGGCGAATTCACCTTCAACTAAAGACAAGAACAAGAAAAATGAAGACCAAATGGGCTGTATGTTGGCCTTTATCCATGTCATGTGCCTATAGACCTACACGGAGCCAATACACAGTCATAACAGATTCATGTTAATAATACCAAACTGAGAATCTGAAAGAAAGAATTAACTGCTTTCAGAATTAAAAAAAAAAAAAAAAACAAGGAAGAAAGAAAAGAAAAGAAAAGAAAACTGGTGAATGTTTGACACACTCTTGACGATATCCGCAGAGTGGTATCAAGTTCTGTGAGTGGAAGACAGCAGCAACAAGAACAAAGAAAGAAAAGGAAAATATTGTACCCATCACAAGCAAAATAATCACCCCATCCTACAGAAACCAGGGGACCTAATCAATGACAAGATGTAATGACGGTATTGATGACGACCGTTCGATTAAGAGGGACACATCCTTCTGAAGTGAAACGATCAATCATGTCTCTCATCCCTCCACAAGAGAAAAAAAAATCAGGAAATTTCCTGGTATATTGGGACCAGTTATCGACATAATGGAAGGATATTGACAAACGTAATCTCTCTCTTGGTTAGAAACGATTATATGGTCAGAGAGAACGGTGGGAGCATACGAGACGATGGACCTCATTAACAAGAAACGGGTTAAAGTTAAAAAAAAAAGAATAGGGTTAATTTCCATAGACAAATGGCATAGAAGGCAGTAAACTATCAGAGGATCATAGCTAGGGTACAGCACTACAGAACACGGATCGCAGCCTTCTCCTCCCTATGCGTACGTATTTATTGCTGGATGGATACAGGGTGTTTTTTTTTTTATTCATCTGTATAAACTCAACCCAAAGTTGAACAGTCTACGCATTTAACTATGGGCACCCGTCTACAAATTCTTGTGAACAAACTGGGTGAGAGTGGGCAGCCATTTCAATCTGGTCAGCTTCACATCGTTCAAGAATTGTTTCTCGTTGTAAACACATCTTCTCTCTCTCTCTCTCTCTCTCTCTCTCTCTCTCTCTCTCTCTCTCTCTCTCTCTCACACACACACACACACACACACACACACACACACACACACACACACACACACACCTACACACAAACACACACAGAGAGACAGACAGATGAGACAGAGACAGAGACACACTTCAACATGAGATGTAATGGCTGAGAAATGAAGGGAGAAAGGACACAAGATAAAGGAACACGAGAGACAGGGAGACAAGCCTCCCCCCCCCCCCCCCCCCCCACCACCTTCCAGTCCCCGCTCCACTCTCCAAATCCCACCAAAGCCCTGACAGACCAGCAGACAGTCTGTGTGAAATCACACATCCCGTCAGGTCGTTACCCTATCAGGGAACCTTCTCCTGACCACCTCCTCCTACACTACACTGGCTGTGGAGGTTCCCAAGCTGCTGCAATGAATGGCCCTCATCTCCAGACCTGGCACGTCTCCTGATGGACAGACCAGATGGGAAGATGGCGGTGTTGTCAGAAGACACAGTCTGTGTCCACAGATTCCGCCAAGTTCAAAGCTCTGCCTATCATTTGATCCTCTCCAGCTGAGCTTTCTGGTGGACACAGACGAACGAGAAAGAAAACAGTGTAAGAGTTGACTCAATGTTATAGACCCAAAGATGGCTTTTAGGAGGTAGTCAGTTCTAGGGCTTGATATGACAGTATCAAAACAGTGACCACACGCAAACACTCACGCCGAGGATGTTTATGATACATTATATGTAACTCTCTCTCTCTCTCTCTCTCTCTCTCTCTCTCTCTCTCTCTCTCTCTCTCTCTCTCTGAAGAGAAGTAAAGAGAAAGAGGGTCGCCGGAGACAGAGCGAGACAGAGATACAGAGAGACCAGAAGAGAGAGAAAGAGAGAGAGAGAGATGGGGGTGGGGGAGGGAGAGTGAGTAGGGTTGCTGAGTGAAGCTCTGTAAAGGCTGTAAAGGCTGCATAATGTAAGGAACAGGGAGTGTGGAAGGTAGAGAAGGCGTGAGATGGCGGAAGGAGGGGTGTGTGCTAGGGTGGGAGGCGGAAGAGTAAGTAGTCAAAGCACGAGAAGGGGAAGCAAGTCCTGTGCGGCTTTCTCCCAAGTTGTTCCCCCAGTGCAACTATCACCAGAGTCCAGCCGGCGCTCTTGATTTGGGCACGTATTACCTGGGCCGTCTTGCCACTTGCTGGCTCCATGGCTCTCCTACAACCCCTACTCCTCCTCCACATAAACAATCTGTGCATTGGGCGTTGAATAAACCGGGCAACTTCCATGACAGGCGTCCCAGAGCTTTGCCATGATCACTGATGTGAAAGGCGAACGAGAGAGAGAGAGAGAGAGGGGGGGGGGGGGGGGGGGAATTAATAAGCAGGTGTGAAGACTGGGTAAATGGATAGAGGCTGTGCCTGCACGTTTCTTTCGTTCACACACACACGGAGTTAGATCGCTAGGGCAGCCTAGGCCGGTCAATTGACAAAGGGGGGAGGGGGGGGGGGGGGGGGGGCACTGAGGGATAACCTGATGGTGGGGGGGGGGGGGGGGGGGGGGTCAGCCACTCCATACCAATCAGAAAACGCTGAAAGAATGATGACCCTAAAGACCATCCACCAGTTAGCCTTGTTCTTTACTATGAGACAAGCAAGGGGAATAGCTTAGAAGTAAGTCGTCTTTCAAATATCAACGCCAATGCGAATTCATAATTATGCAGGTCATAAATAACTATGTAGCACTTTTTACGTCGTCTTTCAAATATTAACACAAGGGCGAATTTCAGTTGGAACTGAGGGACAAAAACGTCTGTATAGAGCGTTTTTCACATGCATTATTGACGCCAGTACGAACTCAAATGCAGGTCATAAAAATACTGTATGCAGCACTTTATAGATCGTCTTTCAAAATTAACACCAGTGCGAATTCACATGCAGCTGAGACAAACCCCCTGCATAGAGTACTTTTTATATGTATTATGCTTATGCACCTATCTGAAGACAAAACTCGGTAATAACAGATCCATATTAATACTAAGAATCTGAAAGAAAGGTGCCACTAAGAAAGAAAGAAAGGCAGGCAGACAGAGACAATATTTGAGAGACTCTTGACAATATCTGCCGAATGTTATTAAGCTCTACAAGTGGGAGCAAGCAGAAAAAAAAGTGTTATATAACCCAAGGAAAATAATCATATCAACGTAAAAGAAAACGAACTGTAAAGATCTGTACAATGAAAACCTAGCTTAACAGAAGTACTCTTGGAGGGCTCACATCTTTGTCAAAGTCAGATGAACTTATAATCCGGGTTCGCATTAAACCTCCAAGCTGAAAGGCAATGCTTTAGGTTCCATAGCCTAAAGACCATTCTCATTTGAACGAAAATTTGAACCAAGAACCTGTTTTGTCTGCCTCGCAATTTAGCGATCTTGCTTTTGAACTTGACTGGTGATTTTCTGATCGTGAACTAAGATTGCCGAGAGATGCCAGTCTCGCCGATCCTATGTTCTTGGAGAAAAGGGGATTACTGAACATGTTTCAGATTCATGGTTGGGTTCCCACAAAGAAAAAAAAAAAAAAGACAAATCTCCTACAATGGGAAATAACTGAACGATTCTCCTGCGAAAGGAATTAGTTCGCAACTGGTTGACCTGAATTTCCATTTTTGATTTGAAAGTAAACAATGTTTCGGTCGGTACGGCAATTATATTCAATTTCATAATACTAATGAGCTATATACATTACATTCTGGACAACAAGATGGAAAAATGGACATGACAGTGTTAAAACAGTTTCAAGTTTAGCAGACCTACCAATAATTCGCTTGGAGCATTACTCTGCAGTGTTTCGAAGCCGTGGAACTACGACCCCGGGAGTTCTGTCATCTTCACAGCAGAGCGATTTAAACCATTCACGTACAGGTCCCTGTGTGTGTGTGTGTGTGTGTGTGTGTGTGTGTGTGTGTGTGTGTGTGTTGTGGTGGTGGTGGTAGTGGTGGTAACTTGTTTTCCTTTTATGTAAACAAGTCAGTTCCCCCCCCCCCCCCCCCCCCCCGGTACAGGGCTTAAAGGGTTATTGGCCTTTTTGTGGTGGGAAAATACAGTATCCGAAAATATGTGTTGCTAAAATATATTGTCGTTTCATGAGAATATGTTGAGGATAGTTGTCGATCCGTGAACAGCAGCTTTATAGTGTTCCTGTTCAGGAGATTATCTGTACTTGTCTTGCAGAGCAGTTCCGGGTTCCAATGGTAAAGTTGTTGGTTAATTAGTAGTCAGTTAGTTTAATATTCACTTATCTGTCTATGTGTTTATTTATATATCTATCAATTTATTATAACCACACATATACATAGAATATTTAATAAACGTTTATGGCCACATTCTCCTAGGCTGGGTCAAGATTGGATCATTCTTTTAATGTGTTCTTTAAACTTCTGACACAAACGAACAAAGTGGCACTGGCGAAAACATAATCCCTTTATTTTACGTAATAAACCGTTTCATGCTGATGGCGTTGAAGGTTTCAAAGATGAATCAGAAAAATCACAGAATGATAACTTGATTTAAAAGTGAAAGGGGAATAAATTCAGGTCCACATGGATATAACCTTATACAGCGGAACACATAAATAAATGATTAAATAGATAGATAGATAGATAGATATATACAGAGGTATCAGTGATGGCCACCAAATTAAGATATACTGGTCGATCCCGTCTCTTCATCCTCCACAAATTTAAACAGAATGAAAAGATAACGATACCTCGGATCCATTAATATAAGATGAACGCCCCCCCCCCCCCCCCCCCCCCCCCCCCTAAAAAAATCGACAGATTTAAAACCCTTTCTCTTTCTTGACGATTCAGCATTCGGAGAGAACAGTGAGAAAGCCAACGCTCCTCCAATCAAAGGTAGAGGATGTCGGTGGGTGATT
>JADBJO010003001.1:112500-117500 GCA_016801955.1 Conus betulinus
TGTTGCAGCAGGACAGAATGGTGTTATGGGTGATGGGGGTAGGAAGAGGGGAGAACAGAAGGATGATAGAAGGGGATGGTGGTGTGCTGCGTGTGGTTTGGGGAGTGTGGGCTGTGCGTGAGTCTGGGCCTGCAGATATTATAGTTTTACTACTGTCTCTCTGTCTGTCTGTATGTCTGTCTGTCTGTCTGTCTGTCTGTCTGTCTCTCTCTCTCTCAAGCAGTTCTCTCTGTCTGTCTGTCTCTCTCTCTCTCTGTGTCTCAGGTATTTTTCTGTCTCTGTCTGTCTGTGTCTGTCTGTCTGTCTCTCTCTCTCTCTCTCTCTCTCTCTGTGGACTTGTGTATCTCAGCCTCCTTTCTCTCCTTACCAGCTCCCAATCCCAGACCAAGAACGCCTTGCCCCCCCTCCCCCCCCCCCCCCCCCCCCCCCCCCCCCCCCGCCCCCCGCCACACAGACATAGACATTATGCCCATGATTGTACCTCTGCAGCCCTTGCACTGCAGTTCACAGGAACAAAATGAAGTAATGTCACCAAAATAAAACTGATGAGAGGAGACAGAAAACTGCTGGGCAAGTCACTGCAGTGATGTTGAATACTATCTGTTCCTGTCCGACGGAGGCAGGAACTCCCCTACTAAATCGCTTACTGAAGACAACAGTTACTTCATCGCCGAGCGAGCCTGAGCAAACCGGTCCCTTCAGAAGGTTTCCATTGTAACCTTTCAGCCATGGTTCCCATGACGCTTCCCATGAATTGGCCGATTCCGAGGACTGGGACATCACTCACAGCAAGAATGGACGAAGACAGGAAACGGAAATTGAGGTCTTTATGACAGTAGGACATGAAGGATCACAGAACAGCAGACTTCATTCTCCGATAAAGGTCAGCAAATACTGGCCCTCCCCCTTGAGAGAGAGATTCAAACAGCCTAGCCATATGTCGATAATAGAAATCTCACTTTGTGGTTGTTCTGATTGAGGCTCGGCCTCTTTGTGTTGTCTCTTAATTCCCAGCGACTTTCAGTCTGCCGTCTGAATGCTTACATTCCCATTTCGCAGCTTTTTATCTTTCCTAACTATTTTACCCGCCGTCCCAGAACCCCCACCCCCCACCCCCCCCAGCCCCATCTCTCTCCTCCTCCCCCTTTTTACTCTTCAGACTTCCTGCAGAAGGTGACAGGAATTAGCCAAAGGAAACAGACTAATGGGAAATGACGCTGAAGTGCCCCGACATCAAACGTCCTGCTGTTTAATTACTTCCAAGAAAGAGATAATCAGTCATTTGTTTCTGCTCTCTCCCTTCTCATTGCGACCTCTCTCTCTCTCTCTCTTCTCTCTCTCTCTCTCTCTCTCTCTCTCTCTCTCTCTCTCTCTCTCTCTCTCTCTCTCTCTCTCTCTCTCTTACCCGGAAAAAATATCTACTATGCCTATGTCTGTCGACTAAGATGTTTCCACACACACACATGTGTGTGTGTGTGTGTGTGTGTGTGTGTGTGTGTGTGTGTGTGTGTGTGTGTGTGTGTGTGTGTGTGTGTGTGTGTGTGTGTGCGTGCATGCGCACGTGCATGTTTATGAGAGTGTGCACACCATTTGCACGCTTCACCAAAGCACACCATTTTACTACAAGATTCAACTTTAAAAGTCATATTACAAAAAGCACAGCTTCATGTCTTTAGCCATCACCTCTCTCCCTCCCCTCCCACACTTCCCCGTCTTCCACCCACCCACCCACACATCTTTTGTCGCCTATACTTTAGACAGTCTTTGACTACGTCATCTGGATGCGTTTCAACAACAGATCTGGTTCAATTGGTATTTCAAAATGACTATACAGCCAGTAACCAAAATGCATGATGTTGCTCGTTTATTGATAATCATAACGGTGTCCCGAGTGTCCCTCAGTTCTGCTAGACACTTGAATGCACAAACAGCCAATGGCGTTTCGACCTATCGGCGGTACTTTTAGGTTCTGATGAAGTTGGATGCTTTGATGCCTTGACGGGCTTGCTTCCAGAGAACGATGGAAATTAGGACTGTCAGCTCACGTCCCAAAATCACTTGTCTGATAGAAACGAACAGGAGACATCAGGAGATATATGAAACCCGAAAAAAATAGACGAATGAAATAAAGAGAAGTCCAGAAGTTTTAAAAAAAAAAGGAAAGGAATGAAAGACGGCATGATGAGGAGAAGGAGGATAAAGAAGAACCCCTCCAAACGATACAAAAGGAACACTTCCGAGAAAACAAAGATGTTCACCAAGCATCACACAACACACAAACGAACGCAAAAGTCGCCATCTTCAAACTACACATCTTCAGCCAGTGCCAGCCACAACATTAGAATCGATCATCAAAGGCGTTTGAAGAACAGAAAGCTGGGAAGTTCCAGCGTTGTATCAGTTCATCAAGGTGCACAAGGGCACTCATTCCACAGCACAGCGGCAGCAGGAAGCAGTCTGCCTCAGATCTGTCTCCTTGGGAACAGACCCCAATCCTGGCCATGCAAGCGCTGGACAAAAGGAGGGGGACATAAAAAGAACCGTCTCTGAAAAGCTGGGATTCTGTGAACGGATCCACAAGACGGTTCTGCTGATTGCTTCCTCTGTCCTGCCGATTGATCACTTCCAGGGCCGTTCTGATGGAAATCTGTTGCCAGGTGCCTGCCCAGCGACTGATGGTGCACTGGGGAGCCCATTTTCTGTGCCATCGCAGAGGCAGCAGGGAGAACGCCGCTGGAAGCATCTGGACAAGTCTGCTGTCTTCCGTCAAAGAGCTCCCACCAGAGACCTGGGTGGATTGGAATCCTTCCGGGGGTCATTGTGGATGTGTGAAGGGTGAAGAAGATGGCTTCGGATGGGGGGGGGGGGGGGGGGGGGGGGGGGGGGGGGGGGGGGGAGGGGGATCAGGGGATGTGAGGTGACAGGCTGTGGTCTCAGAGGGGGATGTCACTGTGATGGACAGATGGTGTGGTGGGTGGCAGGGAAAGGGGGGTAATTGGTTGGCGGGGGGGGAACTCTCGTGCTGATTGCATGGGCGGTGCAAGGGACTGTTTGCCTGTTTTAGCTGCTAAGCTGATACAACGGGGTGCCTGTCCGTCTGTCTGTCTCTATCACTGTCTCTATCTCTGTCTCTGTTTCTGTCTCTGTCTATCTGTCTCTGTCTCTGCCTGTCTGTAAGTCACTGTCAGTCTGTCTGTCTGTATATAGGTCTGTCTGTCTCTGGCTCTCTCTGGCTCTGTGTCTGTCTCTGTGTCTCTGTCTCTGTCTCTGTCTCTCTCTCTCTCTTCTCTCTCTCTCTCTCTCTCTCTCTCTCTCTCTCGCGAGCACGCCTGAGACCACTTGACTGTTTGCCTGTCTTCATTGCTTGGATGGTGTAATGGGTTGCCTGCCTCTCTCTCTCTCTCTCTCTCTCTCTCTCTCTCTCTCTCTCCTCTCTCTCTCTCTCTCTCTCTCTCTCTCTCTCTCTGTGCACTTGACACTTTCCCATAGAGTTTTAAGAAAGACTTTCATCTCTCTCTCTCTCTCTCTCTCTCTCTCTCTCTCTCTCTCTCTCTCTCTCTCTCTCTCTCTCTCTCTCTCTCTCTCTCTCACGGTTTAACAAAGCGCTGTGTGTCCCAATTGCATATCTTACTAATGAAGAAAGACAACATATTATTCTGTCAATCAGATTCCTCCCACGAAGCGTCGTGGTGTGGTTTGCTGCTTTGCCTTGTGTGTCTCTCTACAGTTTACTTATTACCGCCCTTTTGTCAAGCGGATCGAGTCAGGGAAAAATGTAATCATGTTACAAACATTTTTTCCCAGCTGATTTTTGGCCTCAGCCGGGTTCTCTGCAGGACTGGATTCTCATGGGCAGCATGGAGCCACAGTGAATTTCATTCACGTAATGGATGCACCTCTCAGTGCTGCTCAAATTTCCTGGCCACTACAGCAGGGCGTCTGTAACACCCAGGTCTGGTCGACGAAAAAAAAAAAAATTGAAATGACACCGTAGAATATCGTCTTGCCATAGAATCTCAGATCAAGACAGATGTCCACAGCATTATTCTAATAATTCTCATTCCGATGAATCACAAAACTCCACTTCCTTTGTTGGGTAGATGGGATTAATTTTTGCCTGTTTATACAGGGAGTATCCGCAGGAGTGTCAGCCTGCGTACGCAAAATAAAATCATTTTGAAAACGTCAACAAATTTGTGAGCCCTCTATGCCCTGTTCTTTGGGGAACCCCATTGCAATTTCTTTCTTGTAAGCACACCCGTAGTGAATGCGTGTCAGTCATTGACTTGGCAAGTACATACGCATTGTATTTGAAATAACTCACTGTCGACCACTCACGTTGGCGCTTGCCAAAGTATTTTGTCCATCAAGGAGGAGCGGCGGGGGTGGTGGGGGGGGGGGGGGGGGGGGAAGGGGCGCCCTATGCTAACAGCAAGACCGTACCTTTACAGCAGTCCCAAACAGAGCACAGGTTATATGTAGTTTTAGTCTAATATCACCATTGTTGTGAATAGACGTTAAATCAAATCAATCAAATCAAAGCAAACCAAACTGAGCGTTTTGCTTTTATTATTTTGCACTTTCGTCGATTAATTACAAATGTGTGTAATGTAATTACTGCACTGAGTACGGAATCCACCGCAAAGAAAGGATTATGTCACAGAAAATACGATTCCACACAGTAAAGTACCCCCCCCCCCCCCCCCACACACACACACACACCAGATGAATGACTTCATGTCATAGTATTTTCTGCTTTACACGCGTTCAATGAGAACCAGGTCAGAACCTCTGGTCACTGACACAGAGAGAGAGAGAGAGAGAGAGAGAGAGAGAGAGAGAGGAGAGAGAGAGCGAGAGAGAGAGAGCCCGCACACCGGGTGATACACATTATCTTCCAGTGTGTAGAAATTTTGCTGAAGGGCACACTACCTGGAACTGGTGCGATGGACATGCGCCATGCGCGCAGCTTTGGGCAAGAAAAATGAGAAATCTACAAA
>JADBJO010003001.1:126204-128704 GCA_016801955.1 Conus betulinus
ATAGAGAGATTAACCCGACAGACATACAGACAGAACAGACAACAGACAGATCCTGAGACAGTATTGGAGACAGGAGAGCCAGACAGACAGAGGTAGACAGACAGACAGGCAACAAAACAAATAGACAGAGAGAGTAGACAAGACCAAAAAGGTTGTGAAAGGACAGACAGACAGGTAAGCAAGGTGAGAGAGAGAGAGAGTGATATATACATGCATCATACATACATATTACAGCCTATGAAAACCACTCTCTCCTGTCCTCTGTCGTTCCATCTGACGTGGAAACCTCAGCCATGGCTCTCTGTGTTTTACGTACATCGTTAATGTACCAATACCGAATACTTTGACACGCACTTCCACTACATCATTATGGGAGAGAGAGAGAGAGAGAGAGAGAGAGAGAGAGAGAGAGAGAGAGAGAGAGAGAGAGAGACACAGGGAGAGAGACAGGGACGGAGAGAATGATGTTCATACACACACACCACACACACACACACACACACGCACACAGAGCTGTCTCGTCGGAGAGGTAAATGCCCTCACAGCACGCAATGCCCAGTCTCTGGGTCGCACTGTTCTCATGAATAACTTCAACGCCCACTTACGTCACGCCACCTGATGAAACGCCACCTTTCCTCATCCCGTCTGAAGTGCTGTGGCCGATTTTTCAGGCTGTCTGAACTATCCAGAGGACTTTACCACTCACGTTAAAAAGCTAGAGGCGGTGTACTCATCCTGTCCTTCAAGTATTCTGTCAAGGGTGTCTTTGGCCTGCGCTTAGCACGTTCACGTTTCTCTGTGCGTTTTTATGCTGATTTGGGATCAAGAGGAAATGTTGGGTGTACAAAAATCCAAAAATGTCCCCACAGGCATCTACTACACGCACCCCCATCCCTCCCTCCAGAAAGGGGACCGTTACCGCGCCCATAAGGTAACACTCCCCAGGAATGTTCAGCAAGGGCTTCGCTATGAATTCACCAGGAATTAGACATTGACATGAATTCCTCCAGCGTGGAGAGACGAAATCCAATCGAAGTCATCTCATGAGCAGGGTACACAGCGCACACACCCAGTGTGGGACATACTGCCATGCCATAACGATCAGCGAGGGGAAGGACGATGCAGATGATTCTATGGACGAAACGTTCTTTCACAGTATATCCCAGCATCAATCTTTTCTGTAGAACACACACACACACACACACACCACACACACACACACACACACACACACGCACGCACGCACGCACGCACGCACGCACGCACACACACACCACACACACACACACACACCACACCACACACACACACACACACACAGGTCTAAGATCATCTTGTGATGAAAAGACGTTAAATAAAAACTCTGAACTGAACTGAACTGAACACACACACACACACTCTCTCTCTCTCTCTCTCTCTCTCTCTCTCTCTCTCTCTCTCTCTCTCTCTCTCTCCTCTCTCCTCTCTCTTGTCCTCTCCTCTCTCTCTCTCTCTCTCTCCCCTCTCTCTCTCTCTCTCTCTCCTCTCTCTCTCTCTCACTCTCTCTCTCTCCCTCTCTCTCCCTCTCTCTCTCCTCTCTCTCTCTCTCTCTCGCATGCATTTTGAGCACAGTCCCTTTTGTCTGTGTCCATCAATAATTCAATTGTTGTTCATTGTTAGGTCGCAATAGCAAGTGGAAGCCTGCGTTGTTTGTGAATAATCACAAGGTCGTTTAATGGGTTGACAGAAATTCCATTGCACGGCTTGGAGAATAGGCTGAGTGCGTCAGCTGAATGGGACAATCACTGAAGTATGGTGTTTGTTTCTTTGCTTGTTTGTTTGTCACTTTTTTTGAGTTTAGGTTTTGATTTGCTTTGGTTAGAAAAATGTCATCTTGAATAATGGGTGTGCATATGCATTTGCGATTGCTGTGTGGTGTGTGTGTGTGTGTGTGTGTGTGTGTGTGGTGTGTGTGTGTGTGTGTGTGTGCGTGCGTGCACGCGAGAGAGAGAGAGAGAGAGAGAGAGAGAGAGAGAGAGAGAGAGAGAGAGAGAGAGGAGAGAGAGAGAGAGAGAGAGAGAGAGGAGAGTCTGTTTTTTCTGGGTCCCAAGTAGTCTGTGAGTCATTACCATTGCCGAACTGCCTGCTTTTGATTGAGGACTGTTGGCAACACTGCTACATACTTCAACGGGCGACTGGTTTAAGCAGCACTGTCTATCCATTGCTCAGCGCTGACAATAATCGAACATGATGGACCAGCTTAACAGACCAATTGCCCCGATAGTTAGAACTTACAGCAGCACAAAGTACATACAGTGGCTTAACCTGTTCGGCACCAATAGCACGGAGACTCAGAATTCCCTGCCATCAGTGTCTTTTATTGTCATTGTCAACAAGGACATGCAACTGCATTACTTTTAAAACTTTTACTTTGAGAGGAGATAAAAAGTAGTTTTTTTAGATTTTTAGTCTTTTTCTTCTTCTAAAATCACCCGAAATCATATAACAGCACTGTGGACAT
>JADBJO010003001.1:151204-156204 GCA_016801955.1 Conus betulinus
AGTGTCAAAAAATAAAAGCGATCCTGCTACTATAGGGGGAGAGGGGGGGGGTAAATGCTTCCATTTTAAACGCAGAACGGCTGGATGCTTTAGAAAGCTACGCACACGAGAGTGAACACACACACACGAGCACAAAAAAAGAAGCGTGGGTGTGCAGCACTCACTAATATATATATATATATTTTTTTTTTTTTCATCTGAAATGTAGCATGTCCCACTTGCAATGGGCAGACAGAAACAAGCTTGCCTAAACCAGCCTGCAGTCAGAAACTACCACTGTCAAGACGCACAATCTCCTCTGATCCCAGACATTTCCGGCAGAGCGTGGAACAAAGCCTTTAAGCCAACTGGGCCGGAAATGAAAACGCGACTCGCGACTCCCTGTCTCAGACGTGGTTAGCCGGAGAACAGCAGCAGCAAGGCGTTCTTTCCCGATCCTACAAAGAACAGGACTGACAGTTCCTGTCACCATTGTTACAGTTGTTTAAAGCAACGTCACGTGTGCTGGTAACGCACGTGCAGGATTTCAGTTCCTGTGTGGAATGGTGTACCGTTGGGGGGGGGGGGGGGGGGGGGGGGGGATAGCCATCCGGCTTCTGTGGCGTGTTTCACCAACAACAGTTATGGTTATGATACGTGGTAATACCGGAGAAAGCAGCAGCAAGGCGTACTCATACTTCCCGATCCAACAAAGCAGAAAAAAGCAATAATATAGTAGGAACTGACAGATGAGAATAATGATGTCACCATTGTTACAGTTGTTTAAGAGCAACGTCACGTGTGAAGCTTGAAGTGCCACGCACGTGCAGGATTTCAGTTCAATCTCCGCTGTGTGGAATGATGGGGGGGGGGGGGGGGGGGGGGGGAGCCATCCACTGTGGCGTGTTGCCGTTTTGGTTACGAGGAATAGAGTAAGATTAATGCCCCTTCTCTCCACCACATCCGCAACACACACACACACACACACACACACACACCACGCGCGCACACACACACACACACACACCGCCCGCGCGCGCGCGCACGTGTACTACATACAGTGTGCACACACACAGACAGACTGACAGGGAGATGAGATCGAATGATTTAAAAACGAGATGGGGAAAGCAGTCTCAATGGTCCAGTAAAAACTGGCCATCAACTGACAAACATAGAAATGAATGTTAAATATCGTAAACATTTTTACATTTACAACCTTGCACACCAACGCTTTTGCCAAGAAGGATTCATTCAATCGCATTCAATTAGAATATCCCAAGTGAAGATATCAATTCAAAACCAATACAAGTAAACGAATACTGGAAAACGGGCCAGGAATATAGACAAAATCACGAAAGGGCTGGAAAATGGAAACGCTATCGCCATACATAGAATTACAGAGCAGGGGAGGCAATATTTCCAGAAGATGATGATGATAGGGAAGGGGGTGGGGGGTGGATACTATCGATGAGAAAACTGCACCACCACCACCACCACCACCACCACCTTCTGTCCATGCTCCTCTGCCTTCTCCTCCAGCGCGCCTTCTCCATAAACATCCCCCCCCCCCCCCCCCCCCCAACCTCTTCAGTAGTTGACAGGGGAGACAGGAGCCAACAGGAGAGCGGTGACCTGTCGCCATCCATCACACAGAGGTCTTGGATAAACGTGCCCATCACACACTGCCCAGCACGACTTCCATCGCTCCTGTCAAAGGAGACGACTCTCCTCCTCTCCTCCCCCCCCCCCCTCATCCGCCCAGTGTGGGGATAGAGACACCAGTATCTGTCAGACGATCCACTTTGGCTCTAGTCATTCGTTTTCCGTGATGATGAGCTGGTCATGACATCGATTAACCTTGCAGGAAGCGTGACAGACTTGACCATGGGAGGGTCACTTTGATCAGGAAGAGGGGACTATGGGGTGCCGATTGTCTCAGAATCGTTCAACATCATTATGTATGATTCCATAATGATTCAAATAGACATGGTTTAAACACTTGCGAACGATCTACAATGTTCATGTATCAGGTAGTTTCCATACTTAAGGCATCATTATTTTCGAAATAAACTTCAAGAACTGTAGCATTATTATGTACATCGTTTGAAGATTTGGTGACAAAATGAATATAATAACAGCAATGATAATAGTAATAAGAAAAAGAATGAAAATGATAATAATACCATTATGGTAATTATCATTACTATTGTTACTGTTAAGAAAATAGTCATTGTTATACTGATGATAATGACAATAATTCTAACAATAACATGAGAGACGAGCAGACAGATGACATGGAATAAATGACAGTGAATTGGGGGAAGGTCTCGATGGACCAGTACAGGAATGACTGTCAAGTTATATCACTTAAACCTCAATGTTAAAATTCGTAAACGTTTATATATTTACAAGCTTTTACATGAATATTTTGCTGAAAAGGGCTTAATTCAATCGCATTCAAATAGATTATCCCAATCGAATTGTACTTTCAAACCAATACCTACAACACATGCAAACTAGCAAATGGGCCCTGAGCACAGAAAGAAATGACACAAAAAGGCTGGAAAAGGAACAAACTATCGCCATACGTGCAGTTACAGAGCCGGGGACCCCAACATTTGCAGAAGATAATGATGGGGAAGGGAGGTCACTATCAATAAGAAAACTACACCACCACCACCACCATCTCCTCTCCACGCTCCTCTCCCTTCTCATGCCCGCCTTCTCCATAACTCATCTCCTTCAGTAGGCTACAGGGTAGGAGGAGGAGACAGAAGCAAAAAGGGGAGTGGTTGTCGAAGTCACTATCCGTCAACCAGAGGTCTTGGGTAAACGTGTCCGCCGCACACTACCCAGCACGCCTTCCATCACTCCAATCAAGGGAGACGACTCTCCCCCCTTTATCAGCCTGGCGTGGGGGGTAGAGACACCAGTATCTCTCAGACGATCCACGTGGCTCTAATCGTTCTTTTTCCGTGATGATGAGAAGGTCAGGACACCAATTAAGTCTTCAGGAAAATGTGACAGGCTTGACATGGAAGAGTCACTCTGATAAAAAAAAAAAGGGAGGACTATGGGGTGCCGATTGTCTCAGAATCGTTCAATATCCTCATGTACACATCATAATGATTCTGTATTAAATGGATGTGGCTTAAACACTGCGCACGATCTCCAATAACCATTAGGTAGTTTTCCATACAAGAGGCATTATTTTATCTAAATCATTCATGACCTGTGAATAATGTACTAGATAATTGTTTGAAACAAAAATGTATCTATGCTATTGACTTAGAATTATAATGTATGAATACTGCAACTCGGCAGCAGAGCAGTGTTGACATGCCGTACCCTTCGTCAAGTAGTTCTGGACCATCCGAGTCCATCTGCACCCCTGAGGAACCTGACGTAGATATGTCAGCTACATTGTATACGGGCAGGCTGGAACATGCCTTTTCTTTCTTTTTTTTTTTTTTTTTTTTTAATAGATGTCTCCTGGTTTGTTCTGTGTGCTCTGTGCTTTTTCTTTTTTTTTTTTTTTCCTGTCCCAACCTCTGCGCCACCTCAGAGGCAGTGCACCCATGCCGCTCATTCCGACACCCCGTCCACAGCCACAGCCCGGTCGACCCCGCCGCAGCCCCGGCACTGGCAATCCACAGGGAGCAGTCAATGACAAGTCATCAAAAGTCAACCCAACGGAGGGGACACTGCACTGCTGCCGAGTTACTTCGGAGGTGTTCAGTGGCGCCTGTTCTGATCTAACATACGCAGGACGCCACCTACTAAGCCTCCCTAATGACGATGATAATTGCTTAGTCGCGGAGCCCAGCTGGAGTGAGCTCTCCCTCCGGAGGGCGCCACTACCACGTCCGTTCAACGACAGCCCCCATGACTCGCCGATACCGGTGACCCCGACGGAACCAAACCAAGGCCACAGACGTGGAGAGGACACTGAAATTGAGGTCACCATGAGAGCAGGGCATGAAGGGCCACAGAACTTGAGACACACCTTTTTATGCTGATCGATGAGAATGAGGATGATTAAGATGATGCTACGGATTTTTCCATTTCGGTCTGAGACAACATGACAGGGCTGTACTCTACGCTCCCTTTCATAATATATTCCGGCATCAACCAGGCCCGAGAGATACAGGCACCTGCAGTGTTGGTCAGGAAATTGGAGCAACACTCTCAGAAACGCATCCATTAAGTGGACAAAACTCGACTGTGTGGTCCCAGTCTTCCCAACTGAGTCCGCAACAATCTCAACTCTGGGTAGGAACCGGTCGGGGCAGAAAAACCCACATGACTCTGATGGGAATCGAACCCACGACCTCCCAGCCGGGAGTCCGCGACGCTAACCACTTCGCCACGGCGGCTTGTTCGTTATTTTTGGATAACTTTTATCTGCCTCGTTTAAGGTTCCTTTTCATACAGCCAAACTGAGATATCTGTATCTGTTTCTGTTCGTCTATGTGTTTGTTGGGCCATATTCACAAGATCGAAAAGGCGTTGACAGTCTTGATTACGTATTGATTTGTGTGTGTTCCTTTCTCCATTAGTTGTTGTGTGCTGATATGTCGGGTACAGGGTGTATTTGCAAGCTCAAAGCATTTCATGTGGGAGACGTCTCCTTCTTTGTTTTCTGTGTGTTCATTTCTGCTCGGCGATTTGGTGTCGTAAACGGCATTCGTTTAGGGTTATGGGCGGGTATTCATTTCATCGTTGGCGAGCAAAGTGTTTCCCTACTTCCCTGAGTCCACCGTGTCGAGTCGTCCGTTTCTTTGAGGTTTTAAGGATGTGGTGAACTTCACGTCACGTAGAGAACGAAACTTGAGCATCCCTGAGATCCAGACTCCCGGCTCCTCAGAAGAAGGGAACGATGGTGCCTTTCTTCTGACGAGTTCACCGGTGGCGTTATCCACCAAAATCGATCATCATGCTCATTCAAGCTCTTTAAGTGATTTCCCGTGACTCAACTCGTTAAACGACGGAGTGCAATCAGAGGAGCAGCAAATTGGATG
>JADBJO010003001.1:158704-161204 GCA_016801955.1 Conus betulinus
TGAAACGACTTTATACCAGTCCTAGCTGACTTACTGAAACGACGTTATACTGATTACTAACGGACATTATCCAGTTTTTATCTGGCCTACGAAAACAACGCTATACCAATCCTAACTATCCGACGAAAAAAGACGTTTTAAAAATACCAGCTGATCAACAAAAAGACGTTATAATAATTTCAGCTGATCAACAAAAAGACGTTATAATGATTTCAATTGATCGACAAAAAACATTATACCAGTTTCAGCTGATCGAGGAAGAAGACGTCCTAACAGCGGCCGAGAAACAAGAAGGACGTACGCGCCACTCACCAGCTGACCTGCTGACAATATATAACAATCCCAGCCCACCTACAAAAAAGCCACAACTTTCCTAGCTAACGCATAACCCACGAAAAGCACAATGCCAGTCTCATCTGATGGACAAGGAAGGGGGGGGGGGGGGGGGGGGGGGGAGGGGGAGGGTAGGGGGGGGAGCACTGCACAAGTCCCAGCTGAACTACAGAAAAGATGGTGGTATAAGCTGACTTAGGAAAAAAGATGTTATACCAGACCCAGCTGTCCTATAAAAACAAATCGCATCAATCTCAGCAGACCAGTTAAAAGAGGTTATACTTGTCCCAGATGGCTTTGAGAAAGTCATCATACCAGTACCAGCTAACATTAAACAAATAAACAACTAAACAAACAAACACACACAAACGTCATAGATATACCAGCTCACCTTCATAGATGTAATACCTGCCCCAGCTGGGAAAAAAAATCTGATGTTAGACAAGTTCTAGTTGATCTACAAAAAGACGTCATACCACTCTCCAGACGCCACACACAATTCTTTATTCAAACTCATTCAAGTTAGCTTAGTGTACCCCCTCTCTGTGTTTGTTTGTCACTTTTGTTTTCACAGTAACAGACCCTTGGGTCGAAACGCGTCCCATCTTCTTCTTTTGTTTTAACAAACATTGGTAGGATTTATCTGTTTGTCCAATAACCCAGTGTTTTACCCTCTTGCTTTATCTTTTGACAGCAGCCCATGCATTTTTTTTTTTTTTCAAATCGGACCAGGCTGTTTTGTTAGGAATCCTAAGAGGGGTGTTTGCTTCCTTTGGGCCGGATGATGTCCCCCTTCCTCCCAGCACCACATTCACCACTGCCATCCTCTCTCCCGTCTTTCACACGTCCGTCCAGTTACGGTTCGCTGAAAGAAGTCTGACACGAGAACTCCCAGATTCAGCTATTTCTGACAACCCCAATTAAGCAAAGTGTTCTCTGTCGACAGGCACACCAAACGCGAGATTCATTGGAATTTGTGCTGCATTTCTCTTTCTCAAGCGTGAAGCTGACAATATATTGGTTACACATGTATTCAGTCTTATTCACAGGCAAGTTTTCTCCAGTTTTTGCTCCCCCCCCCCCACACACACACACTTTTTTGTTGTTGTTTGTTTGTTGAGTTGAAACCTTGCACGCAGTGCCAGATGGCTCAGCGATTGTGGTGTAACGTATCAGAAACACTCCGCGCACAGTGTCGCTCCGTGGATGAAACTGAAGCCAGACAGACAGACAGATGGACACACAGACAGACAGACAGAGACAGATAGAGCTCCTACAGCGTGTACAGACTGCATCTGTGCGTATATTACGTTATCCATGATTCCCTGTTTCATCGTTTATATACATGCATCTTCTCTGTGATGTGAAGGTGAAGGAGCGCTCAGTGTGTTACCTTACTGTTGCAGACGACCCAATGCACAGCTCACGCCAATGACATCAGTTGGAGTTGTTGCCTGAAAGAAACAAATCCTTCCATGGGAACGTTCTGAACTGGAGATCTCCTGATGCCATGAATAAACAGGAACTACGGGTGTCGATGTGTGTTCGTTCATCTTTGACCTGGAAAACGTGCACCCTGTGGAATCCTTAAAGCAGAATATTAACTCGCCAGCAACTTTGGAAAAATAGGACTTGGAGAAGCCATCTAGCCAGAGACGACTGGTAGAAGAAACCTCAAAAGTAGTTTCAGAAACTTACGTCATTACGTGTTGTGCATTTTGTTCCATTTGAACAAAGAAAGTCGTTTGGATTCACTTAAAAAAAAAAACACACCTGAACATGCTACAAGATTTCACCACAGTGAATTAGTATTCATGACTGTAGAACGACGTGCAGTCCAACACATGGAGTATACTCCCGCGACGGCAGACACACTGTTTGTCGCATATCCTCCCTCTACCGTTCTGGACGACCACGACGTAAATACTGTCTCCATTTTTTCTGTAATCATCGTTTTTTTCTCATCCAGGCCAGACTTTCCCGACACCTCGGGTTCCATTTGCATTTTAAAGAGTGATTGAGGACTGTCTCCTTCCCGGCATTTTGGATGAGGGGGGATAAATCCCCACGTGACGCCCAAATAGCGTTGGTGGTAAACAACGCCATTTTTCTTCGTTAAAGGAAGATGGGCCAGCCAAGGAGACCATTTGGTCACTTTGCTGTGACG
>JADBJO010003001.1:178940-181440 GCA_016801955.1 Conus betulinus
ATAGGCAACGTAAGACTAATTTTAAATGTGATTAATAGCGAACCGCCAAAGAAAAAAACATACACGAACGAATCACAAGACAAAAACGCGACGCGTTTCGACCTCTTAGGTCTTCTTCAGGCAAGATACAAAAACACTCAGGACAACGAAAATGAACGAGCAATCACTTATCTTCATTCACTTCAGCGCAAGATGGGCGTTGAATACAAACGACAGGCTGTCAAGAAGGAGACAAAGTTTGAATCGAGGTAGTAATGATGTTAGTTATATTACTGATAGGAATAATGATAATGGTAATGATGATGATCAAAATATATTTTTAAATGAAAAGACAGGATTACTACCGCTGTTGGTGATAATATGGCAATAGCAGTTTGAGTATGGGATAAAGAGGGTGGGTAAGAGGGTTCTTACAACAGCTTAAACGTCCACTGATGCGATACTAATTGCAACATTTACTTTTCATCTCAGTAGCAATGTTCTCATATAAAGTTGAAGTGAGATCCTCCCAAAGATCATTCGAGTAAGTTAAAAAAAAATCATCCACTTGATGTTTCAGTAGGGAAATTCAAATGGTTTGATACTGAAACACGAAGACATTTTGAAGGGGACATTTCGTGTATTAGTTTCATAATATACAGTCAAACACTCTCGCACATTAAAGCTCTTCTTTAGTAATCAATCTTGATTTTAAAAAAAATAAATCAAACTATGGAATAATATGTTCTAGAAATGCAAGGTTGGTATGAAAAAGAGGGACATGTCGTTGTGACTACGTGTCGTTGTGACCACTCATATGTTGTAAACACGTGTCGTTGTGACCAAATGTCGTTGTGACCACGTGTCGTTGTGACCAAATCGAAAGGACAAGAGCATTGCATTTGGTCACAACGACGTGTGGTCACAACGACATGTGGTCACATCGGCGTGTGGTCACAACGACACGTGGTCACATCGGCATGTAGCCAAAAAAAAAAAAAACCTCCATAAGCCCTATGCAGTAAATATCGATATTCTGTGTTCACGAACGTGATTCAATAAATATGTTGGCAGATTCATGTTTTGCAAATACCCCAGTCGACAGGATATCTACTATGTAAAAATCCATTTCATGTATAAGACTTAGCAAATAAACATGAAAGAAAACAAAGCAAGACGTTAAACTTGAAGAAAGACAGAAGAAAAAAGAAGAAGGGAAAGAAAGAAACTGGAAAAGGAACCAAAACGTCATAAATTCTACGCTCTTTAATTTCAGCGTCATACTGAGCCAGTCCAAACTGCTTGAGTTCTGCCCCGCTCCACTCTACTTAAACATCATATTTCCATCCTTCTTTTCTGTGTCTCGAATCTGAAAATGCAAGTGAAAAGTCCAAAATCACTATACAGATCATGAAAGGCTTTAGCTCTTCTTTTTTTGTTGTTGTTGTAAATTTGATGTTGATATGGAGCTGGGTCTCTCTCTCTCTCTCTGGGTCTCTCTCTCTCTCTCTCTCTCTCTCTCTCTCTCTCTCTCTCTCTCTCTCTCTCTCTCTCTCTCTCTCTCTCTCTCTCTCCCTCTCATGTCCTGGCTGATCAATGAAGAGCAATTTTCAAGAAGATAGTCTGGCTGAGATATCAGACGCCGATTCCATCGATCATGGAAAGAGGTCGGAGAGAGAGAGAGAGAGAGAGAGAGAGAGAGAGAGAGAGAGAGAGAGAGAGAGAGAGAGAGACACACACACACCACACACACACACACACACACACACACACACACACACACACACACACACACACACACATGCACACACACGCACAGAGTTGGATGGATCAGGAGAAGGAGTGCGAGTGTTCCTATTCACCTGCTATAGGTTTCCAAACCTCAAACGAACTCACAATATCATATTACAAAAACATTGTATGTTAACCGTGTAAACATCACTTCCTTCCATCCACAAGGAATCCAAACGTTTCTCTTTCTCTTTAACCTTTTCAAAGAGTACGAGTCCATCGAATAACAAAAAGCTGACCTGAGAACTATGCCCAGAATTTCCTCTCACATTCTGACAATGTCCACAAAGAAGATGATAAAGAGGCCACGGACACTGTGTGACTATCTGATCTGGATCGGCACTCACTGGGGTATTCTCTATGCTAGAACTGGACACCGCTTTGGGCGAATATTTATGGCTGGTTAAAAACGTTTGAGAGAGAGAGAGAGACGGGAGAGAGAGGGGGAAGGGAAGTGAGGGAGGCGAGGGTAGAAAGAGAGCAGAAGTGAGAAAGAGACAGGGATTGAGGGGGGGAAGGGAGCGAGGGATAGAGATAGAGAGAGAGAAGGAAAGGAATGGAGCGAAGAAGGAAACGAACGAACGAAAAGATTTTAATCGGTGTGGGCCATGACCCCTCCGAGGCGGGTACAATATAACAAAGAACAATTCACACAGCAAGGTAACATCAAACAGTTTACCAATAAAATGCTGGCAGATCAGCACGCTAAATGCACACAATGAAAACGACA
>JADBJO010003001.1:189274-194274 GCA_016801955.1 Conus betulinus
GGACAGAGAGAGATGAGAGAGAGAGAGAGAGAAGAGAGAGGAAAGAGAGAGAGTAGAGAGAGAGAGACAGACAGACAGAGGGAGAGATCGACAGATGGACGACTCACAATACAAGGCCTTACAACGGAGGACGGACAGACCAGACACAGTCCAGAAAACACAGACAGACAAGAGAGAGACAGAGAAAGAGAAATAGAGAGAGGGGGGGAAGGGAGGGAGGGGAAAACGGAATGAGATGGAGAGAGAGAGAGACACAGACGGAGAGAGAGGAGAGGAGGGGGGGAGGGAGAGACGAGAGGAGTGAGAGGGATGAGAGAGAGAGAGAGAGAGAGTGAGAGCGACAGACAGAAAAAAGAGAGACACAGACACTAATTAAAAGAAGCGAGAGAGAGAGGAGCGAGGAGAGAGCAGCAGACCAGACAGACAGACATACAGACACACATACATACAGACACACAGGCATGAAAGACAGTCTGATAGACAGACAGAATCAATTTACGGATTTTAGAAGTTATTGATGTTCTCTCTCTCTCTCTCTCTCTCTCTCTCTCTCTTCTCTCTCTCTCTCTCTATCTCTCTCTCTTGCTTGTTGAAATCACTCTACACTGTTTGCATGTTACTTGTTCGTCCTTTCCCTTGCTAGGAGGCATCGCCCGAGGGAAACAAGGCTTCTACGTCCTTATCTGCTCCACTTGGTATTAAAGAATGATGTGTCCGTCAAACAGAATCTGATTATCGCCATCATCAGCTCTTTTTTTTTTTCTTCGTCACGTTCTCTCCATCCCCTCGCCGCAACCCCCCCCCCCCCCCCCCCCCCCCCCCCCCCCCCCCCCCCCTCCAATCCACACATTCTCCTCTACTCTCCTTCCCTTACCTCCCGGGTAGCCCCCCCCCCAGTCTCAATCTCTGTCTGTCCGTCTGTCTGTCTGTCTGTCTGTATGTCTGTCTGTCTGTCTGTCGTCTGTCTGTCTCTGTCTCTCTCTCTCTCTCTCTCTCCTCTCTCTCTCTCTCTCTCTCTGTCCAGCAGTGTATAGCATTCCGTGGGTGTGTCGGTGTGTGTGTGTGTGTGTGTGTGTGTGTGTGTGTGTGTGTGGTGTGCGCGCGCGCGCACACACACACACACACACACACATGAATAGTAATAATGTCATCAGCAAATAATTTCGCTGATAATCATCTGTAAGCTTTGATTTTTATGCAGACATGAAAAAACAAATGTGTTGTGTTATTGACAAAGGTCAAACAATATGTGTGCTGCAAGTAATGTATACCCCCACTTCAAACAAGGAAGCTCTAATCTTGACGTGTAAAAAATCGTTCTGAGCCCTTATCCACCCTCATCTCGATTACCACGACAAGCACCCATCCCTCTGATATTCTCTAGCTCTCTATCTCTCTCTCTTCTCTCTCTCTCTCTCTCTCTCTCTCTAGATATATATGTTCGTCATTGTTTTATGTGTTTACTCTCGGTTTCTTTGTTTTCAGTCTTTGTGTCTTTGTCTGTCAGTTTTCTATTCTTTTTCTCCCTCGTTCCTCTCGCTTTCTTTGCTTTTATCTCTCTCTGTCCTGCTTCTGTTCTTTCTGTACTCTCTACTCTTCCTATCCTCTATCTACCCCTTATCCTCTCCTGTTTCTCTTTTTCCTCTTACTTCTTCTTTCTATTGTTTCTTTCTTTTCTTTCGGTCTGCCTGTCTTGTTCTGTCTATTCGTCTCTCTATTGTATTCTTCCCTTCTCTTGTCTCCTCTTTATTCTTCTATATTCTTCTATTCTCTTTTTCTTCTCTTCTTCTTTCTTTTCTCTCTTCTTCTTCTTGTTCTCCTCCTTTCTTTCTTTTCTTCTTCTGTATGTCTTCTTCTCTGTCTTCTCTCTCTTAAATTCTTCTTCTGTTCACAGATCTCCACAGAAAGCCAGAGGCGCTTAGGCTCTCTCTTCTCCTCTTTCTTCGTCTTCTGTTCTCAGCTCCTCACTATTCTCCTTCTTTCCCTCCTCTTCTTCTTCTTCTTATTCTTCTTCTTCTTCTTCTTCTTCTCCCTTCTTCTTCTTTTTCTCTTCTTCTCTTCACAGTATCTCCACAGAAAGCCAGAGGCCTGAAGGCTCTCTCTCTCTCTGTCTGTCTAGTCGCGTCTGCCTGTCTGTCGTCTGTCTCTTCTCTCGTCTCCTTCCACTCCTATTCTCTTCTCCTTCTTCTTTCTTTCTGCCTTCTTCTCTTATTCTATCTCTTCTCATTCTCTCCCTTCTTCTTCTCTCTTCTTCTTCCCCGCAGAGTCTCCACAGAAATCGTATGGCTTTGAATGCTTTTCTCTTCTGTCTCGCGAACGCGACCTGTTTTCTGACTGACTGATCACCCCCTACCCCTCCCCAACCCCCCCCTCCTCCTAGCAGTAGACCTGCCTGGCCCAGCAGCAGACACTGAATTTCCTCTCTGAACTCCCCCCCTCCACCACCACCCCCCACCCCGCCAGTTGATGGAAGACACACAACACTGCCCCTAGAAGCCGCTCCACCAATCACTCCATCTTTGGACGTTTTCTTTCTTTCTTTTTTTTTGGCGGGCAGGAGGGGGGGGGGGGGGGGGGGGGGGGGGGTATGCAAAAAAAAAAAAAAAAAAGTCCTTTGATCGGATTGCGAGTCAGTGTCGTGCCATCAATGTGAGGGGGAAAAAAAAAAACTTTTTAGAAGACCTGGTATTCTTCTGAAGTGATGTTGTAGCGAAAGTTCCTCGAAATGTGGAATGGTGCCGACGAACAAACCCAGGAGAGTTTGGTACAGGTCTGGAAAAAGTAGATTGCGGGGTAGACTTGTTCCAGAAGAAAAAAAAAATCAAGGGAAGATAACGCCTGTCTTTCCATTGCAAATAGTTACTTTTTTTTATCAGGTACCGGTCAAACAAAATCCGTCTAGACAGTCAACTTTTCAATTTGAAGGAAAGGAAATGCAGGAAAGGGATCAGGATATTTATTGTCTGCGTTACAAGCACACCGTTTCACACCCATGTTTTTGGTATTTTGGTGTTTTAGTTTTATGATTGAAGTGCTGGAGTTGGTGGATCAAAATTGCTTCAGAAGTGCCCATTAGTGGCATCTGTCCCGTGAAAACGGCGGCGTTACTCTTGCTGAACGCGACCTGTAACTCAGGTTACTTCCCTTGCAGATTTCTGAAAATCGTTTCGTCGTGGTTTGTTTTCTGCAACATTACACGATGAGGTTTTTCCGATTAAAGTAATAATGAAATAATATAAAAGCTACGCATGGATCTAGAAACTTATAACAGCTGCTTAAGATCCGGTTCTGTACGCGGTGTAACATTCTGTGATCATTCCATGCTTAAAATCACCCCCGGCGGGTCAGAAAGGTCATGCCAAGGTCATGCCCAAACCCCCCCCCCCCCCCCCCCCCTCCCTGCCCCATAGGGTGAACCCAGTCAGATCTTCCCTTTGTTCAAAACATTCTCTTCCTTTCTTAAAAAAATCTCAAAGTGTCCAAACGAGCAATCACACAAAAATCAAAGCACACTGCATCAGAAGTGGAGGCTGAACTTATCTCCCCCCCCCCCCCCCTCCCCCACTTGCTCCATGTTCCAGAAGTCCCCAGTGACAGATTCGAGTCACAATCTGGAAACAACCCACGTGGTGATATAGGTACTTGTTATTTCCACCTCCCTGTCACACAGATTGGATACGAAACGGGTGCGTGCCTGCATCCATTCCTTGAAGTTCGTTCAGGATCATGCCCGGAATTGCTCACAAAGATCTCTGTTTGAAATAAGATAGAGGACACTTGTGGTTCATAATTAGATCCCTCCCCCCCCCCCCCCCCCCCCCCCCCCCCCCCCCCTCAAATCCAATGTATTTTTGATTGAATGCAGTTTGTCTTTGAGGACACTGAATTTTTTTTATCCGTGGAATAAGCCCGGACATGTGAAGCTTCCTACCCGTTGGGGGAATGATTTTGGATGTGGGGTGATTACTGGGCAAATGTGAAGGGGGATGGGAGAGGCGGAGGAAGGTGGGAAAGGGACAGGAGGAAGAGGTGAAAGGGGAGTCAAAGGGCAGTAGACTGACTCCCCCTATAGAGACCTCTTTGACCCAGAAAGCATGACTTTGCAGCTGGGGAAACAAGTTGAGTTTCAGGCTTGCCTTGTTTCCAGTCAAGTGGAAATACATTGATCTTAAGAGCTGGCATCACACAGAGAAAACATGCCTTGCTCTGAAAAATTAACAACAACAAAGCAACAACAGCAGCAGCAACAACAACACAACCACCACCACCACCACAAACAACAACAATTCAAAAACGACACTCCCAACAACACAAATACTGACAGAAAAAAAAAAAAATTGCAGACACTTCGTATGTTTATGTGAGGTTCGCAGTACGGTACCCAGTGTATTTACCTCTGCAAGCCAGAGAAGACTTGCCCTTATAAAGACGTCAGCAATTTTCGCTTAGTTTAAGATAAACAGATCTGAAAAAAAAAAAAACCACAGTTGATTCAAAAACTACCAAAACAAACAAATACTGACAACAGAAAACATGAAACAAAACACATAAAACCCATGCAGAATGGATGTCTATTGACCACTGTGAACAGTGTTTTTTTTTTTCTTACACGAACTAGTCTTCAGATTACAACGGAAAATGTCAGTATGCTTTAATCGTAACAAAGGAGAAAAAAAAAAAAAAAAAAAAACGTGGACACACATCTGGGAATTAGGACAGATATGTGGACAAACAAGACAAAAACCCGAGTGGACATCAGTGCAATGATTTTTTCAGAGTCGCAGAGTGCAACAGAAAAGAAGAAATATAAAAGCAAAGAGAAAAACGGACGAAGAGGGCAGACAAGGTGAACGATTTCATTGAAAATTGTATGTGATTTCACTCCCTGTGGAGAGACTCTGGGGATTCCATGAGAGAGAGAAAGAAAGAAGAAAGATAGATAGAAAAGAGTAAAAGGAGGAAAGGAGAGAGAGACAGAAAGAAAGAGAGAAAGAAAGAGA
>JADBJO010003001.1:201774-204274 GCA_016801955.1 Conus betulinus
AAACATAAAGTCATTCTGATTTTAGGTTGTCTTTGAAAATAGTTTTCAAAAACATAACTTGGGCATCTTAGTGTGATTTCAGCTTTATGATGACAGCGTAGATGGTGATTAATGAATAAATGCACACACAAAAGGATCTTTGTGTTCAAATCCATTGCGCTTTTCAAACCAACACAGCGTGTAAGAAGAGGTGGTATAGAAATGTCTGGAATATGTCTTATCTTAATGATTTTTAATGATAAATCACCTCTCTCTCTCTCTCTCTCTCTCTCTCTCTCTCTCTCTCTCTCTCTCTCTCTCTCTCTCTCTCTCTCTCTCTCATACGTGCACACATGTATGTATATATAATTATGAGTGGCTGAGTGCATGCTTTATTGCACTACCAAAAAGGAGAAAGCTTGAAATTCCCATTTTGGTACACGCACATGTTTTTATTGTTTCAAAGTAATTTTAATTTTCAGTGTCACGTTTGTAACTATAATATGTATGTCTTAACTTTTAGGGCAGCGGTCGCGAATGTAATTTCTCTTTTAACGAGAGAGAATAAAGTTTTCTGAATCTGAATCTGAATATGAATATTGGCATTGTTTGGCAATGACAACAAAAAAAAAAACCAAGACGAAGGTTTTGACAATATCATCCTATTCTTTTAATATTTTGCATGTAAATATGAAATCAGTGATATGAAACTTTATCCCCAACACTCACTTTTTGAACAAATAAAAAAGCAAATATGATAAAAAGAAATGTATGCATTGCACGGAAATGCTACACACATACTTTCATAAAAGCTGGTGTTTATAATAATGTAGTGGAAATCACGAATGGAAATAACGATGTCGGAAATGTTGATACCATCTGTTTTTGTCATTGTTGTTGTTGTTGTTGTTTTTGTTATATATTGCAGTGCGTGTACAGTTTGCATGGAGTACAACTCCACATGGTCTATATGCTGATGGAATGCATGGTACCTTTTGTTTGGATGAATTGCTTTGCCTGTAGTGATGACGGAATGTATGTGTATGTAATGTGAAAACCAAACCAAACCAAAAAAAAAAAAAAAAAAAAAAAACTCTACTCCTATCAGTTCTCTGGAACCTTTGCCCTTGATGGATCTCCTGGCAGACATTTCCTTCACTTAAAACTTTTGCACTTAACTGTTTAAATATGTTCGCATTTTTCACCCTTCCACCAAACAAAAAGCAAACCAACAGACAAGCAGCGCAAACACACAACAAAAAAAAAACTCAGCAGAATCGTCGACACTTCAACATTTAATTATATTGCGTTGAAAAAAATGCCTAGGCCCGCCAGACATGAAATGCAAGAATTTGTGAGAAAACTGAGAGCAACCACAGATGGTTCAAATTTATGACGAGTCCAAATCTCAGTGCTCAACTCACTTGGTACGGGTTGAGGGGGCGATCGACGTTACCCCCCGATCAGATTGCTGGATTCTGAAAGATTTTCTCCGCTTCCTTCTTCTTCTTCTTCCTCCTCCTTCTCCTCCTCCTCCCCTACTTTTCCTCCTCCTCCTCCTCCTGCTCCTCCTCCTCCTCCTTCTTCCTTCTCGTTCTTCCTTCTGCCCCCTTTTCCCTTCTCGTGATCCTCCCCTTCTTCCTTCTCCTTCTTCTCTCCTCCATCCCTTCTTCCCTCCCCTCCCATTCTCCTACCCTCCTCCTGCTCCTTCTCTGCCTTCTTTCTTTCTTGCTTGCTTTCTTTATTTTCGTGCAGTGAGTATGTCCATTACCTTCGCGCTTGCGTGTGTGTGTGTGTGTGTGTGTGTGTGTGTGTTTCCCGACTGGACTTCTTTTGGCCGCACCAGAAAATGGAGGAGAATGGTAGAAGGGACATGTGTGCAAACTGTTAGTGGTACAACCATTCCTCTCTGTAGAAGACCTCGAACTGTGTAGAGACGAAAGACAATGACCTGGGACGCGTTTCATAGAGGTGAGGTGGTAGTAGGACGTCTCGCTTGATTGGCGAGTATCAAAGAGTCATAGCAGTCCTTAACGATAAGCGGGGCTAGGAACAGGCGAGAATTCGAGAGAATTGCCTTAGGGGGCTGTCTCGCATGTGAGACAAAGCGGCAGTCAGTTGTCACTGCCCTGTGATTGGTGCACGAAAGTAATAGCGCTCTCTGATTGGTCCAGTGTAACGATCATCACTACACTGAATTTTGAACAGCAAGAAGAACGTGATGAAGTCATGAAGTCATCTTGAACTGGCGCCCATTTCTATAGTCCCCCTTACCCCTCTTTCCTTACCTCCTGCTTATTACGTCCCTTGTCACTAGGCTAGGCTAGTCACGTCTGTGACGCTTTGCCTCAATTCTCTGCCTGAATAGGACTTGCTGGACTTAATGCAACCGCTGAAAACGGTTCAAAGTTCGAATCCGCGCTAGCATCTAGTGCCTGCTGTATGCATGTGTGCAACAAGATCTGGAGTCTAGCCTAGGCTACATCGACCCAACCCAAACAAGGTCATTGTTCGTTTAATC
>JADBJO010003001.1:206774-211774 GCA_016801955.1 Conus betulinus
GTGTGTGTGTGTGTGTGTGTGTGTGTGTGTGTGTGTGTGTGTGTGTGTGTGTGTGTCCGTCCGTGGTCAAAATGTGTTCCACTTGCTCCAGATAAAACTACTGGGCCGATCTTTCTGAAAATTTGTAGGTATGTTCCTTATGGGGTCACCATTGATGGCAGATGTTTACCAGAATAGCCGTTAGCAACGGCTATAACGGCCCAAAACGTTGGGTTTTTTTTTATCTTTCTGGGATATCTCACGTGTTTTCAAGATAAACTGTGAGTACGTTTATATGTTTTGCATCTTGTTTTTCTTCCTTCTCAAAAAAAAAAACAAAAATGGGCGGCTAGCTCCAAAGTGACTTGACTGCAGGAGAAAATTGAAACAAATTTAAAAAAAAGAGAATTATTGGTAAGTCCGCCAAACATCAGGGGCAAACAGGGTGTCGTGTGTAAATTTTTTTTGTCCATGTTGTTTGGCGGACCTAGTACTAATTCTTTTTGAAGATATATTTTCTCAAAATATGATAAGGAAGTAAACTCAAATAAATGTTGACTCACTTGGAGTCAGACCCTGGCATATGCCAAGTCTGAGCAACAAACATTATATCAAAGTCAATTACAAGACGATAGCCTCCTGGTTTTTAGATTAAAAAAAGAACAAAAGGTGATTGATGCTTCTTGAATATTCACTTCCCTGTGGTGACCGCTGAAGGTTGAATCCTCTCTTCCAGTCCGCAATCTAGTTTTCCTCCTCCGTGGCTGGGTTATGCAGGTTAATGTTACCTTCTTCAGAACCCCAATCCTGACCTCACTGGTCCACGACTATAGCGGATGGGATGGACTGTAGGAAAAGGATCTTTTGACATACGGTCACATTTAGCAGACCTTCCTCACACTACACCCCCCCCCCCCCCCCCCCCCCCCCCCCCTTGTCACCCACCCATCACTGACTAAATCTAAAAAAAAAAAATAAAATAAGGGGGGGAGGGGGCGAAGCGGCAGGAGATGGGGGGAGGAATAAGGAATTTGCTTTGAAAATTAACACCAGAAGTAAACACTTACAGTCTGGCAGGCAAAATTACTTCCCTTTGCTCAATTACAGTCTTTTCCCAAACGATCATTTTTCAACTGAGCAGAGCTGCAATCTGCAAAATCATTTCCCTTTGTCTAACTACAATCTTTCCCGTAAGTCCCATTTTCAGCTGCCGTTGCTTATGCGAATTCTGGCAAGAGACACATCCATTTAATTTGTTTGTTTGTTTGTTTGTTTTTTTTTTTATCAGTATTTGAACAAGTCTCCACGCACAGACGACGAAAACGTATGACACGTTGATTAATGAGAGAAAATGACGGGGGGATAATTTGTCACATTTGTTAGTGACTGCGATGTGACACACAAAAAAGCCCGAATGTTTCGTTTGTCGAAAATAGCCCCGGAACAAGTTGTACGGTTTTTTTTCTCGAAAATGAAAAGAAAGAAAGAAAAAGAAAACCTCATTTACACAACCCTTTAAAACACCTTGTAAAAAAAAAAAAACACTGGAAATTTTGTTTAAATTCTTTCCTCCGTAAAATCTTAGATCGTTATTCTGCTCTGTATTTCTAATTGTCAAAATTGCTCAAACACTGTATGCTTATAATTCAGATGTGAACCTTGTTCTTTGATATTGTATTCTATTGCTTAATTTGAGTCACGACAGATTTCTGTTCGTTCGAACCAAAAATGCCTACGTTACCATTCATCCTGGGGCTAGATCAAATTAGGCCCGTTAGGCATCTGCAGTTTAGCGGGATACAGAGGATACGTGCGTAAGATCTCTCTCTCTCTCTCTCTCTCTCTCTCTCTCTCTCTCTCTCTCTCTCTGTGTACATACGCGGGCGTGTGAGTGTAGCTGGGCACGCACGCACACACACACACACACACACACACACACACACACACACACACGCTCTCTCTCTCTCTCTCTCTCTCTCTCTCTCTCTCTCTCTTCTCTCTCTCTCTCTCTCTCTCTGTGCATGTGCGTGCGCACGTGCATATGAGTGTAGTTGGGCACGCACACGTACATACACATTCTGTCTGTCTGTCTGTCTGTCTCTGCCTGCCACCTCCCCCCCCCCCCCCCCCCCCCCCCCACCCCCCACCCCGAAGTGTACGCTTGAAAGGACGTCAGTAAACAAGAACAAAGAAACACATTTGTGTTTGTAAGTGAAAGGAAAGAGCAGGAAAGTGGAAAGTATCGGAGGAGATAGGAGCTGGCCTGGAGAGTTTTATTGCAAAGATAACATCCGTTTGCTACAGCACATGCGCAAACAATGAGAAACAAACAAAGACAAAACCGAAAGCAACAGCAGCAACCACAACAATAATAAGAACAACGTCAACAACAAGTCAACTGAAAGAAGGATACGATGCAGAGCGAAATGGGTATTGTAGATATTCGTTTGTTTGTTTCTGTGTCTGTTTGTATGTTTATTTTGTTTCTTAGCCACAGAACACAAAAAAAAACTCCTAATAAATCCAACGACAATAATATATTTCTCAATATTTTATGACGTTGCCATCTGAAACAATAATTAGAAGAAACAAGATTCAATCTATGATCCTTCTTCCCAGACATTTTTCTTCCGCTGTTTTCTCCGATCGCCTCGCATGTTTTCCATTGGAGAGTTCTGAAACACGTGACCCATTTCTTTAAAAAACACAAGAGAAGAGAAAAGAAGAAAAAGAAGAGATGAGAAGAAGGACAGAGATGAGGTCTTTTCAAGGGGGAGGAAATTAAACAGGAGCTGACGTATATGATTAAATCACATGTTGTATTATCACTGTGCAGTGACCGCCCCTGTCAGCTCTTTCTTCATCTTCGGCAGAGCTGTAACGAACTGCAGTAGCTCTCATAGCGGCCGCTCACGTCCCGTAGTAGGAAGATAGATTGATTAAGACTGATTATTTGTTATTCTTTCGCAAGAGAATGAATGTTTTCGCCGGTTTTATGTTAAGTTTTTGTGAATGCTGGCATTTTTAATTCTAGCAGGCTGTAAATTTCGAGAGTATTGTGTGACGCATGTTCCTGTTTGGTCTGCTTGACGTCTGGAGACGAGTTAGAAGGATCCTTGTATGGTTCTGAATAGATTCTGTTTTGTCTGTCTCTTCCTCTCTCTCTCTGTGTCTCTGTCTCTCACTCTGTCTTTCTCTGTCTCTCTGCATCTTCCTGTCTCTGTCTTTGTTTCTGTTTTTGAATCTGTCTCTCTCTGTCTCTCTGTCTCTCTCTGTCTCTCTCCTGTCTCTCTCTCTCTCTCTCTCTCTCTCTCTCTCTCTCTCTCTCTCTCTCTCTCAGGGCTGGTTATCTTACTGTGGTAAATCAAAATTTCGTTTCTTCTTCTTCTTCTCTTCTCTTCTTCTTCTTCTTCTTCTTCTCTCTCTCTCTCTTCTCTCTCTCTCTCTCTCTCAGAGGGACAGCGAGACAGAGATGGAGGGGGAAGAAGAGAGACAGACAGACCAGACGAAGACCGAGAGAAACATTGAAAAAACAGAGTGAGAGACAGAGGAAAAACAGAGTGAGAGTGGAAAGAGACCTGGAGTTGTTCCTCTCGAGGGACGGACAGAGAGAGCTGGGGAGGAGACAAGAGAGAGGAAGACAGAAGAGACAGACAGAGACAAGACAGAGAAAACAGAAGAGGAGGGAGAGAAACAGAGAGGAGACAGACAGAGGAAAGACAGGAGAACAGAGGAGAGAGAGACGATAGAGAGAGAGAGAGCGATGAGAGCAGAGATGGACCGATGGAGAGAGAGAGAGAGAGAGAGAGAGCAGAGAGAGAGAGAGAGAGAGAGAGAAATTTTAAAGACACTGGGTGGAAAAGACAGAATGCTGCTGAAGGGGCTAAGCTAGGACGTTTGACAAAACTGTTCGCACAGCAGGCAGACCGTACAGACGGACAGAAAAGGAAAAAGACGGACAGACAACGGGACAGACAGAAAAAATCTAGGTCTTCGACGGTCGTCATTAGAGGGAGGTAGAACTTAGCAGAGACTGGCTTTTACGGTTTTCTTATTGGCGGAGATGGGAGAGAACTCGAGGCTAGTCTACAGAATGGCTCACCTCCCCTCCCAAACCCACCTCCCACCATCTCTCCGCCCCTCCCCCCCCCCCCCCTCCCCCTCGCCCATCCCCATCTCCGTCCCCCCCTGCCCAACTCGCTCTCTCCTCCATCCTCTCTCTCTCTCTCTCTCTCTCTCTCTCTCTCCGTGTGTCTCTCCTCTCTCCGCCTCTCTCTCTCTCTCTCTCTCTCCTCTCTCTCTCTCTGCTCTCTCTCTCTATCTCTCTCTCTGAACATTTTCTTACCACGTTATTGGGTTTCTCTCACAAAAAAGCATTATGTGGTACTTCCACACACACACACACACACACACACACCACACACACACACACACACACACACACACACACACACACACACACGTTCTGTCTCTACCTCTCTGTATGTCTGTCTAACTGTCTTTCTCTGTCTGTCTGTCTGTCTGTCCTCCCCCCCATCTCTCTCTCTCTCTCTCTCTCTCTCTCTCTTTGTCTTCTGTCTCTCTTCCCCATTGTCCTTCTGTTGGTCTCTCTCTGTCCTGGCCCCCATTGTCCGTCTGTTTGTCTGTCTGTCTGTCTGCCTCTGTCTCTGTCTCTGTCTCTCTCTCTCTCTCCTCTCTCTCACACACAAAACACTCTCTCTCTCTCTCTCTCTCTCTCTCTCTCTCTCTCTCTCTCTCTCTCTCTCTCTCTCTCTCTCTCTGCGTGCCCACAAGTGTGTGTGTGTGTGTGTGTGTGTGTGTGTGTGTGTGTGTGTGTGTGTGTTGGGAAAAGGGGTGTTCGAAGTGACATGTCTGAGTCATCAATTAAAGACGCGCAGTCTGAAAGCAAACCAGTTAACACGTTGACCTAAAGTGACGTGAACCAATCATTGAGACAATCAAAGTATGCCAAAAACCATTCTCTGTCAATATTTCTTAATATACAGGAGAACCAGTTATAG
>JADBJO010003001.1:229274-231774 GCA_016801955.1 Conus betulinus
CAAAATTTGGACAGGATGTGTCTGTCAGTTGAACTACTTGGTCCCTAATGGCATTGACATAGAAAAGGCACATCCGTCAAGCCAAAAATACAAATGAACACACCAAACAGGATTACGTGTGAAAAAGACATAATTGGCAAAAATATACTTTGTTTCTTCAACATTTTGTATCATTTACGTTTTTACTTTACACCGTTTCATACATCTGTTTCTGTTCTGATTTTCAGTTTCAACCATGTCTGTCTCTTGACTTTCTCCTCCTTCCTTCCTTTGTTGACAACAAGGCCACTGTCCGTTTGCATCCCATGGCTGACCTACATAGTCACCGATGATTTGGACACTGTAACAGACCTCTGCCACCCCCTCCCTAGAGCCCTATCTCCTTCTCCTGTCGCGTGTTACCCAACAGCAAGCGCTGGCTCCAAGGGGGGAGAAACTGGGTGGCATGTTGGAATTGTTGGCATGAATAATGAACTGGCTTCTTCAGTTTCCAGAATTGATGCCGGCCTTTCAAAATCGTCCTGTCTCTTTTGTTATTCTTCTCCTTCTCTTCTTCTCCTTCTCTTCACCTCCCTTCGTCGTCTGTCCCCTGGAGGCGAGAGGGTAGCTTCGTGTGGAAGTTGAGATGAGGTTGATTGAGGTCTGCTGGCACGCCATGTTGTTTTCAAGCGGGTCAGTCCTTAGTTGCACCATAGAGACCGTGGTGCCGTCCTTTGTCTGGTGATGTTCCAAGAAGTCAGAGGATTTTGCTGGATCAAGGGCATCGACATGGACTCTCCGGTGTTGGCGGCAAGGTCATACTAGTGAGGGGCTGGGTAAAGTGGTACACTAGGCCTGGATATCACACATTCGAAATCATCGTGGTGGTCCAAGAAGGGAGATTGCAAGAGTTCCTTGAAAGAGAGTTCAGTGAATTTTAAAGTCAGGGTGTCTCTTGTCTCTTTGTCTATCTGTCTTTGTCTCTCTGTCTGTCTGCCTGTCTGTCTGTTCCTCTTATCTTGACAAGTATATACACACATAGATAGATATTTAGATAGATAGAGAGGTAGATAGAAAGACAAATAGATAGATATACAAAGAGAGAAACAAACACAACATACATACAAACATATATGCATACATACATACATACATACATACATACATACATACATACATACATACATACACACACACACATACATACATACATACATACATACATACATACATACATACATACATACATACATACATACATACATACATACGTACATACATGCTTACAAACATGTAGATATAGAAATCAACTGTTCAAAAACACCATCGTCACCCACGCATTCCAGGGCTTCCAATGAAATGAAATTTAGAAGAAAAAGGAACATTGTGCAGGCCTTGGGAATCATGACATCCCGGGACACTTTCCGTTTCCGGCGGACAGAGTAAAGGCTCTAAATCACAGCTTATGTCCGTCTCAGCAATGGCAAACATGGAGCCATTTTCCATTCCCCTGACTGTCTCTCCCTCTCTCTCTCCCTCTCTCTCTCCTCTCTCTCCTCTCTCACTCTCTCTCCTCTCTCTCTCTATCTCTCTCATGAACACCGATTGTTCCAACATAGTCACGGATTTCTTCGTCAACATTTTCTGCTCACGTTGCCCTTCCTCTCTTCTCTCTCTCCTCTCTCCTCTCTCCTCTCTCTCCTCTTCGCTCCTCTCGCTCCCTCTCTCTCTCTCTCCTCCGTCCTCACCTCTCTCATCTTCTTCTCTCCTCTCTCTCTCTCTCTCCTCTCCATCTGGTGTCGTTGCCCCGTGTGTCCATCTCCTTCCTCTCTCCCTCTCTCTCATCCTCTCTTCCTCTCCCGTCTTCTCTCCATCTCTCTCTCTCTCTCAATCCTCTCTCTCCTCTTTCCCCTTCTCTCCCTCCTCTCTCCTCTCCTCTCCTCCCGCCTCTTCTCCTCATCTCTCTCGTCTCCTCCTCCTCTCTCCTCTCCTCTCTTCTCTCTCCTCTTTGTGTGTCTCTCTCCTCATCTCTCTCTCTCTCTCCTCTCCTCTCCTCCTCCTCTCAGTCTCTGCCTCTCCTCTCTCCTCTCTGTCGTTCTGATCTCTCCTTCTTCCTTCCTCTCTCTCTCTCTCCCCCTGTCCCCCTCTCTTCCTCCTCTTCCTCTCTCCTCTCCGCTCCCTCTCTTCTCCTCTCTTTCTCTCCTCTTCTCGCTCCTCTCCTTCCTCTCTCTCCTCTCTCTTTGCTCTCCTCCCTCTGGCGTCTCCTCTCATCCCAATCGCCTCCCCTTCCACACCTTTGCCCGTCCTCTCTCCTTCTCTCTCTCTCCTCTCTCTCTCCCGTCCTCCTCTCTCCCTTCTCCCTCCCTCTGTGTGTGTGTGTGTGTGTGTGTGTGTGTGTTGTGTGTGTTGTGTGTGTGTGTGTGTGTATTTGTGCGTGTAAGTGTAAGTGTAAGTGTAAGTGTGTGTTCCTCTTGTTCCCCTTCTGTTTCATATCGCAATTAATTTCTATTTCTTGTTGCTT
>JADBJO010003001.1:236774-251774 GCA_016801955.1 Conus betulinus
CTAAACGTCCTTGAACCTTTTTAAAGATAGTCCTTGAACTTTTGATGTTTATGTACAATACGTCCGGATCTTGTTATAGTGTCTGTTTTTGCATGTTCTAATGTTTTGTCACCATCATCAGTGAACTGTTCTGTTCTGGATCATCCTGTGAATTGTGAGTACACTGATTTTCATTTATTTGTCTTTGATTGAATTGGTCACTCAGCTCACTGTGATTGTCAACAATCGATGTGTGTTTAGCTTGATCTTCTTGCGTATTCGTCTGTGTAGATCTGAGCATTTTTCTGTGGCGACTCTACAATTTATGTTGATCACAGTCTTTTACTGTATAAGATCTTGGAGCTGTGCTTGGTCCAACCACTTCAGCTCTCATCCAGATGTCTCCTTTCTGCATCATGATAGATTCACCTGATTTGAGAACAGGGGATGACTTGCTTGCTTTTTGTCAAAGTAATATTTGTGTCTATTTTTTTTCCTTTTTATCATTTCGCTCTTCCTTTTCTTCTTGTTATGTTCTGGTTTGAGCTTTTCTGATGTTGCTGGAATAGATGTCTTCAATCTCCTTCCTAGAAAAAGTTGTGCAGGTGAGAAACCAGTATCCAAAGGTGAATCTCTATAGTCCCATCATTGCTTTGTAGTGGTCTTTGGATTTTTTTTTTCAACAGTTGTTTTCACAGTTCTTACTCTTCTTTCAGCTTGTCCATTTTCCCTTGTGGGTGATAAGGCTTGAAGTGGTGTCTTTGAATCCATAGTCTTTGCTGAAATTTTGGAATTCTTTGCATGAAAATTGAGGACCATTGTCGGTGATTATTTCATCAGGAATGTCATATCTTGCAGTCTGGCTTTTCTTGTAACCAAACACGTTTTTAGCAGATAGTTTGTTTAATGTGTTGAGTTCTTGCCATTTGGAGAAGTAGTCAACGGTGATCAAAAAATGCTGATTTTTAAATTCGAAAAGATCAGCACCTATTTTGGACCATGAGCTGTCAGGAATATCCGCTGGTATCATTGCTTCCTTTGGATTTAAAGAGCATGATTTGCACATATATCGACTGACTGAATAGCTTCTTCGATTTTTTTTTGACATACCATGCCAAAATAGCGTTTCTTTCGCTCTGTTCTTGGACTTGAAAATCCCCAAATGTGACTGATGAAGTTTTTCAATCATGTTTTTGCTGATAGCAATTGGTACAGTCAGTTTATGACTTTCTTACAAAATACCATCAATGACAGCAATTGTATCCCTGAATTCCCAGTATTTTCTGATTCATGGTGGAACTCGTGATTTCTTTTCTGGCCATCCTTTCAGGATCATTTGTGACAGTTCTTTCAGTTTAGGATCTTTTTCAGCTTTATTTTGCATTTGTTCACATCTTTCTGTTGTCAATGGAAGATGTGCTTTTGGATCTATGGCACTGATTTCAGTTTCAGGGACAAGTTCTTCAGATGTTTCAGGAAGATATGCCCTGCTGAGCGTGTCCGCAAGCCACATTTCTTTTCCCAGCTTGTAATTTACATGAAGATCGTAATCCTGTAAGCTGAGAACAAACCTTTGAAGTCTTGCTGGTGCATTGTGCAGGGGGTTGTTGAAAATAGCTTGTAGAGGTTTGTGGTCAGTTTCTGCTTCAACTTGTCTGCCATACACATTCTTATGGGATTTTTTGCACCCAAATACAAGAGCTAGAGTCTAGCATAGAGCATAGTTTTGTTGGGTTTTGGTTAATGCCCTTGAAGCGTATGCAATAGGTTGACCTTGTATTAAAACACGACCTAAAGCAGTTGATGACGCATCACATGACAATATCAGAGGCAGTCTTTGATCATAAAATCTGAGAACAGGAGTTTCTTGTTGCAAGTTCGTTCAGTTGCATGAAACGTTGTTTTTCTTTTTCAGTCCACCTCCATTGTGTATCCTTTTGCGTCAGATTTGCTTGAGGAGTACCGTTTTTTTGACATATTGGGAAGAGTTTTGCCAGATATTGAATGAAACCAAGAAAGGTTTGTGTAATTCTTTCTGATTTTCTGGTCGTTTCATGTCTTGTACTGCTCCCACTTTTTCTGGATCTGTTTTCAATCTTTTTTTTGAGATGATGTGACCAATGCATGTGACTTGTTCTTTACTTATTTCACATTTTCCTTTGTTTAGTTTTAGGTTTGCAGATCTGCATTGTTCCAGCACTTGTCTCAGTATTTTATTTATGGTTCTTGATCTTTTCCTGAAATGATTATGTCATCCATGACAGCTTCAGCTCCGTCAATCTGTGTTAATAATTCTGACATTGCTCTTTGGAAGATTTCACTTGCTGAGAAAATTCCAAAAGGAAGTCGTAGGAATCTGTATCTTCCAACTGGTGTATTAAAAGTATTGAGTTTTGAGCTGTCTTCATCCAGTTTCAATTGCCAAAAACCTGAAGTCGCGTCTAACTCTGAAAACACTTTTGTTTCTGGCATGTTTTCCACTATCTCTTCAATTGTTTTAATGAAAATGTTCTCTTTCGATGGCAGTGTTCAAATCTTTGGGGTCAATGCATATTCTGATTTTCTTTTGAATTTGCACTACAAACATACTGTTGACCCAGTCAGTTGGTTCGGTTTGCTTAGTGATGATTCCTTCACTTTCCATTCTATCTAATTCAGTTTCACTTTGTCTTTAAATGCAACAGGTCATTTTCTAGGAAGGTGTACCACAGGGGCTACTGCTGTATCCTCTTTTATTTTGTAAGTGCCAGATAAACAACATAATCCTTGAAATACGTCTGGAAATATAAGCCAAAATATCTTCTCCTACACATCAACTCGTTGAATGAGACCCAAGGCTTCACATGGCTTTCACGCCTAAAATGCAAACATTGTCAGTTTCAGCAATGAAAAATGAACTTTATATCTTTTGCCTTTGTGCATCATTTCAGTTTTGTTTCTCCAAGAGTTTTTATGTCATGCCCTGAATATGATTTAAGTTTTGTTTTAGTTTCAGACATTTCTGCTTTTAATTTCTTAAATATTTTGTAGGAGATGACATTACATTTCGCTCCAGTATCCAGTTGATGATTAACTGTTTTGTTTTTGGTCAGTATATTTTGATACCATCCAGTCACTTCTTTCTCCTCAATGGAGCTGATCATGTAGACTGTATCATCATCTGAGATAACTGAATCACTCTCAGTGTCACTAACTATTTGTACTTTATTTCTCTTTTTGTATTTCTGCTTTTCATTGTCAGGCTTTTTGTTTGTTCTGCAAATTGCAGAAAAATGATTCTTAATGCTACAAGCTGTGCAATTTTTTCCCCCACGCAGGAAAAACTATTTCTGCCGTGTGTTTTTCTACATCTTCCACATGTGTCTCTGTCATGATGCTGCCCACCATGATTTTCAGTTGAGTGTGTTTCTTCTTGATGGCATGAAGAATTGTGGATTCTTTCGATTCAGACATTTCCTCCGGTTGAGAATATGACATTTTTTGCAGTCTTGCAATTTCAATTGCTCTGCACCCATGTCGATCAACTTTTCTCTAACTTTTTCTGACTTACTTCCAAAAAACATTCTGTCTCGGACATCATCAACTTCTTCTTCACCAAAATTACAGTCTTTTGCAAGAAGTTTCAGCTCTGTGACGAACTGCTCACAGCTTTTGTCTGGCACCTGTATTTTGCTATGAAACTCGTACCTCGCAAATATCGGTTTGCCTTCAGGTGTTCGTACAATTGGAACCTGTCGTAAGACGCTGGAAGCAATTTCTTTTCTTCTTCGTCAAGATCTCAGGTGGAGAAAATTTGTCCCCCCCCCCCCCCCCCCCCCCCCCCCCCCCCCCCCCCCCCACCTTTTTTTCTCCGACCCATAGTATCAAAAAGATGCACTTCTGCCTTTTAGCAGACCATTGAAAGCAAAGCCAACACGTTGCTTAAAGTTCTTCCATTCACTGACAAGGTCACCCTCCTGTCAGTTGAACTTAGGATTATGCGTCGATTCCACTTTGGAATAAACTTAATTATAAATAGGCTGCAATTGACGATTCTTGACTATCTATTAACATCCTGTGACTGACACCATGTCTTGTTGTTGGGTTTGTTGATGTACGTTTTCCTCCTTGTCACTCGTTCCATAATGCAGTTCGTATCATACCCAATCAAGGGAGTTAATTCTGAATCTTATATATACGACAGTAACAAAACAAGACTACCGCCTGCTATCATTCTGTCGTGTTTTCGTCCGCACAAGGAAATCGAAGAGAGAAAAAAAAAAAGAAAAAAAAAAGAAAGAAAAAGAAAAACAAGGCCAATGCCTTTCCAAAGCTGCCGGGAAAGATGAAATACATGTCAATCATCTCTCTGTTTCTGTTTGTTTCTGCCTCCGTCTCTGTCTCTGTCCCTGTCCGTTTGTCTGTCTGTCTGCCGGTCTGTCTGTCTCTGTCTCTGTCTGTCTGTTTCTCCGTCTCTCCGTCTCTCTCTCTCTCTCTCTCTCTCTCTCTCTCTCTCTCTCTCTCTCTCTCTCTCTGTGTCTTGGTCTCTCTCTCTCTCTCTCTCTCTCTCTCTCTCTCTCTCTCTCTCTCTCTCTCTCTGTGTGTGTGTGTGTGTGTGTGTGTGTGTGTGTGTGTGTGTGTGTGTGTGTGTGTGTGTGTTGGTTCTTTTTTCCCGGACACAAAGTACAGACATACCCGGCGGTTCATTAGCATGGATCGATAGTGTGAATTCCCTAATGACCCCCCCCCCCCCCCCCCCCCCCCCCCCCATTAAAATGTGCACTGACCTACCCATCAATGCTGTAACACTTCTTCTCCTTCGTCGTCGTCGTCGTCGTCGTCGTTGTCGTCGTCGTCATCGTCTTCTTTTTTTGTTTCTTCTTCTTCTTCTTCTTCTTCTTCTTCTTCTTCTTCTTCTTCTTCTTCTTCTTTTTTCGTCGTCGTCGTCGTCGTCGTAGTCGTCATCGTCTTCATCTTCTTCTTCTTCTTCTTCGTCGTCGTCCGTCGTCGTCGTCGTCGTCGTCGTCATCGTCGTCGTCGTTGTTGTCGTCATCGTCGTCCTCTCTTGTTACGTCGTCGGTCTCTTCCTACGACTTCCTGCTCCTAGTCCTCCTCCTGTCTCCTCCTTCTCCTCCTCCTCCTCCTCTCCTAATCTTCCTCCTCCTCCTACTCTAATTCTCCTACGTCTCGTCCTCCTTCTCCTCGTCGTAGTCCGTCGTCCTCCTCCTACTTCTTCTCCTCCTTCTCCTTCTTCTTCTTTCTTCTTCTTCTCCTCTCTTGTTCTTGTTCTTGTTATTGTTATTGTTCTTGTTCTTGCCTTGTTGTGGTTGTTGTTCTTCTTCCCCCGGGTTTGTAGTACATTCTATGTAGTGTTGGCCTCGGAATTTGGCAGTTGTGGTGCAGCGCATAGAGACTAGTCCGCACGCAGTAATACCTCCTCCATGACATTGAAACTGAAACTGAAAATGCCGGAGAGAACTGCAATTTTCACCGTGAAAGAGATTTTGCGTATAGGTTACCCTCCCCCCCCACCCCCCCATCCCGTAGCCGCCCCCCCCCCCCCCCGGAGAGACGTTATGGCTTCTGATCGAAAACACTGATACAAGTAAGATAGAGATTGTCTCAACAAATGAGAGAGAGAGAGAGAGAGAGAGAGAGAGAGAGAGAGAGAGAGAGAGAGAGAGAGAGAGAGATATCAATGGAACCAAATTACTAAAGGTGTGATCATGACTGGATACAAGAAGAAAGAAAATCCAAAATTCAGATAAACACACGAAACAAAATCTAAAGGAACGCATGGGAATTCTCCAGCAAACAGCAATCTGTGGCGTACTGGTTTGTGCATTTTTTACGTCTGTTTGTTTTGACGTCTGGAGGAAAGATAAAAAAAATTGAAACAAAGCAAAATCGGGATAGCTGGTCCGCAAAACGAAGAAAACAAACCAATTACAAAACAAAAACACGACGCGTTTGGATCCAGTGGGTCTTCTTCAGGAAAGACAAATAGTGTTCAACCAATGCAAACACGAAGAGATACGTGACTGTTCGTCCTTTGTTTTCATTGTAATGAATGTTAAATTCCCTGCCTGAAGAAGATTCTCTAAGTCGGATTGCATGGTGTCTGTTTCGAAATGTGCTTGTTCCTTTCTTTTGGCAACCCAGAAATTCTGTTTTTGCTCTAGATATGAGACCGTATCTATCTAAAGGGAGGTGGGGGGGGGGGTGGGTGGGAGTGAGAAGCTGTCTTGTCTTTTCTCTCAGAATTTCTGCCTAACTCCATGGGAGTCATTAGGACACCACAATTTAAAGATTTACCTCCCATCACCTCATCTCGCCTATCCCGAGTCTTGAGGACCCGTCGGGGCTTAATAGAATACTTCGCAGTCATCTCCCTTTATTCTTCCCGGTTCTTAGACGCTCTTAGGCAGTTGCTGAGTGTGAGGCCAGTCCATGTACTGATGTTGTCCCCCCATCTCTGTCTTGCTGTCCTTCTGCCTCCTGGCACTGTTCTTTGTAGAATAGTTTGGCAAGTCCTGTTGATCTGGATAAAACCTTCTCATTTTCCTTCTTTTTCACTGTAGACAACAGGTCTTCGTGTGGTCCAATGGCTTGCCTTACTCTGGTCTGGACCTCCAAGCTAAACTTCAAAAGATTTTCCTGGTTTCTCTAAATTGTTTTCCAGAAACGTTACATACAAAATGCTAGAATAATCATGTGAGAGAAGATGCCAGGAAGAAGGGAGAGGAAGGGCGGAGTTGGGGGAAGGGGAGGTAAAGTAGGGAGTGAGTTGGGGTGGGGGGAAGAGAAGCATTTAATTTCAGTTTCCATTTAACATCCAGCTCATTTTAAAAAAAATGAAATAAACTAACCAACAGAGCACGTTGAACGGATGCTGAATCTGTCTTTGAGCCTGAATCTTTAGCAAGAAATCGTGCCACAATTGAAACAATGTAAATGTGTTCTTGCGCCACAATTCCTCGTTCCGTCAGGTTTTGTGAAAATCGTTTTATAGTATTTTCTACATCACTTTGAAAAAAAAAGGGAAATACAAAGAGGCTGTGATGGGGGTAGTAAATGAAAACCGGTTAGCCTTCACTCTCTCTGTTAAAGCGTGGATATGAGCATCACAGATAACAACCAAAAGAGCGCAAAGAGCGCCGTCTTCCGCTAAGGTCAAACACAAAAGGTTACACACAGGCGCACACAGAGACAATGAACAATGACAAATAATGCTATTCTGAAAATGATGTGCTGCTATCTAACGTCATTAGCTATGTCCTGTAGATATAATATTTTAGTCATACTTTTTGTGTAAGCAGATTGAAAAACAAACAATACAGTACGACCCAGGAGCTGCTGTCTGATTGGATCCGCTCAACGGATCCGCCCAATGAGGATCCGACCTAGATTCAATGGATTCGTCCCTTCCCCCACAGAGTATACTTTAATGAAATTTGGATGAAATAGGTTTCAGGAGTTTCGGGTCTACTCCTGCAACTGAAAAACAAACAAACAGACACGCTGATGCGAGGTAAAAAACATAACAACGTTGCAGCTAGAGAGTGTAATTAATTAAATAAGAGATTAAAAAAAAAAAAAAAGACCCACCTTACACCAGCTCCGAAAGGAGGGAGTGGTAAAAAGTGTGTGTGTGTGGGGGGGGGGGGGGGGGGGGGGGGGGGGGGGGGGCTAGGGGGGAGGGGAATGGGAACAAGAGGACAGGGCTGGGGGGAAGAAGGAGGAGGGGGGAGGGGGAGATGAGAGGGGCGGAGCCACGAACTTGTGTCGCACTAGCGCATAGCTCAAAAACTGTAGATTGGATTTTCATCTAATTTCACTGGGTTATTTGTAAGATTAATGCTCATGACGAATGTTTTTGTTTCTCTCTCTTCTTGTATTTGTCTTCTTGTGTGTGTGTCTTGTTTTCTTCTTCGTCGTCGTCGTCGTCGTCGTCGTCGCCGACAAACTTCTTCTTCTTCTCTCCTCCTCTCCTCCTCCTCTCCTCCTCCTCCTCCTCCTCTCTCCTCCTTCTTCTCCTCCTCCTCCTCCTTCTTCTCCCCCTCCTCCTTGTCCTCCTCCTCCTCCTTGTCCTCCTCCTCCTCGTTATAATCATCCACCATCTCTTCCTCCCCTCCGCCTCCGCCTATTCTTCCGCCTTCCTTTGCGTTGTATGGGCAGAATTAGGAGGTTTCACGATATGTGGGATGTTTTGTTAGCTAGATTCCTTCTTTGGGAACATAGTAGGGTTCGCTTGTTGAGAATATCTGGGGCTGAAATCGGTGACAGGAAGAAGAAAAGCCCGTTTGTAAATTATCAACAAGACTCGGAAATGGGAGGTAATTTGCCGGTCGTGCTTTTTAGCGGACAAAGGTGGGGCCCTTACTGGGTGCTATTTTAGGGAGTTGTTTTCATTGTGTTTGTTTTCCATTTCAGCGGAAAACACAGCCTTTAAAGCGTGCTGTGTTGTTGTTGTTATTGTTGATTATGTCGTCGACGTCGTCTTTGACGTTGCGGTTATGACCGATAGTTGATATTTTATATTTTAGTATTATTGTTTTTCATTTTTTGAATATGTATTTGTTTATTATTCATTCATTTATCTATTTATTCGTTTATTTATTGATTTATTCGAATAGGTGACCGGATGTTTTCAATACCACGCTTTACACATGCACGCGTTCTTACGCCACGTGCCCACGCACACGATGTGAATTATTTTACGTAACTTGGAATGGAAAGAATATCGAAAAAGTTCGGTCTATTTAGAAAGTTGTCTTTTGTATCTTTTATCCAAAAGGCGGTTCAGAAAAAGTATTTTGATGTTTGATCGATTAAAAACATTAAGAAGAGAGACCTATTATTGTTTCTATTTGTGCATGTCCAAAATCAGTCTGCAGCCCTTTTGGCTCGTTCAGCAGTATCCAGTTTAAAAAAAAAAAAAAAAAACTTTCAATTCGTCACTTTCAATTTTTCTTATGAAACATTTTTTTTTTTTTTTTTTTTTTTTAAATACACTTGCTCATTCTACTTCGCCCCAACAGCGCGCGCGCGCGCACACACAGACACACCACGCTGTCAAAATAGTACATGAAAATGATGCATTGACCGTAACGGACCAAACACTGGCGATTTCCCCCCAAAAAAGAGCAATTAAACAATTTAGACAGACAGAGATGTGTGTGTCTTTCTCTGTGGGGGTGTGTGTGCGCGCGTTTCTCAGCAAGGCGTATTGTAGCCCAAAAAATGAGAGGGGGGTGGTGAGATGAACACTTGATGAGTGGACAGCGAGTGCACAGTTGTGTATCTACGAGACTTTTTTAACCTAACAGAATGCAAAGGAAGGTGGGCCTGGCACCACAGTCCTAGCAGCCAGAAATCACTGCTGCTGACAACAGGCAAATGGTTTGGCCAAGCATGTCTCCCTTGACGTAGGAACTTTGACCGAAGAATTGAAAGTTACACTCTCTCTCTCTCTCTCTCTCTTTTTTTTAACTTGCCACTGTTTTCCTTCTTCCATGCCTCTCTCCCTCCACCTTCCTGCGCTTCCTCCTTTTCCCCAGGGCTATGTTAGATTTCTCCAGACTGGCTCAGGCGCGCAACAATGGGGCGACAAACTTCAGCGCTGTCTCATAATCGGATTACTTCACCTGACCAAAGGAACCATTACTTTGTTTGCGTTCGGAAGGGAGAGGCGAAATAGAAAGGGGAGATGGGGGAGGAGGTGAGGGGGGTTAGGCAAGGAAGGAATGAGTTGGGAAAAGAAAGGAGAAATGAAGGGGACAAGAAAGGTTAATTGCGTCAATGCTGGCAGGATAAAAATGAAAAGACAATGCGGCTAGAAGTTACGCTCGATGAGGTTGTTTCCAAAAAACCTCTCTCACTCTGCCTGTCTGTCTGTCTGTCTGTCTGCTCTCTCTCTCTCTCTCTCTCTCTCTCTCTCTCTTGTACACACACACACACAAGCGTGTGTGTGTGTGTGTGTGTGTGCATAGAGAGAGCGATGTGTGTGTGTGTGTGTGTGGTGTGGGTGTGTGGATGTGTGTGTGCATGCCTGCCTTTCTCAGCAATGCCTATTGTAGCAAAAAAAAAAAAAAAAAAGTGAGAGGCCTTGAAATAAATAGTCTAAGAGTGGACAGTGAGTGCACAGTTCTATATCTATGAGGCTTTAACAGAATCCAGGGGATGGTGGGCCTGGCACCATCTCACCACAGTCCTAGCAGTCGGAAATCACTGCTGTTGACAACAGGCAATGGCAGGCCAAGCAGATCCCTTGATTATCTCCCCTGACGGGGAGTTTTTCGCGGGAGAGTTGCAAGCGCGCGCGCGCGCGTTGTGTGTGTGTGTGTGTGTGTGTGTGGTGTGTGTGTGTGTGTGTGTGTGTGTGTGTGAACGCCATTCTCTCTCTCTCTCTCTCTCTCTCTCTCTCTCTCTCTCTCTCTCTCTCTCTCTCTCTTGCCACAAGGTCTCAACTCACATTTCTGATCAATTCTTCCAACTGTCTCTTCCCTCCTTCCAAGGTTCCCTCCATTTCCCCTGGGCTATGTTAGATTTCTCCAGACTGACGAAGGCGTGCAACAATAGGGCCACAAACTTCAGCGCTGCCTCATAATCTGATTATTTCCCCTGGCCAAAGGGACCATTACTTTGTTTGCTTTCGGAAGGGGGGGGGGGGGAGGAGAAATAGAAAGGGGAGGTGAGGGAGGAGGAGGAGGGGGGGGGGGGGGGGGATTAGGCGAACATGGAACAGGTTTGGGAAAGAAAGGAGAAAAATGTAGGACACATGAAAGATTAATTGCGTCAATGTTAGCAGGATAACAGTGCAAAGGCAATGTCGCTAAAAGCTACGCACGTTTAAGTTATATCGAAAAACAAACCCTCTCACTCTGTCTGTCTGTCTGTCTGTCTGTACTTCTGTGTCTGTCTGTGTGTTTGTGTGTCTTCTGTCTGTCTCTTTCTTTCTCTCTCTCTCTCTCTCTCTCTCTCTCTCTCTCTCTCTCTCTCTCTCTCTGTCTGTATATACATACACACACATAAATAAACATGAATGTGTGTGTGTGTGTGTGCATGTGTGTGTGTGTGTGTGTGTGTGTGTGTGTGTGTGTGTGTGTGTGTATAGAGAGAGATAAATGTTGTGTGTGCGTGTATGCACGCGTGCACACGCATGTTCGTGCGTGGGTGCGTGCATGGGCACGTGTGTGTGTGTGTGTGTGTCGTGTGTGTGTGTGTGTGGTGTGTGTGTGTGTGTGTGCGTGTGTAAGTACGCGCATGCGTGTGTGTGCGTGGGTGTGTGTGTGTGTGAGTGTGTTTGTCAAGACTGTGCATCGATCGTGCGTGGGTGCGTGTGGGGCAAAGTGGTGTGTGTGTGTGGGCATAGCATGTGAGTGTGTGTGTGCGTGGGTGGTGAACATAATAGAAAATGAAATAGCCCTTGAAAGGCCTTGAACATACAGTTTAAAAAGTGGACAGCCAGTGGGCAGTTGCATCTACCTCGCTTTACCTAACAGAATACAGGGGAAAGGTGGGCCTGGCATCATCTGACCACAGTCCTAGCAGCCGGAAATCACTGTTGTTGACCACAGGCAATGGCGGGCTAAGCAGATCCCTTGATTATCACCCTTGACGTAGGGTTTTTCACCAAAGAATTGAAAGTTACACACTCTCTCTCTCTCTCTTTCTCTCTCCTCTCTCTCTCTCTCTCTCTCTCTCTCTCTCTCTCTCTCTCCTACTAGGTCCACTCTACATCTAATCTCTTCTTCCCTGTCTTTCTCCAACCTTCCACGCTCCGTCCATTTCCCCTGGGGCTAAGTAGATTTTATCCAGACTGGCTATGGCGGCTATGGCGCGCAACAATGGGGCGACAAACTTCAGCGCTGCCTCATAATCTGATTACTTCCCCTGCCCAAAGGGACCATTACATTGTTTGCCTTCGGAAAGGGGAAAGAGGGGTAAAAAAAGGAAGGTTAGGAGCGAGGGATGGATGGGGGGAGATGGATTAGTCAAGGAAGGAACGGGTTTTGGAAAGAAAGGACAAATAAAGGAGACAAAAAAGGTTGATTGCATCAATGCTAGTAGGAGAAAAGTGAAAAGACAATGCGCTCTCTAAAAGCTACGCGCGTCGAGCTTAAAGTTGTATTCAAAATTCTCTCTCTCTCTCTCTCTCTCTCTCCTCTCTCTCTCTCTCTCTCTCTCCTCTCTCTCTCTCTCTATGTCTCTCTCTCTCTCTCTCTCTCTCTATCTCTCTCTCTCTCTTGCGAGGAGAGGGGGTGGACAGACAGACAGACACACAGAGATTCTCAGACAGAATCACTCTCCCTAGAGAGATAGGGAAACAAACGAAACTCTCTCTGGGGGGGAAAGCGTCCTCCTCTCTGATGACAAGTGCGAAGGCAAATTGTCAGGAGAGCAATCAAAATCACAACCTAGAGATAAAACATTTCGGTCAGAGTTCCTGCCCTAGGTGCACGTGAAGCTTGAAAAACAGTTAAACTGTTAGTGTTAGTTCAGCCCCAGGACCAGACGAAATAGGTTTTGATGTATTGAGGTCGTCTCTACCTACCCGCCTTATACGTTTTGGTACAGGGGGATTTTTCCCTCGGAGTTAACATTGTTCTGACTCCATTTCCCAGGTACAGGGGGATTTTTCCTCGGAGTTAACATTGGTTTCTGACTCCATTTCCCCATACAGTCCTTCGAAGAATATAAACCGAGGTTCCGTGTGTGGACGCACGCATAACATCTTGCACACACGTAAAATCCCATCACCAACATTCGGAAGAGTAGGCCAGTTTGGCCGTTGGTATGGATGACACGTTTATACATAGCATGCACCCTGAGTGAGAAATGGAAAGAATGAAGGAAGTAAGGAAAAATGAGTGATCGATATTGAACGATACTGACTTGATGACACGGGAAACGACTGAATGAAGCGTCAGCTGGCAGCTCTTCAGTCGGCACTGCCCAGGTAGGCAGCCCGTTGTGTAAACGAGTGTGGATTGTAAAGCGCTTAGAGCTTGGTCTCTAGCCGAGAATAGGCGCTATATAAGTATTCATTACTTCACAAAGTTTCTGTCCTGGTTAGTCATGAATTTCCATAAAAAAAGGGAAATGTTATCGACAGTCTGCAAACGATATCTTTGATCTTATCTAAAACTACACATCAACTTGCCTTGCTCAGACGATCTTTTTTTTTTTTTTGCAGAAAAGATAGTCTAGAATGGGTTATTGAAAGGTTCCATCATAGGCCTACTGTTCTTCTGTCAGCTTACGAAAGACCTCTCGCGGAATATTTCACGTTTACACCGTAAAAAGAATGTCTTGTACTGTGCAAGACTCAGTATCAACCATCTGTCATCAACTATTTCAAATCCAGGCTAGAATACTATCAGTGGCAGGCATGTAACACATTATCACATTTCTGTACTCGGGGAAAGTGACATTTTGTTTGTATTACATGCAGGTGATGTGCAGTTCATGTAATATTATTGTGATTCACGCTTGTTCTTACCACCTGTATGTACATAACAGTTTGCGTGTGCTGAGCATTGCGTTCTTCGGCCTGTCAGAATTTCACGTGTAGTATTTTGCTGCCATTGAAGGACACATGGACATACTGTCCTGCTGATGACGTTCCTGTTGCTTAAGAACAGAAAGACTCTTTTTGTTTACGCGTTGTACAGGAATAGGGTGCACACACTATTTGATTCTTTTTTTTCAGCAGCTTAAAGTAATGTCAATTTATCTTGATTAGGTTTCGGAAGAGAGAGAGAGAGAGAGAGAGAGAGAGAGAGAGAGAGAGAGAGAGAGAGAGAGAGAGAGAGGGGGGGGGGGGGGGTGGCGGAGGAGGGCAGATGGACAGACATTAATGACAAAAACGAATCTGAGATTTAGAAGAGTGGGAAGTCGTGATTTACCCCCCCCCCCCCCCCACCCCCTTTTTTTTTTTTGCTCTCTCTCTCTCTCTCTCTCTCTCTCTCTCTCTCTCTCTCTCTCTCTCACTCTCACTCACTCACTCACTCATTCTCTATCTATCTCTCTCTCTCAAACACAAGAGACAACACCAGACAGACAGACAGATAGACATACAGACAGAGAGGTTTGCGCAGCGATCATTGATTCTGAACGATCGTTCCACGTTCTTTGTGACCATCACGTGTCCTGACGGCCAGTAATGTTCTTTGTATACCGTACATCAAACAATTAGCCTTGCTTTTGCTTTCGCTCTTTCCTTTCGTCTCTTTTCTTAGCACTGTGGGCGGGAAGGGAGGGAACTCTGTACCGAATCCCCCTCCACCCCTTCATTCTCTTCCCCATCTCCTGTACAGGCGAAGGAATCTGGCAGGATTCTGTCTTTGAACTCAAGCATTACCAGGCTCTAAGAAAAAAAAAACGTAATACCCCTTTCCCCTGTCCTCCCTCTTCCTCTAAAACTTCTGTTCCATCCCCACCTCCCCGATCCTTAACTTGTAGAACAAAAGTCGGACAAGAGAATTTATATTCAGACTTCTCAGTTGGGTGAGATCCAAAGACTCTGGCTGTCTGTCTGTTTGTCTGTCTGTCTGTCTGTCTGTCTGCCTCTCTCTCTCTCTCTCTCTCTCTCTCTCACACACACACACACACACACACACACACACACACACACACACACACACACACACACGCATGCGCGCGCACGCACGCACACACACACACACACACACACACACACACACACACACACACACACACATTATTCCCCACCCCCTCACACTCTCTCCCCCTCCCCTCTCCCCCTCCCTCTCTCTCTCTCTCTCCCTCATCCCACTCCTTCCCTTTCTCTCCTCTCTCTCTCTCTCTCTCTCTCTCTCTCTCTCTCTCTCTCTCTCTCTCTCTCTCTCTCTCTCTCTCAACAACGCCAGCCAATGACCTCGACCACGAACTGAAGTGTCGTACTGGGAAGGCAATACAGCATTCAATCAGTTAATCAAAATATGGAAGAACAAGAAATTCTTCCTTGGAATCAAACTGAAATTTTATAACTCCAGTGTGATTTCAACGCTGTTACAT
>JADBJO010003001.1:256774-259274 GCA_016801955.1 Conus betulinus
GTTTCTATAACTATCTATATGCCTGTCTATCTGTCTATCTATCTCATTTGTGCCACTGTGCGCGTGTTTGCTGATGTTGAACGCGCTCGTCTGTCTGTCTGTCTGTGTGATTTTTTTTTCGGCGGTGTGTGTGTGCGTGTATGTGTGTGTGTGTGTGTGTGTGTGTGTGTGTGTGTGTGTGTGTGTGTGTGTGTGCGCGTGCACGCGCTTTGAATTCGAATTATAATGTTATCATGTGTTTTCTGTAATATGCGCTTTGGGCTCCCGCGAGGTAAAGCGCTCTATAAATATCCTTTTACATTACATTTGCATATTGAGATAGTTCCCTCTTCCCCGTGCGAAATCAGACATAACTGTGCTACTGTTTCCATGTCATTGTGTCCAGCTGCAGCTGGTGCGTTTTCTAAAGGTTGGTTGTCCAAATACTAGCACTGATGACACGGTCATACAGGGGGCGTTAGGTAGTCTGACACGCACCACGCGTGCCACACACTTTGCCACATTTCAAAGCAAGAATGAGGAAGTGGAGAAGGGGGAGCAACGGAGAGAGAGAGAGAGAGAGAGAGAGAGAGAGAGAGAGAGAGAGAATGAGAATGAGAGAGACCCAATGACCTATTGGCCTTTGTCAATACCTGCTAGGGGCAGGGCGGGTCATGCGTAACAATCTGCACGTGGCACGCACAATGAAAGACCGGTGCACGGTCAGAAATATTACCCCTCCCTCCTGAAAAACACACACACACACACACACACACACACACACACACAGAGAGAGAGAGAGATTAGGAAGTGAAATATGCCTAAGGGTGAGATAATGGGAAACAGATGTTTCTTTTTAACGTGTATGTAAAGTTTAACGGGGAAAAAAAAGGAGGAGAAAAAGAATGTGGTGTTGCCAGCGGCAACCACCATCACTAACTAAAAACGATTTTTTTAAAACTATGCTCCTCTTATGTCAAACACAATTAGGAATTAGTTTTGGACTGATTGGCACATCCTTTTATGTAAAAAAAAAAAAAAATGCATCGAGAAAAACGCGACTAAACAGAACGAAATTTACAAGAACGTATGAAACAAATTCCAGTTCAGATATTGAACACCAAATGAGCATGAGCACTCTTCAGAGTGCGGCAAATGAAAGCGAAAAACTCGATCGGTGAAGGCTAAAATGGCGAATTATGAGTGAAACAGAACGAAACATGCTGGAAATCCACTTTAGGATACTAAACTGAATCATCACCATACTTCACGATCAATCTTGTAAATGCGCCTTATTGCTTTGGAGAAACGAAAACAAAACAACAGACAAACAAACAAACAAAGACCCACAAAACACAAGCTGCTGGCGGGAGATGAAGATGACCTTGACCTTGCCACGAACTCTGACCTATCACCTTCAGTGTATGGGGGATCGTTTGTTATTTCGGTATGCACATTTCGGTGTGAGCCCAGTTTGCGGTGGAAGCATGGTCGACACCGCCAACAATACCTCACAGGCCCACAGCAGCGGTAAAAACCCAGCAGCGCCTGTGACCCACGGTTCCGTTAATACAGTTCTTTGTGGAATGATGGATGGTGGATGGATTGGGAGAAGAGGAGGGAGTTGTGTGTGTGTGTGTGTGTGTGGGGGGGGGGGGGGGGGGGGGGGGGCAAACAGCGGTTAAGGGCCATGGGTGTTTAATCAACAAGCGTTTCAGTGCAACTTTGACTAACTTACAACAGCTCCTCCCACCTCCGCCGCATCGTCCGCGCCCTCTCATCACCTCTCTCTCTCGTCTGAGAGAGAGAGAGAGAGAGAGAGAGAGAGAGAGATGGCACTTACTAGGATGAACATTTCAGTCTACTCCTCCCACCCTCTCTCTCTCTCTCTCTCTCTCTCTCTCTCTCTCTCTCTCTCTCTCATCGTGGTTTTTCTCCCCATTGGGTGTGTGAACATGTATGTATGCATATATATATTACCATGCCTAGGTATTTAACGTAAAGTAATCGGATAGTATGTCATGGGAAGTGCCGCCCATACTTTACACGTGTATGTATGTATCTTTGTGTACATCTTTCGCTCTTACAGTCAAAGGTGTATTGACAAAGAAGTCAAATAAAAAATATTGACAATGATGCTGAGCCGAAGTGACAGTCCTGTACTGATTTGACCGTCTGCTCCTGTAGACCTAGTACAGTTTGGAAAGGCAACGAAAGTTGAAAGGGTTGTTAAAAATACGAAGATTTTTGACTACTCGTATTTCCTCTGAGAATCAAGGAATTTGCTTTCATAGTGGTGGAGTTTACAATCAGGTAGTCAAGGTAACTAAAATAATTAGCAGGTTCTACAAAATATTGAATTTCTGAATATTTTGTAGTCGAAAGGCCTTTAGGGAGGGTGGCAATGTTTGATCAGAAATGTCCATGTCCACCGCACTCTATCAACATACCCAGACCCGTCATTTGTCTGTCAATCGGATCCATTTTAGCTGAATGATATAAGCAACAAACCCTTCATTCG
>JADBJO010003001.1:269274-272253 GCA_016801955.1 Conus betulinus
TGATACAGCTTTTGATGGCCGGTTGCAGGACATGGTCTTGTTTCTCCCTGACAACTCCGTGTGTCTGTTCTGTCTGTCTGTCTGTCGGCCTCTCTGTCTGTTGTCGCACTCGCTTCTCTGTTGGTTTCCGGTGTCTTGCTGCTCTCTCTACATATCTGTTCTGGATGTATCTGTCTGTGGTCTCTGTCCCGGTTTGTTCCCTCTCTCTCTCTCTCACTCTTCTCTCTCTCTCTCTCTCTCTCTCCTATGAATTGCCCATCGTGTTATTCCGTCATTTCTCTCTATCCTAATACCACCTCCTTCCCCAGCCAACTACACACACGATCACAGCAGACACATACACTCAGAGAGAGAGAGAGAGGGAGAGAGAGGAGAGAGAGAGAGAGAGAGAGAGAGAGAGAGAGAGATGTTTCAAGTACAGTTCTGTGTCAGGGACGTGATACTTCTTCATACAGCATAGACATATTTTCTCTCTGAATCTTCGCAGTGGTTTTATATTGTAAAAAAAAAAGGGTACGCTGATTTCGTGTGTACGTCCACACACCAATCTAGTTCCTAAGACTATTTCGTTTTCCAAAGACGTGCAATTAATCTAAGAGCAATGGCTAATTTCCCTAAAAGATGTTTTAAACAAACCCTGTACTATCCACGACAAGCAAACCGGGGCACTGGGCCACCACTATCTGACCGCTGTATTACAGAGAGAGAGAGAGAGAGAGAGAGAGAGAGAGAGAGAGAGAGAGGAGAGAGAGAGACAGAGAGGAGACAGAGAGAGGACAGAGAAGAGAGAGATCACACACACATCACACACACCACACACACACCACAACACACACACACACACACACACACCACACACCACACACACAACTTTACTCACATCATTCCCTCACTTCAATTCTTGACATCATGGCCATTTTTTTTTTTTTAGAAGAACTGTCTCCTCATCTAACACACCTCCCCCCACCCACCCCCACTCCCCTCCGCCCTATCCCCCCACGCCCCGTCATGTCCTCTCCCATTTCCTCCCTCTCCATCCCCTGCATCTCGCAGGGATCCGATAAAAGTGCCCTCTTCATTGCGCGTACCTGATTGATATGCCAATCACGCTTCAAGGGCACTCCTCAGTGCCGGCCACGGGCACACAACACACACCCCCCTGCCCTCCCTTTTACTGCAGTATCCCCCCCCCCCCCCCCCAGTACCCTGGCTCCCTTCCTTCGCCTCCCTGATACCTTGTTGACTGTGTAGGATTTGGTGTGCCAGGGTCTTCGTTTGTAAATGGACAGATTAGGCCTGGGGCGCCAGATCTGGTGATGTCAGACAGGATCACAACATTTGCACACACAAAAACACCACACACACAAACACAGGACACACACACACCAGACACATCACACAGACACACACACACAAACACAACACACATACACACACACACACACACACACCACACACACACACACACCAACACACACACACACACACACATTGCACCACGCATGCACCACGCACGCACAAACATACAAACAAACATCATCGTCCCCTCCCCCAACCCCACCCCACCCCACACACGCGGGCGGCAGCTGTAGTAGCAGTAGTATCCTAGAGTTGTCATGACGGACATGTGTGGACAACGGAAAGGTCTCCACAGTCCTCCTTCCATTCCCAGCTGATGTGTGAAATGAGTGAAATGCTTAGCGGCCTCCCACACAGGACTTCTTCACTCTCTTCTCCCAGACTACTACCTTCCAGTATATCCTGTTGAAAGATCCATGGGCAGGAGACATGTGAGATACAGGTATAGCCCCACTGGCCGCCCCTAACGTACCATGCAGAATTGTCTTGGACATGGCGTGATACAGGCTTACTCTCCACTTTATCGTTCAGCTTGTCATGCATGACAAGACTAATGTCCATCCTTTACTGTGCACTGTGGAAGTTTTTTGGACAAGGGCATACACATCCACACCCACCTGTACCCTGTAGAATGATCTTGGACAGGGAAGTCATGAGTGAGATACATGTCCACCCTCCACTGTACCCGTGTAAATGGTCTTGGACAGGGAGTCAATGGTGAGATATATACCCCCCCCACCCCCCCTTCCCCTGTACTACCCTGTAGAAGGTGTTCTTGAGATACATGGCCACCCTCATGGTGAGATACATAGAGTCCCCCCCCCAGATCCCTTTCACTGTACCCTGTAGAATGTCTTGTACAGGGAGTCATGGTGAGATACGTACCCTCCCCCCCCCCCATGGTCTGGACACTTGACCTATACCCTGTAGAATGGTCTTGGACGGGAGTCATAGGGAGATACACCTGTCCACCCTCCACTTGTACCCTGTAGAATGTTCTTGGACAGGGAGTCATGGCGACATACATGTCCACCCTCCACTGTACCCCTTAGAATGGTCTTGGACAGGGAGTCATGGTGGCATACATGTCCGCCCTCCACTGTACCCTGTAGAAATGGTCCTTGGACAGGGCGTCATGGTGAGGTACTGTACCCTGTAGAATGGTCTGGACAGAGCATCATGGGACATACATGTCCACTCTTTCACAGTGTGTGTTCCCATGCTGTCTGACGCCAGTCCTTCATATGGTGCCATACATGAGACGCCGAGAGTCAGTTGAGGAATGATTGGAACAGAATTACAGACCACGGTACGTGAGGCATTGCATTCTGGTCAGCGTTGGGTCTGTTTGTTACTTCAGGTTAAACAAACACCACACAAAAAACAACACACACACACACACACACAACACACACACACACTCACGCACACGCACGCACGCACGCACGCACACAAACACAAACACACACACACACCACACACACACCACACAACTTACACAGTACACAACACCCACTTACAGAAAACCAAAACTCTCTCTCTCTCTCTCTCTCTCTCTCTCACACCACAACCCAAACAACACACCACCCACACACACACAACACATAAACACACCCACAC
>JADBJO010003002.1:0-2500 GCA_016801955.1 Conus betulinus
TGTGTCGTGTCAAATACATGTATGGTAACAGTGTGTTTTTTGTTGGGATAAGCGGAGTAAGAAATAAAAGTTGGATCTGGTTACGATAGAATCTAGGCACACACACACACACACACCAAACACACACACCACAACACCACACACACACACACACACACACACACATGGCGCACACACACACACACTAGCACATTGACTATACTAAAAGAAGACGATCAAGGAGTTCTCATTTTCGATGAAGGGAATTAAGGTGGGGCGGTGTGGGTGAAAAAAGAACCACAGCGTTAGGGGCAGAAGAAGTATTGGCTGGAGAAGGGCAAAACCAAGGAGGACAGCGACATCAATAAACTGATATGAAGCCAGTCATGGGCGAGGGATCTTTGATCGTTCGTTATGCAGGGCAATGGCAGATTCATTGGCCATCTCAGTTTGGTGTGTGATCAGAATCAGGATAACGTAAGGAAAGGGTATTTTCTTTGTGCTATAGTGTCCTTCTTCAACTTAGCATGGGTCGGGGGAGGAAATTGCCCGAAGGGGCGTGAGAGTGATTTGAAATGTGATTGTGCGTGCGTTTGTGTGTGTGTGTGGTTGTGTGTGTGGTTGTGTTGTGTGGTGAGGGAGAGAGAGAGCGAGAGAGGAGAGAGGAGAGAGAGAGATGAGGAGAGACGGAGAGAGAGAGAGAGGAGAGGAGTGAGGAGAGCCCCGAGAGAGAGATGGAGGGAGAGGAGAGCGGACGATGACGACGAGATGAGAAGGAGGTCCGAGAGAGAGGATGAGATTGTAAAGATTATAGACAGACGAAGAGAGATGTGTTAAAGGCTTTTTGATGGAACCCTTTTTCGACAGAGAGAGAGATTAGAGGCCTGAGAGAGAGAGATTAACGAGTGAACAGTCTCACTTAAAAACGTGACTCGCATGCGCGCGCTTGCCACACACACACACACACCACACACACACACACACACACACCCACACACACCACACCACACACACACACACGCAACACCACACAAACACACACACCACACCCACACACACAGTCGTTTATAATCCACGAATTACCCAGAGAACTTCGGGTGAATTTTGTTTAATATCAACGAAGGTCTTATGTGGTGAGTAAGAAACAAAGATAGGAAACGGAAAGCCAGCAAAAGAAAGGTGATAGAGGTGAGAAAAAAACAGGGTTGTTGAGAGAGAGAGAGAGAGAGAGGAGAGACGACGGAGGACCCGGGAGAGGGAGATGAGAGGATGGGAGAGAGATAGAGCGGAGAGAGAGGGGAGCGTCGGGGAGGGGGCGGGGGGGGGGGGGGGGCCGAGCGGGGAGAGACGGAGGTGCGGAGAGGGATGCGAGAGACGAGGCGAAGAGAGGGGACTGAGACGTCATAGTTCTATAGCTTTGGTGGTTGCTTAATGGTGATTCATGTCTGGAGACGCAAAAAATGTTAAAGTGGACACAATCTCTGAGAGAGGATGAGAGAGAGAGGAGGGGGGCGCGGAGAGCTTGGGGAGTGAGAGGAGAGGGAGTGAGAGAGGGAGGAGGAGGGGGGTGAGTGAGGAGACAAGAGAAGGGAGATGGAGGGGGCCGATCGAGTGGGCGTGAGAGGAGACGAGGCGAGACGAGAGAGAGAGAGGGAGAGAGGAGAGAGCGAGACAGACAGACAGACAGAAAGAGAGAGGGAGAGACGTGAGAAAAAAACTAGGAAGAACCCTTTTCTGGGTAGAGTGCAGACAGTGCAGCCAAATGAGAGGCAGCAGTAGGGAATTCAATGTTACAATTTATATACAAGTTATCGTAGGTAAGGCTATTGCTGGATGGTGTTGAAAGTTTTGAAAAAGATATTCGTTCCGTCGTCTTCCACAGTCTCGTCTAGGCCTGTTCTGACAATCTCTATATCTCTCTCTCTCTCTCCTATCTCTCTCTCCTCTATTTCTCCCTCCTCTCTCTCTCTCTCCTCTCTCTCTGCCATGTCTGTATCTTGGTCTTTTCTCTCCCTGTCTATAGTCCTGTCTCTGTCCTTGTATCTGACTCGGTCGTATGTATGTGTCTGTCTGTCTGTCTGTCGGTTCTCTTCTCCTCTCTCTCTCTCTAGATCTATCCTCTTGTGTGTGTGTGTCCGTTGGTGTGTGGGTTGTGTGTGTGTGTGTGGTGTTGTGGTTGGGTGTGTTGTGTGTGGGGCTGAATGCGTATGGTGTGTTCTTGCGCAAAAGGTATGCGTGTTTGTTTAAGTGTGCTGTGATGCGTGGCCGTTGCATCAGCTTGCAAAGGTGTACAGGAATGAACATACACCAGTAATGAGCGAAGAGGTATAAGAGGGGTAACAAAAGAAATTTTAATAAAAAAATAGAGATGCGAGCTGTAGCATCCATAGATTCAATGGCACCAAAAACACCGGAATGGGACGCACAAGAACAAGACCATCAAAAGAGTTCAAACATCATCGATGGCAGAAGGTGAGGTAGGGTGTTAAAAGAACAGAACAGTGTTAGTGGCGGAAGTATT
>JADBJO010003002.1:10000-15000 GCA_016801955.1 Conus betulinus
TCCCCAGGGAATTCAGAGGACTAAGTCAAGGTGAGTCAAGGTGGAGAACGTTTAATCGTTGTAGACGCGAGATTTTAATCATTAGCTATCGCTTGGTAATGCCGTTTACTAACAAGACATACTTGATTATTTTTTTCTTTGAAAAAAAATGAAACGATTATTATTGTATTGTAATTGTGTGAAACGAAGCGCAATAGCTGGCTCACTTACACTGCCTGGCCTCTTCCTCCCAAGTACAAGTACAACACATGTGTAAAAGAAGCCCTTTTCCCCCATGACAAGAGTTGTCTTTCCCTTGGTGATGACCAGCCTACAAGCGCCTTGTGTGGTTGGCTGGGTTGTAATAAGAATCTTTCTGTAGCTGGGGCTGATGAAACAATCCGCTTATTAAGACTGTTTACTCTTAAAGAGCTCTACGATAGCAAAGTCAGAGATCTTGTTCTGATTTTTAAAGTAGTTATTGTTTAAACGGGGACGCCTTTTGATTTTTTTTTAAAGTGATTCAGTCAGTTGTCTCATTTTTGTTATCATCTGAACCATAGATTTTCTATGGCTGCTTTTCCTATTTTTTTTTTAAAGATATCCATTGATTTAAAATGGTTAGCAACATGAAAATAAATCCCCTAACCCAACAAATAAATGCAAAGCAATCAGTCCATGAAGTACAATGCAATGCGTTCCATCAACATATGGAGCTGTTACAGTAATCCGAGTAAAATTTGTATATTTTGCACCAATATTTGGAGAAAATATTCGAAGATGTGTATAGTTTTAGACATCGCTATTTTTGATCTGTTACTTTTCACAAGATTTTGATATAGGTACCCGCTGCTTGATTTTGTCTTCTCGTTTGAACCACACATTATCTAATACTGCATTTGATTTCTAAGCAGCAATCTGCTAGAATGATTCCAGAAGGACACGGTACCTTCTTTAACTTCCAACATGTGTAATCTGTCAAGTTGCATGGGATTAAAAAAGGCAAATGATATGTTTTTTGTTCACATTTGGTCGTGAACACTTTAGGTACTCCTGCCCCCATCCGCGACTCCACTACACACACACCCACAGGCTCCTCCTTCCTTACTCTAAATCCTGGAACCATAAAAGAAAAGAGATACGTAAGTGTTGTCATGTCTTTAAAACACATTACAAAAAAAAAAACCTCTTCGTTTAATGTCTCGTGGAATAAGCTATTGAGTTGAAAGAAATACTGACGTTGGCATACAGCAGAAGTAGGTATCCTAAAAATTCAATATGAAGTAGTGCTTTTTTCTTCTTTTTTTTTACGGAAAAAAGATCATTTTTGCTTGACGTGATTGATGTCGCTATCAAGGAAAACGTAGTTTTCATGCCATGACTAAACGTGAATTTGAGGAACAGTATCTTGTTCAAATATCGGTTTTTCAAACACTATGGTATGGAATCCTGGGTCATGTCAACGTTTACGACGTCGTGGTTATTGATCAAGTGGCGAAAAGTGCACGTTCAAAAGGAACAGAATCACATAACTCCATTCCCTCGACAGATTTCAGTCCCAAGGTTCACTCTCACTGAAAACAATCCGTTCAAAAGAGCACAGAATATTCCAGCCGACAACAAGCTCTTTCACATCGATCAAGTCCGAACGTGTCTTAAGCTAATTCCCATTTCTGAGACATTACAGAGAAATGTCGAGGGAAGAGCGGAAATGTGGCGGAGTGGGTAATGCCTTTGCCGAGAACGCGAGAGATTCCCGTTGGTTGTTCGAGTCTTCACAATAATCAGATTTTTTTGTTTGTTTTTTTTTTGTTTTTTTTTTTTTTTTGCTGTCCCAACCTCCGCGCCACTCCAGAGGCAGTGCACCCACGCCGCTCATTCCGACACCCCGTCCACAGCCACAGCCCGGTCGGCCCCCGCCGCAGCCCAGGCACCGGCAATCCACAGGGAGCAGTCAATGTCAAGTCGTCAAGAGGCAACCCACCGGAGGAGACACCGCACTGCTGCCGAGTCACTTCGGTGGTGTTCAGTGGCGCCTGTTCTGATCTAACATACGCAGGACGCCACCTACTAAGCCCCCTACTGACGACAATAATTGCTTAGTCGCGGAGCCGGCGTGAGTGAGCTCTCCCTCCGGAGGGCGCGCCACCACGTCCGTCCAACGACAGCCCCCATGGACTCACCGATACCGGTGACCTTGAAGGAACCAAACCAAGGCCACAGACGTGGAGAGGACATCGAAATGAGGTCACCATGAGAGCAGGGCATGAAGGGCCACAGAATTTGAGACATTTTTTTTATGCTGATCGATGAGAATGAGGATGATTAAGATGATGCTACGGATTTCCATTTTGGTCTGAGACTACATGACAGGGCTGTACTCTACGCTTCCTTTCATAATATATCCCAGCGTCAACCAGGCCCGAGAGATACAGGCACCTGCAGTATCGGTCAGGACATTTGAACAGCCCTCTCAGAGAGAAGCATATGTTGAGTGCACGGATATTGACAGTGTGGCCTAAGCTTTCCCAACAGAGCTCATTGTCAATTCAGCCCTGGGTATGTGGGGGCTAGGGGCAGGAAATTCCTACAAACAAATGGCTCTGATGGAAAACGAACCCACGACCTCCTAGACGAGCATAAGTGACGCTATGCACTTCGCCACGATGGCTGGTCAGAATGGCAGCTGTGTTTATCATATTGTTTTAGGATAACTTCATCGTCACAGCAGATTTCTTGTGAAATCCAGGCTGCTATTACTCTGGGGAGAGTGGGTCGTCAAAACGCAATGCCAGTCATTTTTCTATCTAAATATGGTTTGTGTCCATCTACGAACACAAATTTCTCCACACCATATTTTGCCGATTAAATCGCTTCCACGGATTACATCATGTGCGCAGTGTGCATGCGATTCACTGGACCTTCCTTGACTGCATCTTCCGAGAGACCGTCAATCAGACCACTTCAAGTGCTCTTGGAAAGAGTGGAATAATTCCTGCGTGCCCTTTGTCATTCTCGATCCTCAAATCTGAAATTCTCACCTTCTTCGGTGAGTACGTTATCTGCTAAGTGACTTGTCCACAGTTTCTAGTTTTAAAAAAATACATTTTTGCTGTGCCAGCTTTGACAAAACAAAAAGAAAAGAAAAAAAGTTTGTATGCTGTCGATGTATTTAGACAGAACAGAAGACAATATTTGAGACCTGAAACATTCTCCATTTTTTTTATCCTTTTTTTGTTTTTTCAAACATGCTTTCATCCCTGAGACGGTTTTTGTGGCTGGGCCCACAAAACACCGGATTTGACTCAACAGCCGTGAATCTTAAACACACCTGCTTCGTGCTCCGATGCGACGCTGTCAGCGTGTGAAAAGCGTCGGGACTGCTGGGAACGCAGTTTTTGTCTGCAGAAGAGATTAGTTTGCCAGAGAATCGGATCAAGATCACATCATGCAAAAGGCAGCTTCCATTAATTTCGCCAAGCCGTTGCCATTTATCATTGACGGGAAAATTATCTGTTGCCGTCTTTCTTAAGTAAAGAGGGTAATGCTGCGATGTAAATTTTGTTTGGTTTGGTTTGGTTTGGTTTGGTTTTTTTTTGAAGAGAGACATAACAAAAAGAAACATTGCATAGTATACAGTAATATTTGCTGGGGTTTGTGGGTAAAGTAGTGTGCTCCCTCATACATACAGTCAGGTATGATAGACAACAGTCAAGTCTCAGGATGAATGATTTGAGGTGAAAAGCTTCTCTGTCCTAAAGCAATTTCGAGTCATTACTAGCATTCAGGGCTTATCAGGCTTTAATTTTTGTCTCAGTTTTAATCCTGTCCTCTGCAACCATGTTCTGGTCCAGTCTTGGGGGAATTTCGAATTGATCTGTTTCTATGTCCAGGGGAGGATGACTTGAACCGAATGTAATACGTTCCAAAGCTCTCTGGGATGAGGCTCTGTCTGCCAAAGATTTCATTTCCCAACTCAAAGAAGCTGGATCGATGGTATTGATTTTTCATGATAATCCAGTTGAAGTCAAGCTGTGAAAAGATTAGCTTTTCCGTCCATGGGTCTTTTCTTTTATAAATGAAACTGTTTCTTGATTGCTTTGGATGACATGCAGAAAAAAGATGTTCCGAGTTGTAGTATTGATTTTGTCTGTGGCTCTTTCCGTACGTGAGTGAAACTCTCTTGTAAATGGCTTTGATGACATGCAGATAAAAGACTGTACAAACTATAATAACACTGAGTTATGTTTCTGTCTCTCGTTCTGCGTTCACCCTCACCTCACTCTCCTCCCCAGTCCCATTTCTCTCATGCTGCTGATTTTGACCACCCACGCACAAGTAACCTGTAGAAGTCGTGTTGTAACAGTAGCTCTGGAAGTCTACAAAGAGCCGTCAGTATGTGGCCGTCCTAGAGGCAAACGTACCAAACGAGACACTGCACAGCTGCTGAGCCATTCCAGTGGCTGTCAGTAGGTCTGTTCTTAACATACATGTCCAGAGCTGGCCCCTTTCCAGAGAATGTACACAAGCATCCACAGGCATCCCATATGAAGTCGCTGATATCAAGGACTTGAACATGAAACCATCAAAGAAATGGTCATAGAGATGAAATTAAAATGGAGTTCACTGCAAGAACAGGGCATAAGGGACCACAGAGTTTGAGACTTTTTAAGTAAGGGTTTAATCAGGATGAGGATGATGAAGATGATGTGGAGCCTTTGGGGTTCCATTCCCGTCTGAAATACCTGATGGGGCCATACTCTGGATTTACTCACAGAATACATCTTGGAACTATACTAGCCAAGACCTAGAGATACAGGCACCAGCAGTGTTGGTCAGAAAATTTGAACATTACTGTCAGAGACACATCCACTTCCTTACCGACACTCAATGTGTTTGGTTCAGATGTTCTAGTATGAGCCAGCAGGGCACTTATCCTGGGGCAGGAACGGGCCACGGCTGAAAACCCTACCAATGAATGTCTCTCAGACAAGATTGGACCTACAAAGGTTCACATTATT
>JADBJO010003002.1:22500-27500 GCA_016801955.1 Conus betulinus
GAAGGGGGGGGACGTAGGATTAGGGGCGAGAGGCGAGGTATAAGGAGGGGAGAAGGAGTAACAAAAAGGAAGCACAGTAATCATAGTTTTGTTATAAAAGATCTTTTTAACTGGAATTTGAAGACAAAGTGTAACTGGTTGTAGCTGATCTTTTTAACTGGAATTTGAAGACAAAGTGTAACTGGTATAGCTGATCTTTTTCACTGGAATTTGAAGACAAAGTGTAACTGGTAATAGTTGAACTTTTCACTGGAATTTGAAGACTAAGTGTAAGTGGTTATAGTGATCTTTTTCACTGGAATTTGAAGACAAAGTGTAACTGTCACAGTGCTTCCTCACCACAGTCATGCACGACATTCAACATTCTCGTCTCTGGTGATTTCATAGTTTGATCGTCTTTTGCCTCTTTTGTCAGAACTTGAAAAAACAAAGACAAATTTAGATGTCAGTGTGTTCTCTTTTTTTTCCGCACAGTCACGTACTACAATCATCCTTCACGCGATATGACGACCTAGGAGACTTTAGGTGTGCAATCTCCGTCCTATGTGGAAGCCAGTTCTCGTGACGGCCGTCCTTTATTAGTTTAACAGCATATTTCGTCCCTCCTGTTCATCGGCTTCTCGTGTTCACGGGCCGATGGCAGTCTTCAGGGAATTCAAATTGATGCATTTCTGTGTCCAGAGGAGAATGACTTGGTCCCAATGTAACAGGCTCCATAGCTCTTTGGGCCGACGTTTTCTGTGAGGGATTGCTTCGTCCCAGAGAACACAGGATTGGTGCAATGCTTTTACTTTCCGGACATACCGATTCCAGGTCTGTGTCCTGGACTAGGAGAGACTCTGGCACCGTTTCGTGAGACGTTGTGATCTAAGTCCAGTACGGTCCACTGGAAATACCAGTCATGTCGGAAATTACGGTTCACTGTAAATACCAGTCATGTCGGAAATTACGGTCACTGTAAATACCAGTCATGTCGGAAATTACGGTTCAATGTAAATACCAATCATGTTGAAAATTTGTTTTAGAGTTTTCCGTTTCTTACTTAAAGAAGGCATCTTCTGACGTACTTTTTTATGGAGCCGAGAATTTAAAAAGAATAATAGCATCGCTTTCTTCAGAAATTCCAGAATATGGCGTGGAATCCATACTCAGATGTGTAGACATGTTAGTTGTGGTTGGTATATAAAAACAAAAATCTGTGAATGAGGTACATTTAGTTATTTAGTTAGTTAGTAAGTTAGTTAGTTAGTTAGTCAGTCAGTCAGTCAGTCAGTCAGTCAGTCAGTCAGTTAGTTAGTTACTTAGTTACTTAGTTAGTTAGTTAGTTAGTTAGTGTGCTTTGTATTGTTTGTTTTCTGTTCTCAGTCTGTCTCAGAAAGAGTGATGTGCGTTTTGTGGTCATGTTTTTGACTCACACTTCAAAAATGTGGAAAAAAAAAAATTAGTCTCGCGTCCCGTTGTAATGAGCCTTTCAGTGCAAAGGTATATCGATACATGTATGACAGTAGAATAAATACTTCAAAAATGTTCCACCCGACGTAATCTTCATTTCTTTTTTTTTTTTGAGAAAATAGATTTGTTTGTTTGTTTGTCTGATTGGCTGTTTGTTTGTTTGTTTGTTTAATGTAATTGACATTGTTATTATGGGGGGGGTGGGGGGGGGAGGGCTTCGTGGTCAGCTGAGTATAATGAAAATGTCCATGACTAAACATGAAATCATATCCGACGTTCAGAACACTGTTGGATCGAACACACTGGGTCATGTCAAACGTTTACGGCGCTGGGATTATTGATCATCAGGCGAAAAGTGCACATTCAGGGAAAAAAGACGAATCATGCAACTCCATTCCCTTGACACATCTCAGTCCCAAAGTTCACTTTCATGTGAAACGACCCGTAAAAAAAAGAGCGACAGAATATTCGAGCCGAAAACAAGCTCTTTCACATCGATCGAGTCCGAACGTGTGTTGGGCTGTTTCCCTCTCGTCTTCTGAGACATCACAGAGAAGTATGGACGGGGGAGCAGAAAGGTGGCCGAGTGGGTAACGTCTTTGCTGGGAACGCGAAAGATTTCCATTCGTGGTTCGAGTCTTTCACAATGAGCCGGTGTTGTCCCTCCTCCATTTCTGCTGACTGGACATGGATGATGGTGATCTGATTGCAAGTCTTTCGGTTGATGCAAAACGCTGGAGATCCTGTGTGTGGTTTTGTTGTCTCTTCCGAAAGGCTTGCGCTCGTTCCACCATCCTTTTATGTCCAAACATCATACCAGCTTAAGGACAGTCCCCAGGCAGCGGTGTTCCAGCCATAAGCAAGATTTGGACATAAGAAATATGGTTGATTTTCGTTTTCATATCCTAGTGTCAGCCAGGCCCTAATGATTCAGACACCTGCAGTCTTGGTCAGGAAGTTTGAGGAGCATCACTCTCGGAGAACCATCCGTTAAATGTATGAAATTCGATTACAAGGTCTCAGCTTTCCATTTGGTTACATAGCCAACTCAAGCCTTTTGTCAGAGCTGGTTGGGGCGCGAGAAGAAAGATCCCACGAACGCATGGTTCCGGTGGGAACTCATCAACTCCCAGCCTGTGAATCTGCGTTGCAAACCAAGCGGCTGGTCGGAATGGCAGTAGTTGTTTTGGCTACATTGTTTTGGGGATAAATTCAGCGTCACAACACATTTCTTTGGGAAATCTGGGCTGCTATCTCACGAGCGAGTGCGTCGTCGCAACGCCGTGGCAGCCAAAATACAGTTTTTGTTTGTTTGTTTGTTTTTTACGCATGAAACAGATTTTTCTACATCATATTCGTCAGTTTGCATGGGTTACATCACGTGCGCCGAGCGCGTGCGACTCGTGGGACCTGCGTTGAGTGCGTCATCCGACGGACCATAATCCCGCGCGCCCTGTGTCATACTCGAACAGCAAATCCGGAATTATCTCCCTTCTTCGGTGAATGCGTTAACCGCTAGGTCACTTGTCCTAATAAAAAAGAAATTTTAAACAAATGCATTTCTGTTCAACGATTTAGACATAAAGAAAGAAAGAAACAAACAACCAAACAAACAAACTTGTTTACATTCGATGTTTTTTGGACTGAACAGAAGGCATGTTTTAAGCTTAAAATGTGTTCCCGTTTACCTTTTGGTTAATAATTCAAGCAACATATTTTCATTCTTGAGACAGTTCTTGTGGGCGTCTAGGCCCATAAATAACAGGATTTAAGTCACAGCCATGAATCTTAAAGACATCTGCTTCGTGCTCTAATGAGACGCAGCCACTGTGTGCAAAGCGTTGAGACTGCTGGGAATGACGTTTTTGTCTGCAGAAAAGATGAGTTGCCATGGAACTGGATCAAGACCGCATCATGCAAAAAGCAGCTTTCATTTATTTCGTCGAGCTGTTAACATTTGCCACTGACGAAAAATAATCTGTCGTCGTCTGTCTTAAGAATGGACAGTAATGCTGTTTGTTTGGTGGGTTGGTTTCATTTATTTCGTTTTGTTTTGTTTGTTGGTTTTGGGGGATGCAGGTGGGGTGGGGAGGGGGAAGCAATAAAACAGACGCATTGAATAATGGTACGCTAATTTTCGCGGGCTGTGTGCTTCCCCATATCTACAGTCAGGTATGATAGACAACACCCCCCAGTCTCAGAAACGAATGCTTTGGGGTGCAACGCTTCACGTTCCTAAAGCAATTCCCAGCAAATAGCGGCATTCAGGGCTTATCGGGGTTTACTTTTGTCTCCTTTCTAATTCTGACCTCAGCATCCGCCCACTGATCCAGTCTTAAGGGAAGTTTGAATTGATCTATTTCTACGTCCAAAAAGAAGAATGGCTCGAACCGAATGTAATACGCTCCAAAGCTCTCTGGGCTGAGCTTTCTGTCTGTAAAGATTTTATTTATTTTCAATTCAAAGAGGCTGGATGTATTTATTTCTGAAGATAGCCCGGTTTAGGCCATGCCGTGAAGAAGATTAGCTTTTGTGTCCGTGGGTCTTTTCTCACATGAATGAAACTGTCCTTCGATTGGCTTTGATGACATGCAGCACAAAAAAGACGTCCCCAAAATGTATATGATTTTTTTTCTGTGCTGATTTTTCTGTCTGTCACTCATTCTCCCCCCCCCCCCCCCCCCCCACGCCCCCACGCCCCCTCTGCTCTACCATCTCCTCCCCAGTCACATTTCTCTCATATCGTTGATTTCGTCAACCTATGCACAAGCAACCTGTAGTAGCCCTGTTGTAACAATAGCTCTGGAAGTCTACAAAGAGCAGTGAAAAGACATGTTGTCTGAGCCAACACAACAAAGAAGACACTACGCAGCTGGCGAGTCATTTCGATGGTTTGTCCATGGGGCCTGTTCTGAACATACACGTATAGACCTTGCCCGTTGTCGGGGGGGGGGGTGGGGGGGGGGGGTTGTCTACATTTCATCAGGTGACATCCTGTACGGAGTCGCTGATATCAAGGACATCCGCACGAAATCCCCGAGTAAATGGTCACAGAGAGGAAATCAAAACCAAGTATACTGCGAGATCAGGGTGTAAAGAGCCACAGAATTGGAGATCTTCTTTTATTATGAATAAGGATCAAACCGAATGAGGATGACGAAAATGATGCTGTGCCTATGGAGTTCCATTCCAGACTAAGACCGCATGATGAGGCTGTTCTCTAGGCTTATGCACAGAACGTACCTTGGAATCAGTTAGGACCAAGAGATAGGGTACATCCAGTGTTGGTCATAGAATTTGAACGACACTGTCACAAACGAATCCAGTTAGTAACTTTAAACTTTAAAACTCGATTGTTTAGCTCAGGCGTTCACGTATGAGCCCATGGGGCACTGGTCTCGATACAGAAACTGCCCTGTGGCCTCGCTGGCAAGACTGGAGCCCACAAAGATGCGCGTTATTTCCCCTGTCTTTGGGGACAATCCTTACTCTAATATATACAGTCATTGTCTTTCTTCCAGTGAGACCGGTAAGTGAGCAATGTCTCT
>JADBJO010003002.1:30000-32500 GCA_016801955.1 Conus betulinus
GAATGCTGGGTCCACGGTTCGCGTCCCCCGACGGTGTCAAGGGATTCAGGATTTTAGTGGCGGGTCCAAGTGGCAGCCTTTCCCATGGTGAAGGTGGCTTGGAGGTTATCCCTGCTGCATGCGTTCAGTGCATCCGAAAGAAATTATAGCCAAAAGGGAGGTTACCTCTCGCAAAGAAATTATCTTTCAGAAAGATAGCCATGTTGATAGGTAAGCAAAGTTTTAGTTTCAGTTTCATCAAGGAGGCGTCACTGCATGCGGACTAGTCCATATACGCTACAACACATCCGCTGAGTTTCGAGATCACACTGCGCGTGAATTAAAGCTGATGAATAAACGAATTAATTACTAAGATGAGAGAATTTATGACTAGGGTCCCACAGCTACGACTTGGCAGATGTCTGACTAACGCATAAGGCCAGCGCGCTGGTCAGACCCAGGCAAAGCAAAGACATATCCAGACAGAGAAAAACGCTAGTGCTGCATGATGCCAGCGTGATTTGCCCCAGACAGGCACAACAGTTTAAAACTGCCAGCGAAGCATTGCAGGAAGCTGTTACGTCAACTTAGCGGTAAACCGGGTGGGCAGCACAGACTGGTATTCACCCTGTGAGATGGCAGCGTGTGACGCGGTCAGAAGTTAATGGTGGGGTGCTTTATTGGCCATAAAGAGCAGAGGCACGTAACCTTTCACTGTACCATCCCACTCCACAAGAAAGCAACTGGCTTGAGATAAAAATGATGTCCCTACTGCTCATACAGCGCACTGGGCGTGTGATCGAACCTCTGACCTCTGGCTTTTTATAGCCAGGAACGTGCGTGGGGGCATTCAGTAAGAGTTTCCTACCCGAGCTTATCAAAATTGGATCGTGTGGAAGGGAGTTTTACAGGTACATGGAAAGAAGGATGCCACTGAGACCAGAAGAACCATCCACATCCATCAACATTGTCAACGAGGCGGAAGACCAACAACACCAGCTCTGACCCCGCCATCACCAGGAATAAAAGCGTAACACTGTTCCCCTCACCAATCAGCCACACAGAACACGGGGTGGGACACTGTGTCCTGAAGGCCCCTGACCGATAGGACGTTACACTCACCTCTACCTACCATCATACGGCGGAAATGGAAATCGGCGCCGTCCTGACGTCGATCTGTCAGTTCAAAGGCCGTTAAGCCATAGGATTCTAGGCGCTTGATCATCTGCCACCTCGCAGAGTGCACAGCAGTCCGTGCTCTTAGTACAGTTACCGCTATTTTTTTTTTGTCCAGGATGCTTTTTCCTGCATATTCCATTTGCAAAAAAAAACAGCTGCATCCTATCTTCCTGGGAAGAACGCATCGTCACAATGCATCCCGGCCTTGTTTTCTGTCCAGTTATTTTCTTATCAATATAAATGGATTTTCCTACGTAAATTTCAGTCAGTGAGGGTTCACATGTTGCCATGGGTTGTTCCACATATGCTGTGTGTGTGTTCTACATGTGGAAAGTTCTTTTATTAACTCATCGGAAAGACCAGCTCTTAGACCAGCAGTTTACTTCTGGTGGAAAGGAGAAGATAATCCCGTGCGCGCTGTGTGAGATTAAACATGCAGGTCTGTGGTGATTTTCTCCCCTCTTTGGTGAGTAAGGTCGGAGACGAAGCGTGGAAGCTGCTCGTAATGGGTTTTTGCTCTGCCCAAAAAAGATTCTTTTGCCAGGGAGTCGGATCAAGATCACATTCTGCAATATGCGGCTTCCATCTACTGCATTCAACTGTTCCAATTTATCTTATTATTGATGAAAACTTGATTAGTCATCGTCTTTTTTCAAAAAATACAGGAAAGCGCCGTGACGCAAACGTATCTATGCTGGAAATAACAGAACACGAAATACTGGCCAGTTTATTGTCATTTTCATCGGAATTATGGGGAAAATATACACAGAGTGCTTCATCATAAATACAATGAGATATAACACTTGACAGCCAAGTATCAGAGTTGAAGATTTAGAATGTAACCCATTCCTCTCTTGCAGCAATTTCCAGTTATTGCCAATATCCAGAGCTTACAGGGATGCATTTTTGTTCCCTTTTTATCCAGTCTCAACATCCATGGGCTATCCCAGTCTTCAGGGAGTTTTAAATTGATTTATTTCTCTGTCCTGGGCAGAAAGACTTGATCCGAACGTAATACAGTCCAATGTTTTTTAGGCGACGTTTTCTGTGTTTTCATTTTTCCTTCACAAAAAGCGCGATTGGAGGCTTCACTTCATTTTTTCAAATGGGTCCAATCGTGATCATGTTTAATATTTCTTTTTTCCCTTGTTAGACTTTTTCTTACTGAAATGAATCTTAAATAAATGTTAGCGAACCGCCCAGAGAAACGTGGACAAACGAGTCATAAGACAAAACACAACGCGTTTCGAGCTCTTAGGTCTTCTTCAGGTGAGACAAAAACGAATAAAATAACGAAAATTCACCTAGCTTTGATCGCTTCAGATCGCTTCAGAGTTCAGCG
>JADBJO010003002.1:35000-37500 GCA_016801955.1 Conus betulinus
CGAGATTCTCAGTCTCCTGTGATTTGAGAGATGACACGAGATTCTCTATCTCCTCTGGATATTTTCTCTTTAATGCAGCAGCATGGTCGTGTTCTGGAACCTATTTCCCTAGGCTGTCGTGAAGGCCAGTTGGCAGCCTGTGTTGGTAGACGTCTCGTTCCACAGGCGACTGACTCGTTGGCAGTCACCAGGAATGATAGACAGCAAGGCCAATTAAGTCCCCATCTCAGAAATAAATGTATCAAAATACATACAAAAAAAAAAAAGACCCTCCGCGAAGGTGGCCCACATTGAAAACAGAAATCTACCCCCAAACAGAGAGGCATAGTGCCCTGCAAATATGCCATACCATGCTGCAAAGACTCGTTGGCCGGAGATAAAATCTTACCTGTGGCGAGGAAGAAGGTCGACCTCTCACTTTCAAACAAAACAGTCATTTGCCACTTCGCTGTCTGCTTACTACGAGCTGTCATTCTACATTGAAGAGACTTGTTTGTGATATTCTACCTTGAAATTTTATTGCCTTGTCTCGTGGTTTAAAATGATTTCAGTGTTTCCACTTTCGAATTTACTTCGCTCCACTTTCGCATCATGCTCGTGGGTAGTTTGACGTGATTTTGTTGTTCCTCTTTTGGAATATTTTGCGTTGTATCATGCGGTGTTGTGGTAGATGACAACAGATTTCTCTGTGGGAGGGTCGGGTTGCCATCGTAATGCCGTGGCAGTCCTTTTTTTTCTGTGTGGACATGATTTTTTTTCCCAGTCAACATGGATTTTATACATAGGTTTTTGGCGACAAAGAACTCCCTTACTCCTAAGGTTTCTATCGCGTGTGCTGAGCGCGTGCTGCATTTGGGACTACCGTTCATTGACCCACCCGAAAGAGCAGCTCTTGGACCACAGCTTAAGTTTTTGTGGAAAGAGGGAGATAATCCCACCCCATATAAGACTGTAGCCATGGACCCAGAATGATCTCCCTTGCTCGGTTAGCACGTTATCCGCTAGGTCACATGACCCATACTTATAATTTTAGAAGCAAATATCTCTAGACTGCCGATCTGAGAAAAAAACTTGTTAACGAACGATGCTTTCTGTTAAGACAGTCTGTGCCAATATTTCCAACTTCACGCATTCGATTTTTTTCAAACTCTTTTGTAACTGGAGCAATATGTCATCAAATGTGAATTGGTTTTCGTGGTCGGCCAGGCCCATAAACCACAGGATTGGGCTGAGCAGCCGTGAAGATGAAGCGTGTCTGATTTTTGCTCTGATGCCACGCATTCAGCATGTGAAAAGCATGGAGGCTGTGTGGAATGGAGTTTTTGTCCGCAAACGAGATTAGTTTGCCAGGAATCGGATCAAGATCACATCATGCTGAAAGATTTTCGGTAGCTTTTATGGAGTCTTTGCCATTTATTATTGACGGAAAATAATCTGTCGTCGTCTCTACAAAGATTGGCGGTGAACGCTGTGAGGTTAGCGCATTTCTATGAAAAAATAATGAAAACAAGAAATATTAGCTACTGTATAGTCGTCGTAGGAGTTTGAAAAAAAATCGAACACTGTGTGCTTATTAATCATAAATGCTGTCATGAATCATATTCAGCAAGGAAGTCTTGGTATTGATTGCTTGGAATGTATTTCTTCTCTCTGTCTAAAAGCAATTTGGACTGATCACCTACAATCAAGGCTTAACGGCATATAGATTTTTGTCTCCTTTTAATCCTGTGCCCCGCGTTCATGGGCTAATCTAGCCGTCAAGGAATTTAAAATCGATTTCGATTTTTCTGTGTCCAAAGAGAATGACTTGATCCGAACGTAATTCTCCTCAAAGCTCTTTTAAGGCGACGGCTCTGTCCGTGATATTTTTTTAAAGTGAGTGCGATCGATGGTGTGTCTTTATTTTTCAAGATACTTCAGCCGAGGTCATGTCCAGCAGAAGATTTCCGTTTTTTTTCTGCGTAACTTTATTTTCTTACTTCTGTAAAATTGTCTCTATTGGCTTTGATGTCGTGCAGGGGAAAAGTCATTGCGAGGTGTTAATGTTTTTTTGGTTGTTGTTGTTGTTTTCTGTCACATCCTCTTGTTCTTTTCTGTGTGAATCTTCCATGCACCCCCCTGTCCTCCATCTCCTTTTCCACAATGGCATTACTCCCATGCTGTTCATTCTGGTCTCCTCTGGCACATGGAATTGTTGTTTTCTGTCACGTCGTCCAAGCACACCCCCTCCCCTCCCGTCCCCTCCCCTCCCTCCTTTTCCACAGTGAGTTAAGTCTCATGCTGTTTATTCCGATTACTCTTAGCGCAAGGAGACCTTTGGTAGTCCTGTCCCAGTATAAGCACCTGGCAGATTACAAACAATGCTTAATGTAAAGTGACCTCGAGGTAGCCTCCAAAGAAGACACTGCACTACCGCCAACTCGTGTCGATACTTTTCAGTGCGTCTTTCTGAAAAGAAATACAACAAACATCAAAAGCACACACAGAATATGCCCCTGTC
>JADBJO010003002.1:47500-50000 GCA_016801955.1 Conus betulinus
TGGTGATGATGATGATAATGATGATGACAATCATCATCATCATTATTACTGTTGTTGTTATTGTTATTATTGTACTTATTATCATTATTATTTAGAGTACAGTGCCTACCTTTGGTCTGAGGGCAAGGTCTATGCGCTTTACAATTCATACTTTACTCCGTGGGATTTCGTGCGTTTACACTATAGGTAGTCGTGTGACACAAGGGAGCGTACTGGCTGAACGTGGCCCAGAGTTTGAGTGAAATTTTTAACACTGTTCACGCGATTTGAATATAAACAGGCGTTGGCCTGTATCGGTGCGCACTCTGAGAATGGAACAGACGATTTAGATGAAGAAGAGGCTGACTGTGCCCATTAATAAAGGCAGAGGCCTAACACATACAGAAGTATGTGAATTGTAGTTGAATGACCGGTACTCAAGCCCTGGGCCGACTCCCCGTGCGGTAGAGGAAAGAAGAGACTGGAGATCGGGCACTAAGGTGGATGGCCGGGGGCTGCGCGCGTTCCCGGGCCAAGCTCCGATCCGCGGGAAGATCCAGGTTGGGCAAGAGTTTGTCGCCGACCAGTAGTTGTGATGTGTATGGGATCCCCGCACAGAGGAAGCCAGTTCCGGACACCACAGAGAGTGTGTGTGGACACTTGCAGTGAGTAAACCTGCAATAGTGACTTTTCAAAGAAGCTGATTGTTTTGTTGCATCAGCTGAAAGAATCACAGAATATGAAAATATATAAGCTTTGATTGATGCCAGAGTAAAGAACCCCCATGGGATTTTAAAAGATTAAGGTCTCTCTCTCCTCTCTCTCTCTCTCTCTCTCTCTCTCTCTCTCTCTCTCTCTGTGTGTGTGTGTGTGTGTGTGTGTGTGTGTGTGTGTGTGTGTGTGGTGCGTGTGTGTTGTGTGTTGACAGCCAAGACAGGAGGGGGGGGGAGGGCGTGTGGGTGGGGGGGTTGGGGGGGGGGATTTATGTTCATTAGATCACTATCACCCACATCAAGTCATAACTTGTACTAGAGATCGTGATTCTCGCCACAGTGTGTGTGTGTGTGTGTGTGTGTGTGTGTGTGTGTGTGTGTGTGTGTGTGTGTGTGTGTGTGTGTGTGTGTGTGTGTGTCCGTCTGTCTGTCTGTGTGTCTGTATGTATGTGTGTGTGTGCGTGCGTGTGTGTGTGTGTGTGTGTGTGTGTGTGTGTGTGTGTGTGTGCGTGTGTGTGTGTGTGTGTGTGTGTGTGTGTGTGTGTGTGTGTGTGTGTGTGTGTGTGTGTGGTGAAAGTGGCACAGAAGAAGAAAAAAATACAACCGACATTATTGTCTCAGCACCAAGACGTGTATTCTTTTGGGCACCATCATTTGTCTTGAATGTACCGATGCCTGTGCCCACCTCAAGAAACGCCGCCATGATAACCATCAATCCCTTTCGTATTTCTGGCAAAAGCCACTTCCTCCTTCGTGTCTGACAGAGACTGTCGAAGGCTTAAAATTACAGTGTCTACCAAAGAGTGGTACATGACTTTCAGTGTGGCTGCAGTTTAAATGGTTTAGATTGACTTCTTCTATCATTGGTAATAGTAGTAGTAGCCATAGTAGTAGTAGTAGTAGTAGTAGTAGTAGTGTGGTGGTGATGATGGTGATAGCAGTAATAGAAGAAGCAGCAGCAGCAACACCGACAGAAGTAGTAGTAGTGGTAGTGGTAGTAGTAGTAGTTGTTGTGTTGTTGTTGTTGTTGTTGTTGTAGCAGCAATAGTAGTAGTAGTAGTAGTAGTAGTAGTAGTTTCGTTGTTGTTGTTGTTGTTGTTGTGCTGCTGCTGCTGTTGCTGGTGCTGCTGCTGCTGCTGCTGCTGCTGCTGCTGCTGCTGCTGCTGCTGCTGGTGTCGTTGGTACTGTTGGTCAAACGGCTGGTCAGCGTGCTTCATTCGAGTATCGTGTCTTGTCAGACCCTGACACTGAAGGGATGGTATACCTCAGCATGTTTGTATCCATGTACTGCTCGAGAGGACTAATATTTCAGTTACAATTTCTTGAAGCAGTCTGGGGGAGCGGAGACAGGGGGAGGTGTAGTCCATCTTCTTCTCGCAACAGGTCAATTGACCACTAAACCAATAAAACACCTGAACAGGAAATAAAGTCAGTTTGAAACTTTATATGGAAAAATCCGAAACATGTACTATTCGTTTTACTATGAGGCTTTTTTTTTGTTTGTTGTTGTTGTTGTTTGTTGTTGTTGTTTTCGGGTGGGGGGGGGTTGCGTCCCCTGCTTCCCTCTTCTCTTGATCGTGTGAGGAGAGAGAGAGTGTACGCCATGCACTAGCTTGGTGTTGTTGAAATTTTTGCTATGGCTTAACCCTTTGCTAAGGAAAGCTGTACTGTGTTGGTCTCGTTTTCAGAGTCCTCAAACAGTCTCGTTAGGTGGCTCCTAGAAGACACCAACAAGGCACTACTGACCTGCACCAACATGACGAGGCAGCGTTCAGGTTTTAAAGACCTTGTAGCGGGATCCGTCGGCT
>JADBJO010003002.1:55000-75000 GCA_016801955.1 Conus betulinus
GCTGGCTTACTCTTTCCCGCTCTCTGTCTCTCTGTCTGTCTGTCTCTCTGTCTCTCTGTCTGTCTGTCTGTCTCTCTGTGTCTCTGTCTGTCTGTCTGTCTGTCTGTCTGTCTGTCTCTCTCTCTCTCTCTCTCTCTCTCTCTCTCTCTCTCATATACTACCTTTTACATGGCAACATTTTCTTCATTAACCACAACGCCACACCTATATTGCATATGAACTAAGCTGATGTTTCACTTCCAAGTTTCCACGGAATTCCCATTCCTTTCATTTTGCTCTAGAACTCTTTGAAACGTGGCTAAAGGCAGACTGCAACCATCTTCACATCTACGCTTTAAGGTTCCAACCCCAAAATTTCAAAGTCAGTCTATTCTGCAAGTTCGTGAAGTTTTGAATATGTCACTTGTATATTTTAGTCTTCCAAAGTTTGTAATATGTTTGTCTTAACCTCCAAAAGTGTTAAAATGCACATGTTACAAGTCTCAACCACACAAAAAAACATTGAAAATATCTGTTCTACTTCCAAACGTTTTAGAAGACACATGTTGTACATCTTCAGCTTCCAAACGTTTAGAACGTGTGCATTGTATGTCTGAATTTTGAAAAGAAAATGATGCATCTGTTGCTCTTCTCGTCCTTCCAAACGATGACAATGAATCTGCTGCACATTTTGAAAGCAAAGCATAGAATGCAACCATTGCACGTCTTTACTTTAAAACAGAATGCATCTGTTACCCGTCTTAACTTTCCAAATTTGGACTACACCTGTTGCATGTCTTAGTCTTCTTCACAAAGTTTTGAATGCATCTGTCAGAAGTCTTGGTGTTCCAAGTTTTGAATGCAATTGTCATAACTCTTAGCATTCCAAAGTTTTCAATGCATCTGGTGCAGGCTTTAACGCTCGAAAAGTTTGCATCGCATCCGTCGCACGTTTCAACATGCCAAACGTTTGCAATTCATCTGCTGCACGCTGTAAACCTTCCAAACGTTTGCAATTCATCTGCTGCACGCTGCAACCTTCCAAACGTTTGAAATGCATTCCTTGGGAGTCTTTACTTTTTAAAAGTTTGGAATGTATCTATTGCACTCATGAAGTCTAAAAGTCTGGAATGCGTTTATTGCATGTCCTACTCCCCCCCACCCCCCACCCCCAACTTCTGTCCATCTCCTACCCCCAACGCATCTGTTGGTTGTCTTCACCCAACGAAAAACGAAAAACAACACAATAAACATGAATGGTCACCACCTTTGCGCTGGATTCTCTTCAACGACACTTGGCAACAAAGTTTTTGGGGACAGACATTGTGGGAATACTGAAGAGTAGGAAGCGACACCACCAAATTCTCCGTACACTTGCCCTTCACGTTCTGAGGTCAAATAACCTGAGTTTCTATTGAGGGAAGTTTCGGAGACAGTGTCTGGAAAACGCCAAAAACAAGGTCTCGTGGTGAAAGAGCAAGAAGATCAACGATAATAAGAAGTGGTGCTAGACACGGACCAACTAACCAAGCGTTCTCTGCCATCTCCCATCACTCCAGGTTCGAGACATTTGTTTCTATCACAGGCCAACATACCCAGAGTTTATCTTGAAGTCCATTCTGTCGTGTGAAGCATGTCTGGAAGGTCTCTGAGACGTACTGGGTTGGAAAGGATGGATTTAAGTCTGAACGTTCCCCATTGTGGATGATACAAAGACTGGTTAGTTCCTGTTTCCTGTCTAGACTTGATTACGGCGACTCTCTCTCCTACGGCTGCTTTGATTCCACCTGCTGACCAATGCTGAGAGTTCACAGCAACAGCTCTAAGCATTATTCTGCCAGAACTATTTGTGAGTTTCTCTGTCAGTTTGTATACTGGTGAATGCGTGCACGCACATATACAGTCCGCTGTACGGTTCGGCAGACCGTTATGCAAACTATGGATTGTAAAGCGTGCAGAGTATCGTCGCAAACCGAGGATAGGCACGATATGAGTACTCAAAAATAATGATAATAATAGAAACAATAAATAATAATAATGAAGATAATAATAATGATAACGAAAATGATGATGATGATGATGATGATGATGATGATGATGATGATGATGATAACGACAATTACCATCATAATCATCACCCTCCTCCTCCTCCTCCTCTCTCATCATCATCATCATCATCATCATCATCATCATCATCATCATCATCATACTTTTCAACAACATCATCATCATAATTGCCATTATCAACATTTTTGATGAGTCAAAAAAATAAGGTTCTCAGCGCACGTGCGCGCGCGCGCGCGTTTGTGTGTGTGTGTGTGTGTGTGTGTGTGTGTGTGTGTGTGTGTGTGTGTGTGTGTGTGTGTCTGTGTGTGTGTGTGTGTGTGTGTGTGTGTGTGTGTGTGTGTGTGTGTGTGTGTGTGTGTGTGTGTGTGTGTGTGTCTATGTATCTATGGTGAAAGTGGCACAGATGAAGAGAGAAGACATCAAACACGATTTTCTCAGAACAAAGACGTGTATTCTCTGGGCATTACTATTTGTCTTGAATGTACCGATGCCTGTGCCCGCCTCAAGAAGCGCCGCCTGATAGCCATCAACCCCGTTCATATTTCTGGCAAAACCAGTTCCTCCTCTTTGTCTGACAGTGACTGTCGAAGGTTGGAATTACTGTCTACCCAAGAGCCGTACATCACTTTCAGTGTGGCTGTCGTTTAAATCGTTTAGATCGATCGCTTCTAGCATTGGTAGTAGTCGTAGAAGTAGTAGTAGTAGTAGTAGTAGTAACAGCAGCAGCAGTAGTAGTGGTGGTGGTGGTGGTGGTGGTGGTGATGGTGGTGGGTGGTAGTAGTAGCAGTAGAAGTAGTAGCGGTGGTACTAGTAGTAATAGTAGTAGTAATTGTTGTTATTGTTGCTGTTGATGGTGATGATGTTGATGATGATGATGTTATTACTGCGTTGCCACTGCAAATGTTGTTGTTGCTGCTGCTGCTGCTGCTGCTGCTGCTGCTGCTGCTGCTGCTGCTGCTGCTGATGATGATCAAAGAGCTCGTCAGAGTGCTTTCTTCTCCAACTGGAATTTCAAGTATTGTTTCTTGTCAGACCCTGTCACTGAAGTGATGGTGTACCTCAGCAAGTTTATACAATGTATGGGTCGAAGAGACTAAGATTTCATTCAGTTTCGTGGGGCAGTCTGGGGAAGGGGAGTAAAGAGAGAAAAAGACTAGTGTTCCATTTTAGTTGCAAACAAAGTGAACAAACTACTAAACGAATTAACTACCTGAACAGGAAATAAAGCCTGATTCAAACTTTATATTGAAAGTTTTGAAACACAGAAAATTCACATTACTTTAAGATTTTTTTTTTTGGTTGTTTTGTTTTTGTTGCTTCCCCTTACTCTCTCTCTTCTTTTCCTTCGTCTAAACGTGGTAGGAGAGAGAGGGTACTTCTACCAAGTGTTCCCCATACACTAACTCGGTGTTGTTGAAATCGTTATTGTATTTTAACCCCTTTTCATACCCCAAAAAAATGTGTGTTCAAATCACCCAAACATTACTGTGTTGGTCTCGTCTTCTCGGTTGCCGATACAGTCTCCTTATGTAGCTCCTTGATGACGATCCCAACAAACACACTGACCTTAACCGTCACGACAATGCAGGATTCAGGTTTGAAAACTTGTAACCGGATCCTTACGATATCTATGAATGGACCTTAGCTCATTTTCTTCCTTTTTTTGTGAATCAAGTTCTTGCATTGTAGTTTACAACGAAATTTCATCAGGAGACGTTTGCCCCCTCCTCCCATTCCGCGCTTATGTGTAGCGAATTACTTCCAGAAGAGAATTAAGGCTAACCCTAGAGTTGTTTTGATGCATTAAGTTAAGGTACCCATTCTACAACTGAATGAAAATGATGGTCGGAACGTCAATGAACTAGCATGACTCTGCTGCATCCTCCGCCTTTTCACTGCCGATTCAATAACGGGGGAGTTTTAAAGTGCTTCTGCTCTCCTTTACCAGAGCGAATCCGTTCGCTTTCAACGCGAAGCCATTAAGACTGTTTGCTAAATTGGATTTCCCGCTCTGTGTGAAAAGAAACTACACTGAACCAGCCCCACCAGCTAGCCAGTGGTGTCTCTATTCAGAAAACCTTTCAGTGCGTAGAGCTGGAAAAGAGCATGCAGTGTTTCAATGCGCTGTGTGTTACAGCCAGGGAATGGAATCACAACATTAACATCGATTTCTTTGAAAGCGGGAGAGCAAACAAATGCGGGTGAAGATAAAATAGCAAACGATCGAACAGAAAAGAGGCGTTTCCTGTGTGTCTTGAGAAAGGCAGGGAAGTTAACATCTTTTTAATGAAATTTCAGACGACTGAAGGCATTGCGATGCCTGAACGTATCTATGAGCACTGTGAAGCGTGACCTTTGCAAGGAAAGGGGAGGAGAGAAGAAAGCCTGTGATAAGGCAATACAAATAGATCTGCCTTCGAGAGCGATTACGATGGCTCCCTCATGCAGCTAGTGAAGAGTTTTCATATCTTAAGATATATTTTCTTACTTTTGTGATCCCGTTTTCTTCATGTTCAACTCCCACCCATACCCCCACTTAAGTTCAAATCTTTTGCCGAGTCATTGTTGTAATGACAGAGGGGTTGTTGGCCTGCGCTTGTTTTCCCTACTATTAGATTGTTCGTCTTTGTAATTGTCTGACTTTATTCAAGTTTAAAAGGCTGTGCCAGTCTTGAATAAAAGTTACTCTGAGTTAGGTTTTTTGTATGGGAGCAAGAGTTACCCTCCTTGTTTATTGTGATAAGTTAGTTGCATTGGTGACTCCGATATATATATATATATATATATATATATATATATATATATATATATATATATATATATATGTGTGTGGTGTGTGTGTGTGTGTGTGTGTGTGTGTGTGTCCTGACGAAAGAGCGGGCGAGTCGGTGAATATACCGCACCAGCCCCTTGTTATTCCACACTTTTTTTTTCCCACATTCTCATAGTTCTCGTTCTTGACGTTGAATGTTAAAAGCTCCCCATTATGCTGCTCTTACACTTTGGGAGAAAGCGTGGTACTGCAAGAAGGCGTGATTGGTCCCCTACAACGTTCTCCCGCAGTTTTGAGAAAATGTGAAATCTCCCGCTTGATTCTACTAAATAACGTTTTCCTTCGTTTTCGTGATTAAACTTTTTGTATCCCCCCCCACACAAGTCCTAAAGTGAGAGAGACAGACCGACAGACAAAGACAGACAGACGCACAGACAGACTCACAGCCAGACAGAAAGACAGAGTGAGAGAGAGAGAGGCTGGGGTGAGGGAGAGATAGAGAACTCTAAACTGACACCTCTGAAAAGTTTTATTCGATCAAGGATTGAGATTTTAGGTAGATGCCATTCTTCCTATCTGTTCTTGCTAAGCTAAACTATGCAATGAGATTTAAAGACCAGAAAATGAAAAAAAAAAATAGAAAAGATACAGGCACACACGATTATAGAGTACACGATTCACACACACGCGCATTTGTATGCAAAGATTTCACAAAGGCATGCATATATACGCAATATAAGATGCAGACAAAAACAACAAAATGGAGGTGGGGGACGTGAGGCAGGGGAGGATGGGGGGTGGGGGTGTATTGTGGGGCAGCGGTTGGGAATGGAAGATAAAAGGGTGGATAGACAAACAGTACAATATGCCAATATTTTCTGTGTGTGTTTGTATTGTTGGTGGAGTTCGCCACCAGATGAGGATGATGATGGCGATGGCATTGGCATGAATCAAAATACAGTATGCTAAGAGAAACAATTTTCTTCTCTGAGTGAGGACAGTTAGTGGTATCATTTATAGACATAACCAGTACGGTAACAACGTGCACATCTGTAATTGATGGTGATATAAGTGATAGCAGCAAAATATTTTTATGGGACAGCGTGATCTACATCAAAGAGTCCGTGAAATATTTCGAAGGTCTTTTTTGAAGGTGTGCAGTGAAGGCACAAATTCAGATTTGGGGGGAAGAGAGTTCCAGACGGCTGAACCTGAAAATGCAAAACTAGTTTTGAACATGTCGATCCAAGTACATGGTAGAATATAATGTTAGACCCATATTGACATGATGCTTAGTAAGTAGATCTTTGAGGTATTGTGGGGCCAGGTAATGGTGTACTTTTATACAGTACAGCTTTGTTGAAATTTGTTGTGTTTGCAGCGGCAGTATCTAGCCTTTTTTTTCAGAGGTTGATAAGGAAGAATCTGTACATTAAATCCAGTTTAATATAGTGAAGTTTTGCTGTACAGTCCCAAACTACAAATGCATAGTTGATGTGAGAGAGACGTTTGTATCTATGTAAGACTTATGCTGTTTAAGCATGAAGAGACTGCGAGCCAGCTTGTTAACGACAGATTCAATGTGGACTGCCACTTTAGTTCCTCGTCCACCATCACTCCCATGACTCGGTGCTTATGCACTTGTTCTAAGGCGTTGCCATGCTTTTCGTCTTCTTAGAATGAACCATCAGAGAAATGTAATAACACCGCACCCATACATCGTTTTAAACCTTGTTGTAGAGCGCTTTGGACTGTCGATAAGTCCACTGCGCTGGAATGAATGGAAGTGACATCATCGAAAAGGTCGCACAAGACACTGGGTTGTGAAACTGATAATGGGAGATCATTCATAAAACAAACAGAAGAAAAGCGGCCCTAGAGCAGACCCTTCGGGCACTCCAAGTTCTGTAATCTTTGTAGATGAGAAGTTGCTATTGCCAAAGACAGATTGTGTTTTGTTGGTCAGATAGGATTCAAGGAATGACATTGTGTCATGGTCTCGGAGATAAAAGTTAATTTTTTGAGTGGTATTTTGACAAGATCAAAAGCCGTCTGTAAATCAAGAGAGAGAGAGAGAGAGAGAGAGAGAGAGAGAGAGAGAGAGAGAGAGAGAGAGAGAGAGAGAGAGAGAGACAGCACCACACACCACACATGATATTTCACTTTACAAACACACGACATCACACATACTAACCCACTAAAATCACGCACAACAACGTATAACAGACATACGAAAGGCATCACACACATTAAATGCCTCATCGCACACAAGACACGGCATTACACATAACAGCACACAACAACACTCTTAAATACACATTATGTTACATATATCAGCACACGACGCCAAGCATCACGACACGTGACATCACACAAACATGGCGTGATACAACGACTTTATCGTATAAACAACAAATAACAATATACATATCACACAACATCAAGCGTAGTACACCACATCTGACATAGCATATAACATCACATACCACACATTATACATAACTTAAAATCACACATAAAACATATAACAAACGTCACACTATAGAACACATATAGCAATACATATCACGCTACACCACACATGACATGTATTACGACATAACGCATGTCATTCAACATCTTACATAACACATGAGATCTTGTAATGCATCATACACATCGCACGACGCGGCACGCTCAGAAAATAGCACACATAACACAGTGAGACATCACATATAGCATATGACACGCTACATCATACGCCACATGTTACGTCATAACACTTGTCACACGACATCGTGCATAAGACATGAGATCTCATACAATCGTGCACATATCGCAGGAAGTGGCACACTTAAACAACATCACACGTAACACAGTACGTCACGTATACCGTATAATATCACACATATATCGTGACATTTACATTAAACGTAACACACGTAGTCACGCATCACATATTACACACGGCGCATGACACCATACATAGCTCACATACTACTTTTTAAACACTACATGACACACAACAGACACATTACTAGACACCAGAAATATTGCACATTACAGATGGCACGCGACCTCGCAAATATCACACAACATACACATGGTACCAGGTATCTTGCATACCACACATTTTTACACGCCGTCACAAACATCACATGGTCATCACGAGATCACACATATCACCCACTGCATTTGCCAAGCAACATCATGCATAAATAATGTCAGATGGCATCACACATATCGCAATGCATCATTCATATAACGGGACATCATAAATGCATTATAGGACATGACATGATACATATCACATGACATGATACATGTCACACGAGATTATGCGTATGCCATCATGGCATTACTCATATTATAACACCACACCACACATGTAACACGACATCAGACGTTGGTTGTTCAGCGTACAGACGTCGGGAAGATAAAGGAGCAGCATAAAATGTGACTGTTCTCTCATTGGTCATTTGATCTCGCAGGCTGCCCCTCACGTCACCTCATCTCTCTCTCTCTCTCTCTCTCTCTCTCTCTCTCTCTCTCTCTCTCTCTCTCTCTCTCTCTCTCTCTCTGTTATGTTCTCCATACCCCCCTTCATAAGAGGCAATGGCCTTTATTTGACGTAAACCATCTGTTCTGAGTTCTCTCTCTCTGTCTCTGTGTGAATGTGTGTGAATGAGTGCGTGTGTGTGTGTGTGTGTGTGTGTGTGTGTGTGTGTGTGTGTGTGCGTGTGTGTGTGTGTGTGTGTGGTGTGTGTGTGTGTGTGTGTGTGTGTGCGTGCGTGTGTGTGTGTGTGTGTGTGTGTGTGTGTGTGTGTGTGTGTGTGTGTGTGTGTGTGTGTGCGTGCCCATGGATGTGTGCTCAGGTGTGCGCGCGCTGCGTGCGTGCGTGTTGGGGGAAAAGACCAGAAACCAATTCCCATGACAAAAGAAAGGCAGTAAAACTCAAGGAGACTTCCGATTTCTCACACATGTGAGAGAATCATAGAGCTCCCTGTGCTCCTCCTCCTCCTCACCACCCCCCCCCCCCCCCCCACACACACACACACACACTCCCTTCCAAACACAGACAGACACACACTTTCTCGGATTTACGCTTTCTGGCAATCACGCACTTTCTCGCAAATTACGAGAAAGCGCGGTATTGCCAGAAATCGGAGTTAACACATCTGATCACTGCCACGCTGCTTTGCAATTCTGGCTGGGGAGAAGGAAAGAATTGTGTCTTGTTTTGTTGTCTGGGGGAGGAAGGCTGGGGGAGGGGGAGGAGGGTGGGTGTGTGTGTGATGGATCCCCTTCTCCACCCGTGCCTGAGGTAGTCGTTGTTAGCACAGTAATTACAACCCTCGGCGTCATTGCCTCTGAGTTATATTGATATATTGGTGGCGTATCTCTAACACAATCAATACGTCGATAGAACCGCCAAGGAACATGAGTTGGATTTCCTGTCTTCGGGCACCTTGAGATGATGACCAGCCTCCCCGCTTTGTAGGGCTATCCTTCAGGTCCCCTTCTTGGTATATGTCCTCCCATTTCTCCATCGAGGCTGACTGAAAACTGCCTGGTGAAGTTAAACGGTGTGTCCTGCGTACATACAGTAGAAGAGTCCGTTTGAACGTGAAAGCCACTGACACTCTGACTGGCCATGTTGTTTTTTTTTTCATTAATTTCTTGATGTGAGTGGAAGAGGTGGTGCTGTCCGAGGGGAAGCGATTAATCAGAATCGATTACGAAACAATTACATGTCAATGTGTCATGATAGATCTCGCTCATTTTAAAATCTATTTAAAAAAAAAAAAAAAAAAACACGAAAACATTGAAGGTTTCATTTTCATGAATGGAGGAAAATGGGGGCAAGGGGCTCAGGAATGGTAGGAATATTGATATATTTTTGATATTCTACTGAAAAAGGTTGAAAGATGTATGTCTCACTTGCACAGAAAGGAAAAGTTACTAGCTACGGAAGATGATGTAAGTAAGAAAAGAACACACACACACACACACACACACACACACACACACACACACACACACACACACACACACACACACGCACGCATGCACGCACGCACGCACGCACGCACACACGCACGTACACACACACGCACGCACGCACACACGCACAATGCACACACACAAGCACACACACACACACACGCACGCACGCACGCACGCACACACACACACACACACACACACACACACACACACACGCACGCACACACACACACACACACACACACACACACACACACACACACACACACACACACACACACACAGAAGCAGACAGACAGATGGATAGACACACACACACACACCTGTGTGTGTTGTGTGTGTGTGTGTGTGTGTGTGTGTGTGTGTGTGTGTGTGTGTGTGTGTGTGTGTGTGTGTGTGTGTGTGTGTGTGTGTGTGATAGTTCAACTGATATTCATAAGAGAATAAATAGTGCAGCTTTCAGGAACCAGCATCCCGTCCACTTCCAACATCTTCTACCACATTCATCCCCCCCTCCCCCCTGCCCAGCTCCACCCTGCCTTTTGCAAGCCCGTCCCCCTCCTCCCCTCCCCTCATACATCCATCCTCCCCTTTCCCAACACCCAACCTCCCCCTGCACCTCCTCCCCCCCCTCCACCCCCTTCCCATCCTGTTCAGGCACAAGGTCCGTTTTTCATCCCTTCGTTTATGCATCTATATCCTCCACTCCCCCACCACTATCCGCACGCCTCTCTCCTCAGCTCGGACCTGTCCCCCCCCCCACCCCCACCCCACTCCCCCAGCCCTCATTCCGTCTTCCTCCACCAAACTCTCAGCCGCAGATCCTGTTTTCATTCCTTCAGTTATGCATCTATATCTGCCACACCTCTCCCTGCAGGATTCTTATTCAGGGTTTCCCAGCTATGTTTATGGATGAAGCGTGGCCATTTGGTGGGCACTAGTTGGCTCAACAACGAATACCATTATATCGTATCGTGTATTTGCCTGTCTGTCGGTCAGACTGGTCTGTTAGATTGCGAGTACGTGTCCCCCCCCCCCCCCCCCCCCCCCCCCGCCCCCCCCCCGTCTTCTTATTTGAACATATCTGAGAAATGTTGGAAGCCTGAAATGTACACTCTTCCAGTCTGGCTGTTTTCAGAGCTAGTGTGCTTTTTGTCTGTGTGTTTGTCTGTCCGTTGGTTTATCAATCCATCTTGATTTATTCATAGGCATAAGTGCCCAACCTGGCCTGATTATCTGTGATTGTTCATGATGTGCAATATATCTCTTTTGTGTGCTTGTTTCATGGTAGTTAAACCAATCGTAATTCATTTTTTTTTTTTTTGCTTTCTGTCTTCCTCTTTTTTCTTCGTTCACTAAACATCCACAAATTAAACAGTGTTCTGTTTTCCTTACTATTTTTTTCTGCTTCCACAAGACATTCACCAGGTCAACATTGTGTGTTTGTTTTTTTCTTCTTCTTTTTTCTTCTCCAACGACATTTTCACTATTCCAGCGTTGCTTTTTTTCTCATTTCCTTTTTCGTTCTTTGGCCATTAAACGTTCCCAGTTTTTAAAAAAAAAGACGTTGTTCAGTGTCCCCCTTTACCTGTTTGGTTTTCTTCCATTAAGCATTCACTATTGCAACATTGATAATTTTTCACTATTTGCTTTTCTCTTGCATCCAGTTTTTCTTCCTTCTTATTTGGTGTTCGACTTTTCTCATAAATTTTTTTTTCGTCTGCGTCAGTTAAAAAAGCATTTTTGCTCATCTTGTTTGTATTGTTTCTTTGTTTCAATGGTATTTTCGTTGTTGTTTTTGTTTTACTTAGAGAAAAAGAATACGAATGTATGCTATGTGATAGTATACCTTTGTTACAACCAAACTTAGAGAAGGAATAGGATCCACAAAGTGGTACAGAGAACAGCCCACTTCCACTACTTGTCACTTTGTCCCCCCTTCCTCATTCCCTTTTCCATCCCTACCCCTAGCCATGAACTTTCCTCATCTCTGAAAGCAAACTAAAGGCTATGCGTCCGGCGGTCCGCTCAGGAAACGTCAAACTGGACGTCCTGTCGACAGCACGCTTTCAGTCCAATAATCTGCCGTAAGATGATCGGCCCTGGCGGCAGAGAAACCTTCTACAGGCCCTCACCGGCTATTAGCTCTAAACGGAGCCATCCCAGTCCAGGCATGCCGCAGACAGAGTTGATCCCCCCCAACACCCTTCAGCGCATCAAAAACACCGAGACGGAACAGCCGATGGAGGGAGGTCTGAGAGCGTGCTTATGGCCCTTGCCAATGTGGGTCAGGTTGTTTACAGCTCAGCCGCCCCCGAAGGCCCATAAAAGCGGTCGGCTGGCCGCAGGTTGTAAGAACAACAGTGAGAATACCAGGATTACGATTCCCCCAACAAAGTCAGTTTCTGAAACTGAAGGATTCAAACCCGGTACACACGTAGATTCATATATCAGTGTTTTGAAGAAAAAAAAAAATACCGTGTTGCTTTATCATCCCTTCATCAAATGTTTGTTTATTAAGTGCGCCTGTCACCATTATTCTGGAACTGACCATTAGAATAGTGACATAATCACCGGTAGACAGGGAATGTGTTCCAATATGCCTTTATCCTCAGACAGTGACACTCCCAGAAAACACTTCGCAGACAACTGGACGAGGCGTTAAAGGTTAATTAGACAGTATGCTTTGTTTCACTCCATCAGTTATCTCCCGTGTGTATGATGGATGAATATGAGGCATCTATAAACCAAAAAGACCCAGTAGTTTACAATGTGGGATGTAGATCCAAATCTCGGTCATCATTGTTAATCAGTCTGAGTAGATTTCCAGAATTCATGGTTTCGAAGGGTCATGCCAGGTCACAAGGGGTTCAGCACCTGGTGCAGAACACGTTTCAATGCAGATAGGTAATGGTGGTCGTCATGTTGAACTCTCGATTCAGGAGCAGGGGAGCGTGAACGGAATTTGCTGTTGCTGTACACAATAGTCAACATTTGAATGTATTATGACGAAAGGTTTGCTCGGGGGAACATAATTCCGATTGTTCAAAGAAGTCAAACATCTGTGTTTGGTTCAAGCTAAGCTACAAAGACACGGAACAGCGTGCGAGATAACGCTTATTAAAATACAAAATATAAAACAAACAACTGACTTTTCGACAAACATGCATTACGTAGACCTCATGAAAAAGAAAATGTATGAAAACTATTCCTCTAATGGTTGTCAAAACAGCCAAATAAGAAAGACAAGAGAAGTGAGGGCTGTTAAGAAACAGAGGAGAGAAGCACACACACACACACACACACACACACACACACACACACACACACACACACACACACACACACAGAGACAGAGACAGAGGCAGGCAGGCAGGCAGCAGGCAGGCAGGCAGGCAGGCAGGAAGGCAGAGCGCCAGACAGACAGAGAGAAAGTGGTGAGGGGCGGGGGCCGGAAGATAGGTGAGCCTGATCTGTAGGACCACAAGTAATGCACGTCAAAGTGTTAGTGTGAGACAGCCCCTGCATGAGATCAATACATAGTGTTGGTAAGAGCCCAAGCATGAGATCAATACATAGTGTGTGACAGCCCCTGCATGAGATCAATAAATAGTGTGTGACAGCCCCTGCATGAGATCAATACATAGTGTGTGACAGCTCCTGCATGAGATCAATACATACTGTGTGACAGCCCCTGCATGAGATCAATACACAGTTTGTGACAGCCACTGCATGAGATCAATACATAGTGTGTGACAGCCCCTGCATGAGATCAATACATAGTGTTGGTGTGAGACAGCTCCTGCATGAGATCAATACATAGTGTTGGCGTGAGACAGCCCCTGCATGAGATCAATACATAGTGTTGGTGTGAGACAGCCCCTGCATGAGATCAATACATAGTGTGTGACAGCCCCTGCATGAGATCAATACATAGTGTGAGACAGCTCCTGCATGAGATCAATACATAGTGTGTGACAGCCCCTGCATGAGATCAATACATAGTGTTGGTGTGTGACAGCCCCTGCATGAGATCAATACATAGTGTTGGCGTGAGACAGCTCCTGCATGAGATCAATACATAGTGTTGGTGTGAGACAGCCCCTGCATGAAATCAATACATAGTGTGTGACAGCCCCTGCATGAGATCAATACATAGTGTTGGTGTGTGACAGCCCCTGCATGAGATCAATACATAGTGTGTGACAGCCCCTGCATGAGATCAATACATAGTGTTGGCATGACATAGCCCCTGCATGAGATCAATACATAGTGTTGGTGTGAGACAGCCCCTGCATGAGATCAATACATAGTGTTGGTGTGTGACAGCCCCTGCATGAGATCAATACATAGTGTTGGTGTGTGACAGCCCCTGCGTGAGATCAATACATAGTGTTGGTGTGTGACAGCCCCTGCGTGAGATCAATACATAGTGTTGGTGTGTGACAGCCCCTGCATGAGATCAATACATAGTGTGTGACAGCCCCTGCATGAGATCAATACATAGTGTTGGTGTGTGACAGCCCCTGCATGAGATCAATACATAGTGTGTGACACAGCCCCTGCATGAGATCAATACACAGTGTGTGACAGCCATTGCATGAGATCAATACATAGTGTGTGACAGCCCCTGCATGAGATCAATACATAGTGTTGGTGTGTGACAGCCCCTGCATGAGATCAATACATAGTGTTGGCGTGAGACAGCCCCTGCATGAGATCAATACATAGTGTTGGCGTGAGACAGCCCCTGCATGAGATCAATACATAGTGTAGGTGTGTGACAGCCCCTGCATGAGATCAATACATAGTGTAGGTGTGTGACAGCCCCTGCATGAGATCAATACATAGTGTTGGTGTGTGACAGCCACTGCATGAGATCAATACATAGTGTTGGTGTGAGACAGCCCCTGCATGAGATCAATACACACACAGAAGGGACTGGAGGTTATGTTGGAAGGAAGGAGGGTGATAAAGGGTCAACCGCCTATGGAGATGGGGGGGGGGGGGGGGGGGGCAACGTAGGTCTGACCCCAGAGTAGATCCATCCTAGCGCCGAGGAACATGGGAGACAACAAAGGAAAAAAAAAACTGAGGGGCAGAAACTAGTCAGATGCAGCTGATATGGAAACGGCTACAAAACTGTCTCTCAATCAAGATATACAAAGGAAGAGCTGGAATGGGAAATAGAGAGGAGAGAGAGAGAGAGAGAGAGAGAGAGAGAGAGAGAGAGAGAGAGAGAGAGAGGGAGAGAGAGGAGAGAGAGAGAGGTGGAGAGAGAGTGTAGAGAGAGAGAGAGAGAGAGGAGAGAGAGATGGATATGGTGTATAGAAGAAAGGCAGAAGGAAACATATTGTCAAACAATTCTTACAGACGAAAAAAATATGAAAGAAAACACAATTATGTAGCGATATGAGGAGGAGACAGACAGACAGACAGACAGACAAACAGGCAGAGGGATAGATGCCGAATGACAAATCAAATGCAAATTTATGGACAACAAAATAAAACATATTTCTCTTTTGAAAGAAAAAACACCATGAGTGCAGTTAACGCAGAGAGAGAGAGAGAGAGAGAGAGAGAGAGAGAGAGAGAGAGAGAGAGAGAGAGAGAGAGAGAGAGACAGACAGACAGACAGACAGACAGACAGACAGACAGACAGAGACAGACAGGCAGACGGACAGACAGACAGGCAGACAGAGAGAGAGAGACAGACAGACAGACAGACAGACAGACAGACAGACAGACAGACAGACAGAGAAAGAGAGAGATAGAGAGGATAAATGCCGAATGAAAAATCAAATGTAAATGTATGACCAACAAATATGTTTCCCTTTTGGGTGTAAAAACATCGAATGCAGCTACAGCGCTACAAGGAGAATGTGAATATGATTTAATAGACAACATTTCTTCATTACTGCGCACAGTGACATGGAAAAAAATGTCTGTTTGTTTGTTTTTGGAATAATAATCCCTGTTGTTTTCTTGGAACAGAAAATCCCGATAATTCTCTTCCCGCTTATCACCTTCTGCTGGGCAATGAAATCATGGCGAACCTCAATTTGCGCTCCTGTTCATGTGCTACATGCACTTGGCGAAAAAATCACAAAAAAGGTGAGTTCTATGGACAAATTCGTTGGAAAGTGGCTACTATGTTGATTTCTTCTTACCCAGCTAGCATCAGAGCCCAAACAGTGCCACAGCAGGCTAACCATTTCTCTTGCTTCCTTTCAACATAGGACCTAAGTTCCTTTCCAGGAATGTATTGATCTCGTGGTATGGCTGTCACACACACACTCCTTGCCTGCACTGCGTGGCGTTGAAGAGATGCATGTCACTCGTTACCCTGCTCTCACTCTCGCACTCCTCTCCGCCACCCGCCCTCGTCTGTCTGTCTGTCTGTCCGTCTGTCTGTCTGTCTCTCTCTCTCTCTCTCTCTCTCTCTCTCTCTCTCTCTCTCTCTCTCTCTCCTGGTCTGTTTTGAAACTGCCTTCTCCCCTCCATTTTTCTTCACAGTACGTTCCTTCTGCTGACAGCCATGTGGCAGTGTTTTGTACATTTTCTATGACTGTGATCCGTGATGTCTAAAGAAAGCATATTACTGGGCAGTTCTCTTACCTGTTTTGTATTGCAAAACACACATTTCTCTGCACCATGTTTGGCGTTTCAAGTTGTATTTTGGCGTGTTTCATTGAAGCTGTTGTCTGCCTCGTCTGTGATTCTAGCCGACATGTCTCGGTAGCTAACTAAAGTTCTTTGTAGCACGCCAGCTGCAGAGCCCATTTGTTTCGTTTCATTGTTGCCTAACAGATTTCTCTGAACAGTTGTCAAGTATGCGAGATTCACTGTTGCAAACGTTCAATTTTTTTTTTAGCAATATCTCAGGACCTGGAGCAGCAAAGGTTTTTCCCACGCCAGTTTTCCCGCGCTTGTCATTGAACGAGTTTAAGGGGTTTAAGGGAGTGTTTGACATCACCGTATATCTTTCAGTCTGTCTGATCCATCTGCCTTCTTTACATGATCAACAAGCCGGTCATTCTGACTGCGTTGGATCCCTTCTGTGATCACAACACTTCTAAGCAAGACATGGTCGCGCAAAATCGACCCGGATTCTTTTTTTTCTCAGCGGAAGAACTTTCGCGCAGTGTAATGTATGTCCAGGAAGCAAACTTTCCATTCCGTTTTTGAAATGTTTCTCCATTTTGACTTATTTTCTGACTAGTTATTGATAAAGCGTTTGTCTTCGACAGAAAATGCCGACTTATATTCAATACTCAGCTTCTGTGAAAGCAAAACGTTGTTAAAGTATACTCGGTTTTTTTTTGTTGTTGTTGTTGTTGTTGTTTTTTTGGGTTTTTTTTTTTGTTGTTGTTGTTCTAAGATCACAGCATCAAGCTGACATTTTAAAGAACAAGTTGTAAGTTTGTCTCCCAAAGTAGCTGATACACTCCAAATAAAAAGGTTTCAGCAGAGCGACGAAAGCCCTAGCTCGCCAGTTGAAGACTACACCCATTTTATGGTGTGCCAAGGGGTGCCATTAATAGCACTAAAACGAGAGTCAACATTTACCATCGCAGACCTGAAAGTGTTGAGCGATATCCATGGCTTTGGAACTTTTCAGGTTTCCTTGTCTTTGGACGACTCGGAATGACCTGCTAGTTCTCTCCCACACAATGGCACTTCTTTGGCTCAGTCGTATGCTTGTTCTGTCCCAAACAGGCTGGAAAATGTAGCTGCATTTGTAAGTTGTTAACTCTGAGACAGGGCCGTGTTAAATGTGACAGAGTTTAATTTTTTTAGGAACCATTTCAGGACTGGTGAAGGGTATCACTGAAAAAGCTTTCGCAGAGAGAAGCTTTACATATCCTTTTGAAACAGTGTGTAGGTGTGTGTGTGTGTGTGTGTGTGTGTGTGTGTGTGTGTGTGTGTGTGTGTGTGTGTGTGTGTGTGTGTGTGTGTGTGTGTGTGTGTGTGTGTGTGTGTGTGTGTGTGTGTGTGTGTGTGTGTGTGTGTGTGTGTGTGTGTGTGTGTGCACTCTTTTTTTCATACTTTTGTTGGAGAGCAAAAATGTAATGTATGGTTTGGCTTCCTTTAAATAATGTCGGTCGCTTTAGTTAGTGTCTACCTCATCCATACGCTGCAGTTGTAAGTTGAATCGGCTGTTTGACAAGTAACATGATCGAAGACATGCAGGCACGCACATAGTAGTGCACACGAACATATACATCCATTTAGGCGTACACAACCTCTCCCTCTATCTGCCACCCCATCACTCATACACACACATACACACATACAAACGCGCGCGCGCGCGCACACACACACACACACACACACACACACCACACACACACACACACACACACACGTATGCACGCATGTACGCACGCACACACACACACACACACACACACACACACACACACACACACACACACGCACATATTCATAGAGAGACATTTTGCATAGAGAGAGAGAGAGAGAGAGAGAGAGAGAGAGAGAGAGAGAGAGAGAGAGAGAGAGAGAGAGAGAGAGAGAGAGAGAGAACATATCCAGCAATGTATCACTACAGATGATTCAATGTTGAGAACAGATGGCTGGCTATTGACAAATTGTCTGGAAGTGACTCTCCTCTGGTAGGTTGTTTCGTAACCACCTAAAACTGGTTGCTCCCCGCCGGTTACCAGTGTTGGTGCTTCAAGTGGGACAACACTGTGTGTGGCTTTGTGGCGGATGCCTGAGAGAGCATTAGAGATAGAATGCCACACGGGAAGGCAGGGAGGGGGTGGAAGTTGAGAGGACAAAAAGAAAGGGAGTGGTATGGTTCAATCAATCAATAAATCAAGACACTTTATTTTCTTTCATAAGAACTTTGTGTGTGTGGTGGGAACACATAAACACATGATATTTGAGTACACAACATTGAATAATGTAAAATATGCAAATGCACTCACACCTGCAGATGCCCACAAATTCAGAAAAAAAAAAACAATATAAATGAAGTAAGACTTATATTTCACATAAAACTAAATCAATAACTCGACCCAACATACACTCCATTTTATAAACCAGTCAATTTGATAAAATCATCTGTACGCTAAAATAAACCGTAAAAAGGGGGGGCACACACACACACACACACACGCACGCACGCACGCACCCACACGCGCGCGCACACACACACACACACACACACACACACACACACACACACACACACACACACACACACACACACACACACACACACACATATTACAAGGAGTACAAGGGGTGAGAGCTGAGATAATTTTAAAATTATTATCTCTTGATTATTATCCCCCCTCTACAACATCTACACTCTCATTCTCTCCCCACCACCCTCCCCCCCACCCCACCCCTCTCCCTTTGATTTGTACAGAACTGTCTTTCAAAGTGTTGGCCATCAGGGAAGGTGAGGCAGTGTGCTATTGATTTTGCGTCAGACCTCCATCTCCAGGGCCTGGATTGAAATGCCCTCTGCAGAACACTTCAACAAGCGTCTGTCTGGACGTATATTGTCACAGGTTTGGATTTTGTGTTAGCAGTCGGTGCTTCATTTTCCTATGCTAAGGGGAAAAACAGGAGAAACATGTCTGGTAACCTTTGTGATATCGAGGGCGGATGCGGATCTTGACCAGTGCAAAAGTAATCTGACTGCCCCCATTTTTCACCCCATCTGTGTAGTATTGCAAATACCAGCTCCACCTTCTGTTTTTATTGGTATGTTCACCCATGCTGCGTTGTGTCATTATCACAAGACACTTCGTCCTCCCAGTGTAATTTTGTTCAGCACGTTATCATCAATATCTGTGGTGGTCTTTGATTCTGAGAGAGCTCTTAATATTTGTTTTGATTGTAAAAAGCTATTTTTAGGAGCAATGCAGAAACAGGACGTCACATGACCAGCGTCACCTAATGGCCATATCTAGTGATTCTGCTCTTGGCTTTGATGAAATTCATCACCAATTTCTGAAACATCTTCCAGAAATCTGTCTCCAGACTCTTTTTAAGGTACACAATCATTATCTTGATTACACGGTACTTTCCATGTCCTGTCAAACGTCCGTATTTTTTTTCCTAAACCCATCTAATCATTGCCCAACAGCTCTGACCAGCAGTCGTTATTAGATGGCCAACTCTCGTTTGATGTAGAAGCCAGACACCGATGGCTATG
>JADBJO010003002.1:82500-95000 GCA_016801955.1 Conus betulinus
TACGGGATTAAACTTTAAAAAAAAACAAATAGAGAGCGAGAGACAGAGAAAAAGAGAAATAGAGAGCGAGAGACAGAGAGAGAGAGAGACAGAGAGAGAGAGAGAGAGAGAGAGAGAGAGAGAGAGAGAGAGCAGCCAGCCAGACAGACAGACAGACACAGAGAGAGAGACGCAGGAGCGAAGGGAGTGCGGGGTAAGGCTGAGAGAGAGAGAGAGAGAGAGAAGAGAGGAGAGAGAGAGAAAGAGACAGACAGACAGACAGACAGATAGACAGAGACAGAGAGAGAGAGAGAGAGAGAGAGAGAGAGAGAGAGAGAGAGGCAGGGAGGGAGAAAGAGGCGAGAGTGGGTGCGATAAGAAAGCATGTTTAGAACAATCTGACAATCAAAAGAATTCGAAGAGATACGAGACAATCGATTATGAAGCACAGGGGGGAGGGGGGGGGGGGGGGGGGATGGAAAATAAAGCACAGATGGAGGGGGGAAAATGCATAATGATAGCCCAGTCCCCACGGGTAGGAGGGGATGTCATATGGATAATAAATCAAGTTACCCCAGCCGAACCGTGAGAGAGACAGAGACAGAGACAGAGAGAAAGAGGGGGAAGAGAGGAGGAGATGGAGAGAAAGGGGAAGAGAGAGGGGGAAAAGACAGACAGAGAGAAAGAGAGAGAGGAGGGAGGGAGGGAGGGAGAGACAGACAGACAGACAGACCGAGAGACAGACCAAGAGGAAGATGTGATATGGGGTGGGGGGGAAGCGGAGATTACGTGAGATGGATCTGTACAACAGCAAGTAATGCATGCAGGGCAGGGTGTAGGTGTCTGACAGCTGTGCACATCAGGTCAACACATACTCAGAAGGAACTTACGTGTCTGTTGGAAGGAAGGAGGATAAAGCATCAACCGCCTGTGGGGGCCGGGTGGTGGAGGGGGGGGGGGGGGCTGATCAAGGTCTGCCTCAGAGCAGGCCCATCATAGTGCCGAAGATTAAGAGGGATAATGAGGAAACCTGGGGGAAAAAAAACAAGATAGTCAGATGACAGCTGCAATGGAAACTGCAAACACTTCTTGAAAGATGAAAGGGGAAAAGATGGGAGAGGGGTTGGGGAGACAGAGATAAGGGGGGGGGGGGGGGGGGGTAGACGGAAAACAGAAGGAAACCTATCAAAACGTCCAAATGAATAAATAAAGAAAACAAAATCATGAAATGAACACGAGGCGTGAATGTGGGAGAGAGAGAGAGAGAGAGAGTGGAGAGAGAGAGAGAGAGAGAGAGAGAGAGAGAGAGAGAGAGAGAGAGAGAGAGAGACAGAGACAGACAGACAGACAGACAGATAGATAGAGAGACAGACAGAGACAAAGACAGAGAGAAAGGACAAGCAATGCTGAATGAAAAATAAATATTACACATCCAGCTACAGCACAGCAGTGAAGATTTATTTCTCATGACTGCACTCAGTGCCATGGCAAAACGTCTGTTTGTTTATTTGTTTTCAAGCATAAATCCAAGTTGTTTTCTTCTGGCTTGGCAGGTTCCTTCCGCTGAGCACGGAAATCACGAAGAAGCTTCAATTAGCGTTCATGTTTCAGAGCATTCTTTGCGGCATGCACGAGGCAAATATCTTACACATTGTGAGTTATTTTGTCAAGGTTGTCGTGGGAGGGAGCTTTTTTTTTTTTTCACATTTCCTGTCTGGAAAGTATTAGGGCCCAGACAGTGCAACAAAATCCTCCATATCTTCTCTTCTTCTCCTTTTTTTTTTTAACCCCAGTTCTTAAAGAACAGGAAGTACTTTACAATGGGAACGAAGCAATGCTGTCTGTGTGTGTCTGTCTGTCTGTCTGTCTGTCTGTCTGTCTGTCTGTGGTCAAAATGTGTTCCACTCGCTCCAGACAAAACGTCTGGGCCGATCTTTCTGAAAATTTGTAGGTATGTTCATTTTGGGTCAGGGATGATGCCCGATGTTTTATTTTACCAGAATAGCCATTATTAACGGCTATGAATGATCATTTTAAAAAGTCCACTCCAATAAGGTAAATAACTATCGCGCTGTCGAGTTTTTTCTTCCACCCACTGAAAATTGTCTCCCTTCTTGCAATAACGGTTTATGATTTCATGTGTAACCAAACTCTGTAAGCTCCCCAGTAGTATAGTGGTTAGTGTCCCCGCCTGTCACGCAGAAGACCGGAGTCAATTCCCTGCTGGGGAGAGTAACATTTTATTTTTTTTCTTTTCTTTTACATACAAAATTTTTACCACCAAACTGGGAGTACGTTTATATGCTTTTCATCTTTTTTTTTTTATTGTTTGTTTGTTTGTTTTGTTTTTTGTTTTCTTTTTTTTTTTTTTTTTTTTTTTTTTTTTTTTTTTTTTTTTTTTTTTTTTGCTGTCGCTTCCTCTGTGCCACCTCAGTGCATTGAGCCCACGCTGGTGATTCTAACCCCCCCCCCCCCCAACCCTTCCCAGCCCTCCCCCTCCCGCCCCCTCCCCCCCCCACCCCCCCCCCCCCCCCCCCCCCCCCCCACTTTCCCCACCCTGCTATCTAGTGGATAAAGTTTGACTGTGTGGTGGCACTCTTCCCAACTGTAGCCTGTAGCGAACTCAGCTCTGAACAGGACCTGGTCGGGGCAGGACAGTTCTACATGGCTCTGAAGGGAATCGAACCCACGACGTCCCAGCTTAACCGCTGCGCCACGGCGGCTGGTTCGTGTTCTGTGTTTGAACTGTCATCTTTTCTCCACCTTTCTTTTTTTCACGCTGCATTTCTTCTGCTGACAGATATCTGGAGAGCAATTTTGATCCATTTTTTGTGTGTGTGTGTCTGTTATTGGTGATGTTTGGCGAAAATCAATCCGTGGAACATCCATTTATTCATTTTTGTTGGGCAGCTTGAATACGTGTTCCTTCGCACTTCAGTTTGTGTGTCACGTTGCATTTCGGTGTGTTTCAGTTAAGCTGCTGACATTTTTTTTTAATCTGACCTTTTTAGCGGACATGATTGTATGGACAAGGACTCGCTAGCCAATGGAAGTTCTTGTTGTTCATCAATTGTTCAACCCTTCTATTCCGTTTCCTGGTTACCAAACAGAGTTCTTTGAACAGTTGTCAGACATGCGGGATTCACCGTTGCAAACATTCAGCTCTTGAGCAATATTTGGGGATCTGAAGCGGTTACGTTTTCCATGCGTCCATGATTGAACGGCTTGAGAGGAGGGGTTTAAGAGAGCTTTCAACGACATGTCCCAGCACTCATCTCCCTGATCCACATGCTTCCTGTTAATGAGGGTCACTTCATAATCAAGAAAGGTTAGGGGTTAAACACAGCTGCACTAAATCTCCTCAAGATGTGTGTGTGTGTGTGTGTGCGTGCGTGCGTGCGTGCGTGCGTGAGTGCGTGTGTGCGTGCGTGCGCGCGTGCGTGCGTGTGTGTGTGTGTGTGTGTGTGTGTGTGTGTGTGTGTGTGTGCGTGTGTGTGAGTGTGTGTGATTGAGAGAGAGAGAGAGAGAGAGCGCAGAGAGAGTGAATGACTTGCCAGAGTGTGCCATACAACGTCACATCTTTGGCTCAGTCATATTCCTCTGTCTGAAGAGAGAGAGAGAGAGAGAGAGAGAGAGAGAGAGAGAGAGAGAGGGAGGGAGAGAGAGAGAGCAGAGAGAGCAGAGAGAGAGCAGAGAGAGAGAGTGAATGACTTGCCAGAGTGTGGCATAGAACGTCACATCGTTTGGCTCAGTCATTAGTCTGAAAAGGCTGGGAAGTATATATCCGAATTTGTCTGTGGTTAGCTGTGGGACAGTACAGTGCTGAAAGTGACAGAGCTCCATTGTTCGAAGCCAGTCAAGCCTGTTGAAGGGGATCCAATCAAAAAGCTGTTAAGGAGAGAAGCCTTGCATTTCTTTTGAAACAATCTGGGAGTATCCTTTTTTTTTTCTTACTTTGATCAGAGATAATAGAACAGTAATATGTGGTTTCGCTTCTTTGAAAACCAAGTCAGTTACTATACGTAGTATTTGTCTTGTCCAAGCATAAACACATTATATGTTTAAACAGCTATTTGTTGTGTTTTTTTTTTCTGAAGCATGATTATATACATACGGTATGCAGCCCTAAGTGCACATGTGCATGAACGTCCGCTCAGGCATGCATACCCTCCCTCCGATATCCACTACCCCATACCTCACACACACACACACACACACACACACACACACACACACACACACACACACACACACACACACACACACACACTCACTCACTCACTCACTCACTTATACACACACACACACACACACACACACACACACACACACACACACACACACACACACTCACTCACTCACTCACTTATAGACACACACACACACGCACGCGCGCGCGCGCGCACGCACGCACGCGCGCGCACGCACGCACGCACGCACGCACGCACGCACGCACGCACGCACACGCACACACACACACACACACACACACACACACACGCACGTTTATACATAGGAAGACACAATTACACTGATACATAAAAGTGAGAGGGGGGGAACAGACAGTCAGATACACGGACAGAGGGGGGGGGGGGGGGGGGGGGGGGGGGGGGGGGGGGGGGGCTGGGAGGGCAGAAGAAAAAAAAAGAAAACAGATCCAGCAATGTATGACTGCAGAAGACTAAGTGTTAAGAACAGAGATATACTGACAAAACTGCCTGCACTAATCTGGTTGTAGCGCAGTGCCTCCTCCGGTGGCTTGGCTCTTGACCACATGAAATTGCTTGCTTCCCTACAGATTGCTACTGCTGTGATGAGACAATACTGTGGATGGCTCTGCAGGGGTAGCTTGAGCCAGCAGTGTGGGTGGAATGCCGCTACGGGAAGATGGATGGGGGTGGAAGATGAGAGTACGATAGGATGTGGCCAGGCTGGTGCGACATTGTCTTTCAGAGTGCTGGTCATACGGGAAGGTGAGGCAGTGTGCTATTGATTTGGTGTCAGACCTCCATCTCCAGGGCCTGGATTGAAATATGCCCTCCCTCTGTAGAACACTTCAACAAGCGTCTGTCTGGACAAATACTGTCACATGTTTGGATTTTGCATTTAACCATTGGTACTAATTTATTTTGTCCTTGATTGGAACAAAAAAAAAACCCCACAGAATAACGTATTTGGAAGGATAGTTGTACAGAGGGGCAGATGTGGATCTTTTTCCACTGAAAAAAGTATTCTGAATGACCTCTTTTTTCACCTTTTCAAGCACTTTTGCCACCCAGCGCCTTGTCTTTGTTTTTCATGCATATTTGTGCTCAGTGGTTGTCATAATAACAAACTACTTTGCATTCCCTTAGCGCTGTTTTGTTCAGTAAATTATCATCAATGTTTACCATGGCGGTCTTATTTTTTTTCTATTCTGTAAAGTGCTCTTAATACTTGTTTCGGTTGTAACAAATCTTTTAGAAGCAATAGAGCAGTATGGAGTCACGTGACTTGGATCACCTCATGGCCATATTTAGTGATTCTGCTCCTGGCCTTGATGTGATTGATCACCAGTTTCTGAAACAATTTCCAGAAAGCTGACTCCAGACTCTTGTAAAGATATACAATCATTTCTGGACTATGAGGTACTTTTCACCTTCCTGCCGGAAAGCCCTCATTATTCCAATCCCTCAACACGAAAAAAGGCGACCAGCTTATCCTCTTATTGCCCAATGGCTCTGACCAGCTGCCTTTGTAAGGTGGTCATCTCTCACCTGATGAAGAAGCTGTAAGCCCATGGCTTTGGACAAAAGACCAATGCAGTTTCTGCAACCATTCTACAGTTGACCATTTAGGCCACCTTGAAATCATTACTTGCAATGCTTTAAACAAACAATGTGCGATTGCTGCCTGTGATTTAATGAAAAGGCTTACACCATTGGAAATCTGGTATTCTCATGGATCTTCATAATTGTTTTTTTCAAAGCCCAATCTCGCTCTCTTTATCAAACACTTTCTGGATGATCAGCGATTTCAAGTCCATGCTGGCACAATGCTGACTTCTCTGTGAGTGGGACCGGGTATACCCGATGCCGCACCTTGCACACCCAGTTGTCTCTCTTTAAAAGGCAAGAAGCTTCACAACGCATCCCCTGCGATGTGCCACTCACTATAAAACATGTTCTCACCGAGTGTTGGGACTTAATATGACGTTGGACATGAACACTTTACAGAGGTTTGATGAAACTCTTGTTCAGGGATCTGCCACCTTAGTATCCCTACACAGATAAACGTTTTTCATCTGACCTAAGATTTTACAGAAGAAAGATTTCAACGCAATTTCAGCGTGGTTTTTGTTGTTGTTGTTTTTTTGTTTGTTTGTTTTTTGTTGTTTTTGTTTTTGTTGTTGTTGTTGTTGTTTTTAGAAAATCCATTTTATAACTCGTGTCAAAGAATCATTTAAGCATCTGTGTAGACGTGGTGCCAGCCCAGAAACGTGTCTTTGCGCTTGATTGGGTTATAACACAACTTGAATTGAATTGACCGAGTTTCTTCCTTGTAAGTATAAGTACAACTATGAGGTAATCTGACATTTAACTAGTTTGAGTCAGTTCCTTCATTATCTTCTTCTCTCTTTTCTTTTTGTTCATCCCCTGGATGTATATGCTTATGCATCTGACAGACGACTAGTAATGACTAGGGTATTGTTCATGTGATTGTTGATATGTTGTGAAAACACGTTTAATTCATAGGTGTCAGCTTAAAAATGTGTGTGGTCAAACAGTAGACTTCTCACACCGTGAGAGAAATAGAGAAAGAAGAATATGAAGAGAGGAGTGAAACACACACACACACACACACACACACACACACACACACACACACACACACACACACACACACACACACACACACACACACACACACACACACACACACACACACACACACACACACACACACACACACACGCACACACACACACACACACACACACACACACACACAACACACGCACACAACACACACACACACACACACACACACACACACACACACACACACACACACACACACACACAACACAACACAACACACACACACACACACACAACACGCACGCACGCACGCACGCACGCACGCACGCACGCACACACACACACACACACACACACACACACACACACACACACACACACACACACACACACACACAACACAACACACACACACACACACACACACACACACACACACACACACACACACACACACACACACACACACACACACACACAGAGAGAGAGTGGGGGGGGAGCGAGGAGAGAGAGAGAGAGAGAGAGAGAGAGAGAGAGCGAGAGAGAGAGACGGAGGGAGGGAGGGGGGCATGCATGCAGGCACATACTCGCACACAAAGGAGGGGAGATGGGAGGAGGGGAAACATTTTGTAGACAGGCAGGCGGACAGGCGGACAGGCAGGCGGACCAGACACAGGGAACACGTTCAGACATAACAAAGTGGCAGTCACACTGACGGGAATTGGGTTTGGATCGAAAGACTTGTGACTATTGTCCATATTTCAAAGGATGTTGTTTAAGGACAGATGCTCACAGAACATATCCAAGTGTTTCGTCTGCGGACATCTTCAGCATTTATATCCAGAGCCTCTGAGGTGGGATGATACTTCACTGGAGAAGACTTCCACTCATAAAGGAGGACGGGCATAGAGAACTCTTTGATGTTTGTTAACAAAACAAATATCTTTACTTGAACTGCCAGTTTGGGGGACCTGAAAGAGAATGCTGAAAATAAAATTGGTATTCATATACACTTACCAAATACAATTATGAAAAAAAAATGAATTTATTCCCTACTCTTACTATAGCCACTTCGACAGCTATTTCTAGAGAAATCACTGTCGTACCAGACTCTGGTATGGTCAGACTGGTACTGTTTTGGACAGCCTAGCTTTGCTGTGACTGAATTGATGAGAGAGCGTAGGCATTCGTTTTGTAAAGAGACTGCGAGCCACAGACAACTTTTCCAACTGACATGGTGCTTTTTAAATTTTTTTTTTTCCGGTTAATAACGGAACTGTCCATCAAAATTCAATAGCCATGTAAACAATTCTGATGGCTTTTAGGGTGGTTTTTGTGTACCATTAACCTTCAAAAGGTTTTATGTGTAAGGAGAGACTTTTTCACGAAGAATTTCCAGGATGTAAGCCTTAATTCATCTTGCCTTAATTAGTTATACAGCGTTTTAGAACTTTCTATAGCATCTTGGAGTTTCTGATGGAACGCTAGTTAGGAAGAAAGGTTTAAAAAAAGAAAAAAAGCTGCTGCTTTCAAAGGAGGCCAAATTACGTCTTTCACCTGAGTGAAGTGGGGCAAGGAAAACACACACACACACACACACACACACACACACACACACACACACACACACACACACACACACATACATACATATATATATATATATATATATATATATATATATATATATATATATATATATATATATATATATATACGCGCGCGCGCGCACGCACACATGCACACACATTCACACTCATGCACACTCACACATACCTACACTTACATACATGCACCACACACACACACACACACACACACACATACACACGTGCGAGCGCGCGCGCGCGCGAGAGCAGCAGAGAGAGAGAGAGAGAGAGAGAGAGAGAGAGAGAGAGAGAGAGAGAGAGAGAGAATGCTCAAGTTCGCCCACGGATATTATAAATGAGTATTGAAAAACTCCCAGCAGAGACAAAACGTAAAGCAGAAACAGTATACCCGACATAAATGTCAAAAATGAATGACAACAGAGTCGTCCAGAATGCAGTGTTTGTAAATCGTCTAACTGATGGCTATTGCCTACGGCCAGAAATTCGGTTAGGCTGCATTGGGGCAATGAGCTCCCCATCTCTACTACTGTCCATGAAAATACAGACTGAATTTCACCCAGTTTTTTTTTTCTTTTTTAATCCAATGTCTTCGAGTTTTCAAGCCTTTTTCTTTTCTTTAAACGCTGTCTCTAACACCTCCCCAATTTTTTAAGGAAACTGATCAACTCGCGGTACAGATTAGCTTCATCTGCTTCGTGTTCGGAGGAAAAAGGTTCAGTTTCAAAGGCAATGGCATTTAGAGCCACGTGCAAACGCTTCTCCGGCCTGAAAAAAAAAAAAAAAAAAAAACAAGACATCACTTAGTAAGAAGCCTCAGTGAGGATGCGGGCTCGGATTTCCTTCCGTCTGTCACAGCAATCCTTTAAGCTTGAAATGGGGGAGTAATCTTCTGGGTGATTATTGGAGAAGTAAATCGCGTAAACTGACAAACAAACAAGTTTTTTTAATATGTCGGTCTCTCTGAGAGGAGGAGGGGGGGGAGAGAGAGAGAGAGAGAGAGAGAGAGAGAGAGAGAGAGAGAGAGAGAGAGAGACAGAGAGAGAATCAGACAGGCAGACAGATAGAGACAGTCATAGACAGACAGACAGACATACAGACAGGGAGACAGACAGACAGACATAGAGACAGACCGGCCGACCGACGGAGACAGTGACAGAGAGACAAACAGATGGGTGCTCGGGAGAGAGGACAGACAGACAGACAGACAGACAGACAGACAGACAAACAGACAGAACAGACAGACAGACAAACAGACAAAGCAAAGCTTAACTTTTTTTTCGTGTAACCCTTCCAAAAGGCAGTCATTGTTCCTTATCACCATTTCATGTTAAACCGGAGGGCACAGGGCGCAGGCAGGCGAGGAGAGGGGACAGTTACTGGATGATCAGACTGGACTCGAGCGATTGGCAGAAGAAAAGCTTTCAAACATGATACAAAGAGGAGAAGGCGATGCTCTCTCAATGTTCTGGGCCGTTATTGTCATTGCTCATTTGGGACTGGACGCGATTTATCATTGAGTAGGGTAATTCACTTTCTCTGTTACGGCAAATGATAATCATTTTAGATCATTTTTCTCATTTGGGTTTGGTAAAATCAGAAAGGTTTTTTTTTTTAAGATTTGTCCCTGAAGTGTGACTATGTCTGTCTGTCTGTGTCTGTCTGTCTGTCTGTCTCTCTCTATCTCTCTCTGTCTGTCTGTCTTCTGTCTGTCTGTCTGTCTCTCTCTCTCTCTCTCTCTCTCTCTCTCTCTCTCTCTCTCTCTCTCTCTCTCTCTCTACCTAAATAAACAAAGCTCTAATTCCCCACTGTTCTTTATCAAATGTAATAAATCGGGGGGGGGGGGGGGGGGGGAAGGTTCTTTGTCCAGAGGTCAAAATGGTCAAAAAGAAAGCCGAAAATTTCCAGGACAAAACCAAAGTAGCCCCTGGTTGACATTCTGAACGGAATCTCCAGATAACTTACGTTTTCTGCGGTTTTCGTTTTATTATTCCGTTGAAAGCCCATCTCTGTCTTCTGGACACGATATACATGACCTCCTCCTCAACAAACTCGTTTTACCTTGCGTGTTAGCTACAACATTCTGAGCTTATCCCACCGCCCCATGGCTCCCTGATCAGCTTAATGTTCCAACCGAGTTGTGATGTACACATATACGCGCGCGCGCGCGCGCGAGCGCGTATATACGTACACACACACACACACACACACACACACACACACACACACACACACACACACACACACGCACGCACGCACGCACGCACGCACGCACGCGCACGCACGCACGCACGCACACACACACACACACACACACACACACACACACACACACACACACACACACCATCAAGTTCAACAACAGCTACAAATCGAAGCGAACAACGCGCGCGCGCACACACACACACACACACACACACACACACACACACACACACACACACACACACACACATGCACACACACACACACACACACACACACACACACACACACACACACACACACACACACACACACACACGCACGCACGCACGCACGCACACACACACACACACACACACACACACACACACACACACACACACACACACACACATATACGCACACACTCACTCTATCCAGTACAACAGCAGCTACATACCGTGGCAAACTGTTCTGCCTGCAGTTCAAACTGGGAATAGTGCAGAGGGTTGAGAATGTGCAGCTTCTCTGTTTGGATGACTGACTATAAGGTGATTACTAGGTACCCTGGCATAGCGGTTTCTTTGTTTGGATGACTGACTATTAGGTGATTACTAGGTACCTGGCATAGCGGTTTCTTTGTTTGGATGACTGACTATTAGGTGATTACTAGGTACCCTGGCATAGCGGTTTCTTTGTTTGGATGACTGACTATTAGGTGATTACTAGGTACCCTGGCATAGCGGTTCTTTCTTTGTTTGATGACTGACTATTAGGTGATCACTAGGTACCCTGGCATAGCGGTTTCTTTGTTTGGATGACTGACTATTAGGTGATCACTACGTACCCTGGCATAGCGGTTTCTTTGTTTGGATGACTGACTATTAGGTGATTACTAGGTACCCTGGCATAGCGGTTTCTTTGTTTGGATGACTGACTATTAGGTGATTACTAGGTACCCTGGCATAGCGGTTTTTTTGTTTGGATGACTGACTATCAGGTGATTACTAGGTACCCCCTGGCATAGCGGTTTCTTTGTTTGGATGACTGACTATCAGGTGATTACTAGGTATCCCGGCATAGTGGTTTCTTTGTTTGGATGACTGACTATTAGGTGATTACTAGGTACCCTGGCATAGTGGTTTCTTTGTTTGGATGACTGACTATTAGGTGATTACTAGGTACCCTGGCATAGCGGTTTCTTTGTTTGGATGACTGACTATTAGGTGATTACTAGGTACCCTGGCATAGTGGTTTCTTTGTTTGGATGACTGACTATTAGGTGATTACTAGGTACCCTGGCATAGTGGTATTTTACTGACCTCCTTACTGTAACAGAACTTCTGTCTGATTATGGCAATCAGCAAATAGTTCATCTGCCCCTCCTTCAAATCTGTAAGAAGACAGATGGTGGTAGTCCATTTGGAGTATTCTCACTGCCTTGGCTTGGTTTTATTCCCCCCCCCCCCCCCCCCCCCCCCAACCTCCCATGCCCTGTGTCCCTTCTGCATTTGTTTGTTCGCCCACGTGGATTTTAGAAAGTATGTTTTATGGAAGCATGTTTTTTTTTCTATTTTGAACTGCCTCTTTCAGCTGGGGTCGATAGATTAAGTAGAGTGGATGGCACTGTAGGCACCTTCTAATCTCCTCCACCTTCAGAACGCCAGGAATCAGCTTTTGGTATAATGTACGTTGCTGCAAATAGCTCTGACTTTTTCTTTTCTTTCTTTTCTCTTTTTTTTTTTTTAGGACAGACAGTTTCGTTCAACGATTTGGACACAGCGTAGCCTTGTTTCTGTCCGAAAGAGTCCAGTGAAGTCAACTGGTTAATAAGAAAATTGAAACCGATATGAGTTAACATAACGAAATGTAACTGAAACTAGGATGAGAGGAGGCAATTAAAAAAGAACTTAGCGAGTGAATCTCCAGT
>JADBJO010003002.1:102500-107500 GCA_016801955.1 Conus betulinus
GAAGCCCACACCTGCACACGGAGAGCACGCCCATTTCAGGGTGCGCGCAATGGCGCCATTGAGTAGTGTTAACACAAGCGGGAAGATTTACCATCGCAGACTTTAAAGTGTTGGGTGATGTGGAGCTTCTGAGATTTCCCCGTCTTTGAGCGACTCTGGCTGACCTTCCAGAATCCCTTTTACAATGGCACTTCTGTGGCTTCTTCATAGGCTTCCTCTGTCTGAAGAGGCTGGAAAGTCAAACAGTAACTGCATGCTGCTAAGTGTGGGACAGTAGAGTGTTCAGTGTAGCAGAGCTTCATTTGTTTGAAACCATTTCAGGTCTGTTGATGGGTACATAGTCAACGAGCGGTTGAGGAGAGAAGCTTCACAATTCCTTTTGAATCAGTCTGAGAGTACTCTTTTCTCTACCTTCGATCAGAGAACATAAAACCGTAGTGTGTGATTTGGCTTCTTTGAAAGAAAGTCGGTTACTTCAGCTGGTAACTGTTTTCACACACACACACACACACACACACACACACACACACACACACACACACACACACACACACACACACACACACACACACACACACACACACACACACACACACACAGTGACACATTCACACTTATACAGAGAGAGAAGAAGAGAGGCAGACAGACAGACAAAGACTGAGAAAGGACGAAAGATTCATATCCCACAATGTATCACCACATACGACTCAATGTTGAGAGTACACCGATGTTGGCAAGTTGGCTCAAAGTGGCACGGCAAAAATGCAGCGCTTCCTCTGGCGGTTTGCTCGTGAAGACCTGAAACTGACGCTCCATGTGAACTAACAGTGCTGGCTCTGCCATTGGACGATGCCGGATGGGGTTGTGAGGGGTGGCCGAAGCGGTTACTGTGGGAATGATGCCACTAAGGGGAAAGGTTGGTAGACAAGAGCATACCGATTACTATGCACACTAAATATTCTCATGGTGTTTCTTGTGTATGCAGAGAAAACATTCTGTGCATCACCTTTTGTTTGAATGCTCAGTGTTGACCCCACTCTATGAGGAGAAAGGTATTCAGATGAATAACTTTGATAATGTCAATACTGTCTTATATGGTTCATATGTTGCTGAAATTGCCATGGTTATTTCGCAGTCACAGGTTGCAATTTTTTTTGTAAAGATCAACATTTTGTGTACCGCTAGGGTATTTCACTCATGTCAATACACATATATCGGATGTGGGTTTGAAAGTACTAATGTGGATGATAAGTTAAGTGTGAAGGTTTCTTTTTGTTTTAATATCAAAGTGTCTAATATCATCTGGCGATGAAAAGACATTAAATAAACCACTGACCTGAACTGAACTGAACGATTACTATGGGAGAGATGCTACTAAGGGGAAAGGTTGGTAGACAAGAGCATAGCCATTACTGTGGGGGAGATGCCACTATGGGGAAAGGTTGGTAGACAAGAGCATGGCACAGACAGCATGTGGCATGGCTGGTACAGAACTGTCTTTCAAAGTGTTGGCCATCAGGGAAGGTGAGGCAGTGTGCTATTGATTTTGTTTCACACCACCATCTCCAGGGCCCAGATTGAAATGCCTTCTGTAGAACACTTAAAACAAATTTTTCTCTAGACAAACACAGTCACAGGCTTGGAGTTTACAGTGGTCTTCAGTACTTTTTTTTTTACTCCTCCTATTCTTGAAAAAAAAAAATGTCACGTAAACTAGGTGTTATTGAGATCAGATGTCGGTCTTTTGCAAGTGCCAAACGTGTTCTAAATGATAGTTTGGTTTTGTTATCTATGTAGTACTATTGATTGCTTCTCACTTTTTTTCTTTCTGTTCAGATTTTTATTATTCATTCTTTTGTACTTCCTTCACTTTCCACGATTGTAACCTTTGCTATTTTGTTTTTTAGTGTTGCTTTCTTACTCTTGATGATGAGAATGTATAGAGAGAGAGGGGGGCACATTCCTTGAACATCTTAATATATTATCGCAGTCAGTCGGACTCTTACAAAGTAATCTCTACCAGAAGACGAACGACTTTTTCTTCAGTACCTACAGTAATCTCTGTTCTTACCATGCACACTTTGAAGCTGTTTCTGGTGGCTTTATCTTTTACTGAACTCTGGCATGGATAGTTTTCGTTCTGCTATAGCCAGCCTAGCCTCGCTGCGATTAACGAGGGAGTGTAGATGCTCTGAATTTAAAGTGACTCTAAGCTACGACATTTTTTTTCCAACTGATTGGCAGTTTCCGGCCCTTGCCTTCTTGAGCGATAGGACTGCCAGTGTACATATGGTAGCCAGTCAAACGTTCTCAAACGATTTCTGACGTTGGTTTTGTGTGCCATTAGCCCGGTAGGAGAATATTTGTCAGAAGAGATAACAGTTTCATTGAGACTTCCTGGAATTCTGCGTTCATTTCTGATTTCAGGTGGGTTTGTGTACCATTAGCGAGTAGGAGAATACTAGGTCACAGGAGATGACACCTTCATTAAGACTTTCTGGAATTCTGTGCTTGTTTCTGATTCCCTTGCTTAGAGAACATTCAGCAACATGTCATGCCTTCTTACAACTTCTTGTGCAAGGACACAACGGAGAAGAAAGTACGTCCCACAGCTGGACTAAGGGGCATTGGGAAGGGAACTGTCTACGTGCGCACATACACCGAGTACACACACACACACACACACAATCACGCGGCTGCAAGCACGTACACACGAGCACACTCGCTCTCACACACACACACACACACACACACACACACACACACACACACACACACACACACACACACACACACACGCACGCACGCACACACGCACGCACGCACACACCACACACACACACACACACACACACACACACACACGCACGCACGCACGCACACACACACACACACACACACACACACACACACACACACACACACGCACACGCACGCATGTGTGTGTTTATATATAGATATATACATACATACATACATGCATGCATACATACATACTTACAGACATACATACATACATACTTACAGGTGAACACACACACACACACACACACACACACACACACACACACACACACACACACACACACACACACACACACACACACACACACACACGCACGCACGCACGCACGCACGCACACACGAATGCACACGTGCACTTAGAGAAAAGAGACAGATACACAGAAGAGAGATTTATGATTATTGACAGTAAATGGCAATTGTTATGACTGGAAGAAAGAGAGACAGAGAGAGACAGAGAGAGAGAGAGAGAGAGAGAGGAGGGGGGGGGGAGGACGGGGAGAATGTGATGCATGGCTGCAAATATGTATGGAAAAAAAAAATTCCCAGCAGAGGTAAAATACAAAACAGGCCCAATGCACTCAATACAAACATGAAAGTTGTCCAAAACACAGTGTGTATTGATCAATGCACAGAAAGGAATGTTAACCATAGACAGAAATTGAAGAAAAGCTACGCTGATCATGTGGGTGACTCACTCTGTATCCCTCTTCACTGTCCTCAAAAACCATACAATTCACACTACGATATTTTCCCATTTCCAGGCTCCCCCTTTTTTTCAAATACTATCTCTGGTGCTTTTTCTTTCTTCTTCTTCTTTCTTCTTCTTCTTCTTTCTTCTTCTTCTTCTTCTTCTTCTTCTTCTTTTCTTCTTCTTCTTCTTCTCTTCTCTTCTTCTTCGTTAAGGGAACTGATCAACTTGCGGTATAGATTAGCTTCATCTGCTTCGTGCTCAGAAGAGTTTCAAAGGCAATGGCATTTCGAGCCACGTGCGAACGATTCTCCTGGCTGGAAAAACATCACTTCGAGAGAAGTTTCAGTGATGGTGCTGGCTCGGATTTTCTTCCGTCTGTCTCAGCAATCCTTTGAACTTCAGACCTTTGGGGAGGAGATCTTCTACGTCGTTATGGGGAAGTGTTTTGCGCAGACCAACAAATAAACAAAAGTGTTCTGCGTTTCTTCTTTTCTTCTTCTTCTTCTTCTTCTTCTTCTTCTTCTTCTTCTTCTTCTTCTTCTTCTTCTTTTCCTTTTTTTTAAAATTTGTAGTTGTTGTTGGGCAGAATTGTAAAAAAGGCCTTCAATGAGCCTAATTCTCAACCCATTAAAGATTCATTCATTCATTCATTCATTCATTCATTCATTCATTCTTCTTCTTCTTCTTCTTCTTCTTCTTCTTCTTCTTCTCTTCTTTCTTCTTCTTCTTCTTCTTCTTCTTCTTCTTCTTCTTCCTATATATGGATTTTTTATCCTTGTGCAGAGGGCTGGATGTCAAAAAAAGTATTCATACTTAGTCCACTACCCTCTTAAATAAATTCGTTGGTTTGTTCGTTCCCTTCCTCCTTCCTTCCTTCCTTCCTTCCTTCCTTCCTTCCTTCTTCTCTTCTCTCTATCTCTCTCTCTCTCTCTCTCTGTTGTGCAGTGTGCGCACGCGCGCGCGAGCGTGTTGTGTGTGTGTGTGTGTGTGTGTGTGTGTGTGTGTGTGTGTGTGTGTGTGTGTCTGTGTGTCTGTGTGTGTGTGTGTGTATGTGTGTGTGTGTGCGTGCGTGCGTAGCTGGTTCTGTGCGTGTGCGTGCGCGCGTGAGCGCGCGCGCGTGTGGTGTGTACGCGTGTGTTTAGTGTCTGTATACCTGTGTTCTGTGTATATCTGTGTATCATTATGTGTGCGTGCGTGCGTGGTGCGTGTGCGTGCGTGCGTGCGTGCGTGTGTGTGTGTGGTGTGTGTGTGTGTGTGTGTGTGTGTGTGTGTGTGTGTGTGTGTGTGTGTGTGTTGTGTGTGTGTGTGTGGTGTGTGTGTGTGTGTGTGTGTGTGTGTGTGTGGTGTGTGTGTGTGTGTGTGTGTAAGTGTGTGTGTGTTGTGAATGTGTGGCGGTGTGTGCGTGCGTGCGACGTGCATGTGTGTATGTTTCTCTCTCTCTGTATCTCCGTCTCTCTCTCTCTCTCTCTCTCTCTCTCTCTCTCTCTCTCTCTCTCTCTCTCTC
>JADBJO010003002.1:120000-122500 GCA_016801955.1 Conus betulinus
CGGTACTAGTCATCAAAGAAATTTTTATTTGTTCCGGGTATTGATAAAATACGGAAGAATTGCTCTGAGATAATTTTCCTTAGGCTTGTACTCTTAATTAAAAGTACTTATAGCTCCGAGATACTGAATTGAAGAGAGAAGTTCAAACATTCAACATTCGATTGAACAACAGGGAACTGACACAAGTTAAGTGCACTTTCACACATCAACTTTTATTACTTACACATAGATAAGAAATGGCATGTCACTTCCATAGACTGTGTTTCAGTTCTCATTGGACTACCACAATGAGGACCCTTCCTCACTCCTACTTTACTCGCTTGCATTCTGTGCAGCAAGCTTAAGTTGGCATACAGGGGTTCTGTCTAAGTTACACTGAATGTATATGGTTATTATACATCCACCCCGCTTGCTAATACCCAGTATTGTAGCCAGAGTGGTACTCATAGACAGGTTCTCACTGTTTCATCATAAAGTGAGGTAAGGGTCTGATGAGTTTGAGTCCAGGTGGTAAGCAAACTTAGCTTTGCTTCGGAGAGAATAGTTGATCTCTCCTGTGGCTGGTGACTGCCCCACTGGTGTAGATTGGTTGTCTGGTGTCGCCCGGTTTACAGTGAAGCCATGATGTCTGGGTGTTCTCCCGGCTTTTGGTGAAGTCCCAGCTTCTGGTTCAACCGCAATGTGTAGTGTGACCAGGATCCCAGTTCTGCGATAAAGAGAACTTGATCTGTAGGTGAGAATCTGGTGGCTGGTCTGTCGAGTGCACACATTTACCCTTTTCCTCTTTCTTTCAGAAGGGGTGTGAGACTCAGCCAGCAAAGTTTTCTCTATGGTAGAGTTTCTGCTATAACTATTAACCTCCACTTTTGTTTAAAGGATAAGTTAAGCTTACAAAAGGGTAGGAGACAGTAATACAATGTTACAGTTTTAGTAAACAACAACTCTTCTTTATTTCATATGAATTAAATCACACTGACTTGGGCTATACTTAGTCCAAGTATATATGTGGGGTAGACTTAAAGTCATACACTACAAATTATTCCAACAATCACCAGTATTCATAAATCAGAGTAGCAGCTTTTACCTTGCACAGGCATACTGTTTTCCTGATCAAAATTAACCACTGAATTATTATCTTAACAGACAGAGTTGCATACTGACAAAGTCAGGGTGCACACAAAGAATAGTGGTCAGATTGTTAACAAAGAATCATAACCACTGGGAGAGAGCTTTTGCCCTATGATGGCAAGCAAACTACTACACAGAATAATCATTCATCAGTTTGATAAATGTTGCTAAGCATTTGTACAAAATTACAATGTTAACACACACACAGCATATATAAAATCAATACATAGATTCAAAATGTAAAACAGAGTTCCAACTCACTTTTCCTGGGAATGAACAGTGACAGAGACTGGAGGTCAAGGAGTACTAGGCCTTCCCTAAGTGTCTCTTTGTCTTCCTCTGCTCTTGACTACAGGCAGTCCTGAGGGGTCAGTGAAGTTGCGCCTGTGTGTGCCTGGTATATGAATCTCTCACATGCCGAATCAAATTTTGACAACCTGTCATTCACCCATCAGGGGTGAGAGGGGGAGGGATTTAGTTTAGTCACCAATCGCCTCAGAATTGTTTTGAACCTACTCGGCACGGGATAATTTATGCATCCGTATAGGTGTCCGTGAGCCCCAGTTAATTTATGCGTCCGCATAGGTGTCCGCGAGCACGTGGATCACGGGGTGATGGCCTTTGTGTCAATTAAGGCCGCGCGTGGTTCAGGTGGAGGGGGGGGGGGGGGGTTGGTGGGTGGTGGCGGTGGAGAGCGCGGCAACATGCCTTTGTGTCGCGCAGAGTAGAGGGGGGGGGGGGTGAGATGTTGCTGCGTAGTATCGCACAGCGTGGGGCGTGAGAGTTGGGGGGTGGGGGGATAGGCCGCTAAGAATGAAAGGTGTCATGGGGTTTACCGTGACGCAATTTTTCTTGTAGCAGATAGTCGAAGCCGTGCACGCACACCGTTCTAAGAGGGGGAAAGGGGGAAAGGGGGGGGGGGGGGTTGAGAGAGGGGAGAGTGGGCATAGATTTGAAATGTATTCTTTGGCTTGGTGTTTTAGTGGGACAGATAGGATGGGTGTCGCCAAGCGTCACGTCACAATCAGCAAGTCGGTGCGCAAAATGGATGGGGAATTTCTTTTCAGTTTGTTTAAATTTCTGCCTGCAAGTCACTTCACCTGGAAACTGACATGATATGCCCTTTGTTGCTGCTGTTTCGTTGTTGTTGTTGTGTGTTGTTGTTGTTGTTGTTGTTGTTGTTGTTGTTGTTGTTGTTGTTGATGATGATGATGATGATATATTATTGTTGTTGTTGTTGTTGTTGATGATGATGTTGTTCTTGTTGTTTACCCATGGTGCATCTAAGGCTTGGCAGTCGGAGGCTGAGAATCCAGACACATACCCGTTTTTGTGTTACCAGTCGTCTTTGAGAACAAGATAACAACAGAAT
>JADBJO010003002.1:127500-157500 GCA_016801955.1 Conus betulinus
TGGGGGGGGGGGGGGGGGGGGGGGGGGGGGGATTGGAGAGAGGTCTTAAACGCGGAGAGAAAGACACTGGAGAAAACATCTTTGAGAGACAGAGACAACCAGACTATCAGACAGACGTACACACAGACTTACTGGCAGTGTGTTCGTATTTTGTGGTTACTAGTCATTTTTTAAAATAAAGGCAAGACGTTAGAGTTTTGCTGCAGAGGGCAGTATCAATCCTGCCGTTATGACAGTTAGGACCCGATTCATATCGTGTTGTGTGCCAGTAGACGCCGTATAGCAAAGGCAATGGGCATCATGTCCATTAAAACTGCTTCGCTGAATAATATTAATATAATATAATAACATAATTCATCTTAATTTTTATAGCGCCTATTCTCTAAAGATTAGGGCTCTAAGCGCTTCATGATACAATAAATACTGTCGTTTACACAACGGGATGCCTACCTGGGTAGTGCCGACTGAAGAGGTGCCTTCCGGCGCATCATTCAGTCGTTTCCCGTGTCATCCGGTCAACATCGTTCACTCCATTTCCTTCATTCTTTCCATTTCTCACGCAGGATGCATGCTGAATAAAGAGAGATACACGTTAAAAGCGCCAACTTCACTGTTTTGGGTTTGTTTGTTTGTTTGTTTGTCTGTTTTGTTTTGTTTGTTTGTTTTTTAAACTGAGTGCACTTCGAATGGCACGAATCGAAAATGGTCGAGAAACGCAGATTTCATCACTGGAAAAAAAAGAAGAAGAAATTTCGCGATTTCTGTCTTCTTTTTCCCCTCGTGTGAATGCATTGTCAAAAGATGTTGTATTCAATGCATCAATCATTCTGTGCGTCGGTTACGTTGTGTAGAGCGGGGCAGAAAACATCTTCTGTCAAGCCGGACCTTCTTCAACGCGAAAACTCGTTTTTGTCCAATATTAAGGACAGTCTGGTGGCAGAGAAAACATCGACATTCCCAGACGATGAGAGGAAACATACAACGCCATTAGATTCCAATCAGTCAGCTTCCATGTTTGGACGGAAAAGAAGCCCTTGTGCAGGAAAAGACATACCATACCATTAGATTTTTCAGTCTGTCAGCTGCAAATAATTTGACAAAAAGAAGCCTTTGTACACACAAAAAAAACATACAATGCCATTAGATTTCAATAAATCAGCTTCAATATTTGGTCGGAAACAAAGCCTTTGTACAGGAAAAGCATGCAATACCATTAGATTTCGATCTGTCAGCTGCAATATTTGACGGAAAGAAGCTTTTTTTACAGAAATTTAAAAAAAAACATAAATGCCATTAGATTTCAATCAATGAGCTTTCAATATTTGGACGGAAAAGAAGCCCTTTTGCAGGAAGAGATTTTTTTAACTAAAAAAAAAAATCAGAACAGGTAATTACGTGAAAGAGGTATGTTGCAATGATAAACCATATGCGCACTTTTTGACAACGAACGTTCGCACATCTCCTCATTTCTCATTCGCGCTTTTTTAACCTGAACACTTGAGCTTTGGGGCCCGTGAGGTAGAGATTTTTTCGCGCTTTAGGGCGTCTAGCAAGGAGCATGGGAGAGAGAGAGAGAGAGGGAGAGAGAGAATGGAACGAGGGTGGATTCGGGTCCTATGGGGGAACGGAGATGGGGTTCAGAGTAAGGATCAGGGAGGGTGAGGGGGGGGGGGGGGGGGTAGCGGAGGGCTTCGTTTTGCAAGATATCGTCGGAGCTGAAACATTGATATCATTGGATGAAGTAAACAGAAATGAAAACAAAAGTAGACGAAGCTGAACGGAAAGACGTGTAATTTGGGAAATGGGGAGGAGATTGGACGGTGTGTGAGAGCATCGGGTTTGCTGTTTAGGATTCGGAGAAAAGAGAATTTTCATGTTGTTTGTTTTTCTTTGCTTTAGATAGATGAGTAGGGGTGGATGGGGAGCGGGTGGCTTCAATAAAGGAGGGGGGGGGGGGGGAGGGAAAGTGAGCGGGGGGGATGGCGGGGGGGGGGGGGGGGGGTGACGGGGGGGGGTTGGGGGGGGGGGGGTGGGGGGTGGGGGGGTGGGGGGGGGTGGGGGGGGGTTTATTGCGTTGTTATTTTTTTTACAAATCTGATTTGTGTGTTGTCGTTACATTCTCTCTCTCTCTCTCTCTCTGGTGTGTATTGTCTGTAACCCTCTCTCTCCCCGTCTCTACTCTTGTTTGTTGATCCGTATCAGTCTGTCTGTCTGTCTGTCTTCCCCCGATCCTACTCTGTCTGTCTGTCCGTCTGTCTGTCTGTCTGTCTCTGTCTGTCTCTCGTCTCTCTCTCTCTCTCTCTCTCTCTCTCTCTCTCTCCACTCATCTCATCTCTCTCTCTTCTCCTCTCACTCTCTCTCTCTCTCTCTCTCTCTCTCTCTCTCTCTCTCTCTCTCTCTCTCTCTCTCTCTCATTGCCACAAACGTCAGAAGAAAGAAAAACGCTCAGTAATAATCGTTCATTTTTTTTCAACTGTCATGCGTAAGCTTAATGATCTCATAAAAGAAATGGACAGAAAGTGACATGTTCTCTTCACAATTGAAAATGAATAGTAAAAACGGATCCCTATGTGTGTGAGTTTCTAAAAATATGTGTGTGGAAAGTTTCTAAAGTTTATATATATATATATATAGATAGAGAGAGAGAGAGAGAGAGAGAGAGAGAGAGAGAGAGAGAGAGAGAGGTGTGTGTGTGTGTGTGTGTGTGTGTGTGTGTGTGTGTGTGTGTGTGTGTGTGTGTGTGCACTCGAGCATGAAAATATGTTGTGTGCTTACCGTTTAAAATTCGACTGTGGTGTTAATATTGATTTGCTTCTAACATTCGTTTCTCTTTGTAAATATTGTTTGCTCTTGCTAATGATACTTCCAAGTCTGTCAGTATAGGGAAAATGCTTTTTATTGATATATCATTCGTGTGTGTGTGTGTGTGCGTGCGTGTGTGTGTGTGTGTGTGTGTGTGTGTGTGTGTGTGTGTGTGTGTGTGTGTGTGTGTGTGCTTTGTAGACGTTGTGGTGAATTAAGATTCCTCTCTCCAGTCGCACCGTTTTAAAAGAGGAAGAGAGGGGCTGGGAGGAAAGTAGCTGTCCCCCTCCCCCCATCCCCAACACACACACACACACACACACACACACACACACACACACACACACACACACACACACGCACGTAAGCACACACACACACACACACACACACACCACACACACACACACACACACACACACACACACACACACACTTTTTTTTTTTTAGAACAAGGTGTAAACAAGTCTATTGTTTCCTTATTCCATCTGCTCATTTGTACAAAATAATTTCGTTCTTTCGTGTTCTTTCGTTCGTTCGTTCGTTCGTTCGTTCGTTCTCGTCACTCTCTCTCTCTCTCTCTCTGAAATATAATTTTGTTTCTTATTAGTTCATGAAAACACCCCCCCCCCACCCCGTTGTGTCTCGTTCTCTCTCTCTCTCTCTCTCCTCCTCTCCCCTCCTCTCTCTTCTCTCTCTCTCATCTCTCTCTCTCTCGATCCCTTTCCAACCTTCATGCTGAATAAACTTGTACTTTTTTTTTTAATTATTATTATTATTATTTGATGCGTAAATCGCGTGCGAAGCATTGTCGCTGCAAGAGCTATTTTCTGAAACAATATTATGCCATTCATTACCACAGAGAGCGAGAGTCTTCTCCAAGAGTCTTTCCCCCCCCCCCCCCCCCCCCTTTTTTTTTTTTTTAGATCTCCCCCCCCCCCCCCACCCCTCTCCCCTTTATCCCTCCATCCTCCCCTCCCTCCCTACATCCTCACCTCCCAGCCTGCCACCCCCACCCCTACCCCTACCCCACCCCAGCTGGGGCATAAATCGCATACTTTTAGCATTCCGTGCCGTTTTTCATTTCGCAAGCTGTCAAAGACGTCCTACTTCCATTCCTACACAAATTTTGCAAGTAGATTTGATTTCTCCCTCGGGGGTTGGGGCTGGGTGGGTAGGAGGGGGTGGGAGGGGGAGAAGGAAGGAAGGAAGAAGCTGCGGATGGGGGGGGGGGGGGGTAGGGGAGACATCATCTGCGTGGACTTCCCGAGAAAGATAACAGTTGGATTGCAGTTGTCTTATTAGGATTTCCCGGGCATTTCCTCTGTCCAGAGGTGTTTTTTTTTTTCTTTCCATGTGTGATATATATTCGTTCTGTATAAAATCCACATTTTCAGATGGAATGTTCGCCCGACTGACAAAACTTGGTAAGAAGAGATTTTTTTTTTTTTTTTTTTTTTTTTTTGCATTGAAATTGCTTACGTTTGTATCTTTCGTTTGACAGGAAGTATGTACACGCACGTACGCTTGCCAAACGCATGCATGCACATACGCAAGCAAATAAACACACACACACACACACCCACACACACACACACACATACTGAGAGAGAGAGAGAGAGAGAGAGAGAGAGAGAGAGAGAGAGAGAGAGAGAGAGAGAGATATCAGTTGAAAGTTTTGGCGTTTATTTACCCCTATTTTGAATATGCTTTATTGTTCAGAAAGGAAGGGGGATCTGTAACAGAGTAGTAAAAGCATTCAGCTGTGAGTCTCACAGCCGTGAGCCATTCGCTGGGTCAGAAATTATTTGAATAAAGTCATCACTGTAGGCCAGTCTGTTTTGCTGACACGGGTTACTCCCCCTCCATGGGCACTCCTGGCAGTGTAGTTTTCAGTCTGTTCACGTAATTTTCATGAAATTCTTAATAATATATCACGCGCTCAACTGCTGGTAGACTTTCGGTATTCCAGAGTGTTGTTGTAATTATGGTAATCTGTGGCTTGATCACGTTCCAGACCTAAGCCACCAACGGTTTATTTGATGTTTAAGGTTAAGATGAACAGTTCTTTGTTCCAGTACCTCAGAACATGTTGAGTCGTGATTATTCAGTCTGTGCATGTTTACATGGGGAAGACCTGTGTTTTTAGTTTCAATGGGCGCCATGATGGAATTCCCACCGTTTGTTGTGACATATCTTTATATTACAAATGTAGAATTGTCTTTTTTTTTTTTTTTTTTTTTTTTAATGTGTGTTCCTGGAAAGTTAGAAGCATGAAAAACTGATCTTGATAAACCGTGTTCTGAATTAATGTAAGGTTCCATTATCTTGTTTAAAACGTTTTTTTTTTTTTTCTTCTTTCTTTCATTTATTGATTTGTGTGTGCACATGCGGAGTACGTCTTTCTGAATGATGGAAAATATTACCATTTTTTGTTGATAGTTTGAAACCCCGAAATTAGCAAATTGAATTGAGAGTGTTTATTAATTTTTTTTTTTTTTTTTTTGTGACTGAATATTATTCATGTCTACAGACAACTGACATATATCAGACGCTAGCCCCTGCTAACATATGTAAATTGATATCTGTATCTCTCTTGTCTTTCGTTCTTTTCCTTCTTTCCTTTCTTGTTTCTCTCATCCTCTATTTCATTCTGTCGGCCTGTAATTTTTTTTTTCGAGACATATCTACTGTTTCCTTTCTCTCTTCGCTTTCTTTTAAACCTCTTTTCGCGATTTGTGTGATACTAGACGTGTCGTATTACCAACACAGAAATGGTTTTTGTCCAGTTTACGTGCGCGGCCCACCTTCTGGTCACAGGGAAGAAAGGAAAACACAATGACAAAAAAGAAAGTGGAATGAATGTGGCTCATTGAAGGAAAAAACGTGGGGAGAGCGGTGACGTTTTTTGCCGGGCGTTGTGAGGTTTTGCAGTGTGCACCGTTCTCATTATATCATGTTCCTTGTGTCTCTCCAGCCCAGGGAATGGCTGTTTGTCTGACATTCCTCCGTCACTTTTTGCTTCATCCACTTTCTTTTTTCTTGAATCAAATCTTAAACAGACTCTCTGATCTCCCCCTCCACTCTCTCCCCCCTCTCATCCTCTTTCTTTTCTTTCTCTGTTAGTCTTCTCTCTTCCTTCTTCCTCCAACGGTTATTTGATGTCTCCATCCTCATTCTTCTCTCTCATTCGCATGAACTCAGTTCTTCGGCTCTCCATAACTCAGAACAGGTGTAATTTTTTTTTTTCATCGTTTACATATCATCCGACCTTCTGTTTCTCTCCGTCTTCTCCTCTCAGCGCCTCTTTCTCTCTCTCTCCTTTCATGCTCTAGCGTATATTACATGAGGAATTGTCTCTCTTGTCCGCGCTTTTTTTTTTTTTTTTTTTCATGTCTGCCTCTGAAACTTAGACCATTGAAAAATGATTTGATAACTCTCTTTGTTCCTCGAATTAACACACAGAAATGGTTTCTTTGTCCATCCAAACGTGGCTTCGGCCTGCATCATCTTATCCTTCCTCTGTGTGCACATCTCGCAAGACAAAGAAAGAAATCTATTACCATTTTTGTTGACAGTTTGAAAACCCCATTTGAACCAAATCTCGAAAAGGGAGAGCTGTTTATCTAATTCGTTTTTGGCCGGGTCGTCTGATCTCTCTCTCTCTCCTCTAGGTTCATTCTACAGTGCAACGTCACTATATCCCAGACGCATCCTCATATCTGATAGCCACTCTGCTAACATATGTAAATGGATATCTGTATATCTGTCTCTCTTGTCCTCTTTCTTCTCTCCAACCTCGGTCATTCGCTGTTTGTCTATCGCATACCCTACCCCCATTTCATCTGGCGATGGCCTTGGAATTTGTTTTTCGAACATAGCGGAATCTCTGTTTCCTCAGTTTCACCATCTTGTCACCTCTCCATTTGTGTCTTCTCTTCTTGTCCTCTCTCATTACAACACAGGATGGTCTCTCTCTTGTCTGTTTCTCTCTCTCATCATCCTCCTCGATCGCCTCCCTCTCCCTCCCACAGGGAAGAATTGCTCTCCGCTCCATGGCACTCTCTCTCTCCTCCTCTCCCTCCCTCTTGCTCTCTCTCCTCTCCCCCCCTCTCTCCTCCCTTCTTCTCTCTAAACACGATCGCTCTCTCTCCTTAGTCCGTTCTCTCTCTCTCGCGTCTCTCTCTCTCTTCTCTCGTCAAAAGGTCTCTGCCGTGACTCCTCTCTTTCTCTTCGATCTCTCTCTCTCCTCTCTCTCTCTCTCCTCTGCCTCGTCTCTTCTATCCTCTCTCTCCTCTCTCCTCTCTTCTACTAACTCTCTCTCTCTCGTCCTCATCTCCCTCTCTGCTCTCTCATCTCTTAGCGTCTTTCTCCCGCCCTCTCCTCTCTCGCTCATCAATCTGCTGTCTCTCTCTCCTCCCTCCGCCTCTCTCTCTCTCTTCTCCTCTTGTCTCGCTCTCTCTCTCTCTCTCTCTTCTCTCTCTGTCGTCCTCTGCTCTCTCTCTCCTCTCTCTCACCCTCCAGTCCCACCCTCTCTGTCCCTTGGTGTCAATGTGCTGTCTCTCTTAATGAATTGCCTTTGAAATATATTGACTTACTAGACATAATGTGGATACAAGTCCATTGCTCTCTCTCTCTCTCTCTCTCTCTCTCTCTCTCTCTCTCTCTCAACAAATTGTGGATGTCTTTACGTAACAGCAGACCAAACGTTTTTGAACTTAGAAAGTCACAGCACTTAAATATTGCATATTTTTATTCTTTTTGTTTCTGGTCACATCGCAGATTTCAAGAGATTCAAGTTCCCGGAGGGTAAGGCCTTAAAAAAAAAAGATTTTAGAAAATTACTTATGAAACAAACGAACAAGAAGAGAATAAAAGTCCAAATAACAGATTGCTAAACCAAAATGAACAAACTATTAAAATACAGAAAACAGCTCATTTCAATCTGGAGGCTTTCTTTCGCCTATATACAAACATATGAGACCAACCAGGGAAAAATATATATATATATATAACCTGAAAGCGGGGAGAGTAAGCACTCCAACGGCACACCCAACCAATAAGAGAACATTAAAATTATTTTTACAGCACGGAGGGGGGGGGGAGCAGTTGCATTAATGACGGAACGTAATTCGAAACCATTTCCTTTTAGACTTCCTGCCAATGAAGACAACGTTTGTCTTGTTTGCGTCTTACATGAAGAGGGTTCTTATCAGGGAGAAATGGAATGAGAAATTGAGTTGTTTAAAAACGTCGACGACTTTTTTTTTGATCTCTTGTCTACCTTATAAATTGATCTGCTATGTATGTCCGGCTGCGCGACCGTCCCCGTTCCGTAGACTCTCTTGCAATTTGTAGTGAGAGCTGTCGAAACAGATCTGTTCAAAAGAGAAAAAAAAAAAAAAAAATCAGGGAAAGATAACGTCTGTCTTGTCATTGCAAACAGAGTTACCTGTCCTCAGTTCATGGGTCAAGTGAATAGATCTAGAGACTGGAATAGTTTGATCTGAAGTGCACGTCAGGATAACGATCGGGACATTGTCTGCATTCGTGATGCACCGTTTCACGACCATATGTTTGGGTATTCTCTCTCACTCTCTCTCTCTCTCTCTCTCTCTCTCTCTCTCCTCTGTGTGTGTGTCTCTGTCTCTGATGGACCTGTTAAGATGACTGTCGAGGCAAAATTGCTCCAGGTGAGCCCACCAACACCATCTCTCTCATAAAACGCTGGGGTCAGCGTCGCTGAACGCGGGGCTGTGATACAGATTACCTCCCTTGCAGATTTCCGGAAACGTGACGAGAATCTGCTTTTAGAACGGAACATTTCAGGGACCCGTTTGTTGAGGGGTTAGAAATATATTGTCTGTGGGTCAGAAGTAACTTTGGTTGTTTTTTCATGTTTACCACCAGGTGAAGTTTTCTGGCATTCACGACCAGCAGTGGTAGTCGTACAGACCCAAACGTTGCATGTTATTTGATGATACAGGGCGAAGTGTGAAATCAAAGAGGGTGAATTCAAGGTATTTGCAGTGTACCTGGAAAGGTGTTGATATACTTAATATATTCAGTTCGTGTGTAATAACTTGTACTTTTGAATACGTCATTCCACTTTCTTACATTATATTCGCTTGAGAAATCACCAGAATTACACTTTCGAAAGGCTCGCCTCCGTGGTCTCACTGAGCTGTTGAAAAAACACAGCTGGTTCATTCAGTACGATGAACGCCCACCATGGCCGCATATGCTTACAATAGCGCTGTAGTACTGTATCTCTACCGGGCAGTTATGTGGCTGAACGTCCAATGAAACCGATTCTAAAGTTACAAATCAAGTCAAATGCTTATAAAACACAAAAACAAAGTGCAAAATGTACCTTCTTTAGACGTTACAAACCACATTCAACAATACACAAAAGGCCATTGGCAATCAGCATGAAAATGACGAGTCAGACCAGAGGCCCATTTTTGCCTCCCCTGCTACCCAGCATTCTGCATCCTCAAGCGCACACTCAAAGATTTCTGTGTTGATTTTCTTTGTTTTTGTTTTTGTTCTTGTTTTGTTTTGTTGCGGTCAAATATCTGTTTTATTGTTTTGTTTTGTTTTGTTTTTTGTTTTGTTGGCTACTAATTTAACCTCTTTATTACCATTTCCCGATTTTACCCGTCACAAGCTGCCTTTGAGGGCTGTTGGATGTTAATTTTCTCCCCATGATGGGGTAAAAATGACAGAAAAATCATAAATGGCGTTCTCAGTTAGATTCGCTGGAATGTCTAGATCACACAGATAATGTCACCTAGCAGACCGACGTTGACTGTTGACAGGCCTAACACATTATTCCATTCCCCAAACAGAATGTAATGGGTCATGTATGCTTTCAGATAAGATCTGACGATTTACACTTCACCACCCACATCTTTACCAGTCGCGCGCTCACACACTCTCCTTTTTTTTTTTTCAAAGTCTAATGCCTTTGCCAAGTCGTGTACATAATGACAAAAAATGTTTGCTAGCACTTGTTCACCCGACTAATGCCACTTCTCTCTCTCTCTCTCTCTCTCTCTCTCTCTCTCTCTCTCTCCTCTCTCTCTCTCTCTCTCTCTCTCTCTCTCTCTCTCTCTCTCACACACACACACACACACACACACACACACACCAAAAAAAGAAAACAAAAAGGTACCCACCACTGACTGTGCACGGACGAACAACTGTAAAGAGAAGACAGCCAAGAGTTAATGTAGCAGAGAGCCAAGGATGTTCGACAGTGACGTGAATTCTTAATATGACGTCAAAGGACAGAACAAAATGCCCTCACACTCTTCTCGGTGTTCAACCATGAAACTAATCATGTGATCTGTTCCACTGTTCTGGCAGAACTTCGTTAACTTCTCCCAGTAAGCGTTTTTTTGATCAGCTGGTGTGTGATAAAGAGAACCGAGAAAGACAGAAATCATCATGAGAGAGCACGGCCGTCAGAGATGTTCTCATGTTCTCTCACAGGAGGTCTATTCCCTTCTCGCAGGAGGTCTAGTGATGTCCCCATGACGCAGGCGTCATTAGTGATCGGTGGCAGAGAGAGAGAGAGAGAGAGATAGAGAGAGAGAGAGAGAGAGAGAGATGCACTACTTGGTCATGTTAGAGAATTTCCGTGACTGATGTCAGCATTGATTTGGGGTTTCTGAAAGCCAGAGAGGAGGAGAGGGAAGGAGAAAGTGAGACAGGAGGGAGAGAGGCAAGGGGAGAGTGAGGAGGCGTACAGTTTAATTGAGTTTTATTTTTTACTGTTAACCCCTGGCAGTCAGACTGCACCTTTTCAGGGCTGTCAACCGCAAAGGCAGAAAAATCTTACCCTCCAAAATTAAGAGGCAACAAAGACAGCATCTACATATTCAAATCAATGGATAACACGACAAACAAACTACTGACACACTGAAGGGGAAAAGAGCTAGGAGCGCCAGCCACTCCACGTAAGTTTTGAACACCAGTGTACAGAAAATGCTTTAAAACCATGAAAAGGGAACGAAAATACAATAAAGATCATTTGGGCAAGCAGACCCTGTAGTTTGGGGAGATAACAGTCCGTCTGGACACGGTGTAAAATCTCAATACCTAGTCAGACTACTGCACTGAGAAATGAATGATTTAAAGTGTAGCAAGAGGTAAAAACCGAAGGCAGAAAATATAGAGACAACAGTAAATAAAAAAAAAACATTTTGAAAAAGGAAAAAAAAAAAAGACAAAATGAAACAGCCAGACGCAGAGATAGCAAAAGTCAAGAGAAATGTGCAAAACTTTTCGTAGGTTTCGATACAGGTTGAACAGAAAAACGTTTCTAGTTTCCCTACAAGTATTGGCATACAGAGAGAGAGAAGAGAGAGAGAGAGAGAGAGAGAGAGAGAGAGAGAGAGAGAGAGAGAGAGAGAGAGAAGAATGGATTTTGTTTGATTTGTAGATAATGAGGGGAGAGATTTCTATGACATCAGTATCGACATCGATTATCAATCAAAACCTGCTACCAGGAAACATAAGAAGGACAGAGAAAGAGACAAGAGAAAGGGTGAACAGTGACAGAAACACTGAGCGAGAGAGAGAGAGAATGACTGAGTGGTGAGAGACAGAAAGGGGAAGGAATCGTGGCGTCGATCACAAGGGGCAGGCTGGTGGGGTTAACAGATAAAGGGTTACCAACATAGTCAGGAAGCCAAGATCCCATCCCTGTTCAGGGAGGCCTGACCTATGACCCCAGCTGATGGGACCTCTTTCTCCCTCACTCACCTCACTCTGCTGCTGCTGTTTAGTAAGCTGACTCCTCACTCCATCACTGACTCTGATAGATAAATGATTTCAGTCACGTACATATTAGGACACGCCGATATGCAAACGTTGCGCGGGTGCAAAACTGCCAATGTTTAATGCACCATTGAATTCTGTCTGTTCTGTCTGTCTGTCTGTCTGTTCTCTCTCTCTCTCTCTCTCTCTCTCTCTCTCTCTCTCTCTCTCTCTCTCTCTCCAAATAAAAGAAAAAAGGTATCCACCACTGACAGTACCACGCCAGAGCAGCTGTAAAGAGGACACGGCTTGGAGTTATTGTTATAGAGCGCCGTGGATGTCACATTGTGACGTTAGGTGTTCATGTGACGTCAAAAAAAAAAATCAGAGGGCCTCACTCTCCTCTCAGTGTTTAGCCACAACACTAATCACGTGATCCGTTCACTCTCTCACACACACACACACACACACACACACACCTCTCCCCCTTCCGGCATAACTTCTGCATTACTCCTCCCTACAGGTTTTTGATCAGCCGCTGTGTGCTAAAGCGAACACAGAGAGAGAGAGAGAGAGAGAGAGAGTTCCTTGTGGTCATTCACTCTTGCAGGAGGTCTATGTCCTCCAGTACGGGACGCATTGGCGATTTACCGTAACGTTAGTGGATGAGAGGATACCACTAGAGAGAGAGAGAGAGAGAGGGGGGGGGGGGGGTAGATGGGAAGATGAAAAGAGATATCGGGGGGGGGGGGGGGGGGGGGGGGGGCAGAGCAAAAAGAGAGAAATATAGTAAGATTTCCTGACTGGTCATAAAAAGAGAGGTCCTATGACGTCGGTGTTGACATTCTTTTTAGGATTGTCTATGAAAGACACAGAAGAAGAAAGAGAAGAAGAAAAGAAAGAGAGAGAGAGAGAGAGAGAGAGGAGAGAGAGAGAGAGAGAGAGAGAGAGAGAGAGAGAGAAGGGGTGAGGGGTGGGCTCAAACTGTCTCAAACTTAAGTTTTATTTTTTGTAATTGAAGTCCAGTCTGACACCAAGGATCTTTTTTTTTGGGCTGCCGGACGTGAAGAAGAAAAAGAGCCCACCCTCGAAAATAAACAAACAACAAAGAAAACATGTACAACACTTCCATTAATCAATACATAGTAGCTAATCTACCTTCATCCGAAATGTGGGGAGACCTATGCCATGCTGACAGCACGAGCCATTCTGCCTCAGGTTTGAAAACATTGGAAACTGTTCATATGCCATAACAACGAAGATATCTGAAAAGGCGACGTGGACAAAAAACCACTACTAAGAACGGGCAGATAGTGCTCAGTCTGGACACTGTGTACAGTCTCACGGCCTAGATGGTCCAGTGTGTACAGTCTCACGGCCTAGACGGTCCCAGTGTGTACAGTCTCACGGCCTAGACGGTCCAGTGTGTACAGTCCTCACGGCCTAGACGGTCCAGTATGTACAGTCTCACGGTCCTAGACGGTCCAGTATGTACAGTATCACGGCCTAGACGGTCCAGAATGTACAGTCTCACGGCCTAGACGGTCCAGTGTGTACAGTCTCACGGCCTAGACGGTCCAGTATGTACAGTCTCACGGTCTAGACGGTCCAGTATCAGTGTACAGTATCACGGCCTAGACGGTCCAGTATGTACAGTCTCAAGGCCACCTCACGGCCTAGACGGTCCAGTGTGTACAGTCTCTCCTCGGCCTAGACGGCAGAAAAACGGTGAAAAGCCATCATGTTCTGGAACTGTGGTAAGAAGGGAAAACTAAAGACACACACACAAAAAAACAGACTACGGTAGTGAAGACAAAATGATAAAGAGAGATTAACAGGCAAGAGGAATCTCTAACGCAACCTTTCAAATGCTGTGGTGGTACAGTTGGAACTGAAAGAGTCTTGGTGTCCTTAACAAAAGACAAAAGAGGAGAAGGAGAGGGGAGAGAGAGAGGAGAGAGAGAGAGAGAGAGAGGAGGAGAGAGAGGAGAGCGAGGATAGAGAGAGAGGAGAGAGATGAGACCTCGTGCGGGAAAGACAAGTATGGCGGTGAGTGAACTGAGTCACCGACGAGAAAATGCCTGGGAGATATGAAGAGAGAGACTTTTTGCCGCGCTACAATCAATCACTGGGAAATTACTGTTAGGATTGACATTGAGTAAATGCTGTCGAGAGGAGACAGCCCCGAAGCAGAAATGACCAGCAAGGAGAAGAGACAAGAAAGATAGAAATGAGCAGGGATGCATGACCGAGGAACAACTCCGAGTTGAGAAAGAAGAGAACTGAGAGAGAGAGAGAAAGTCTTGATAGTCGTGACCCCTTGATGAGCTTCTTCCGTTGGACTGGTTAGCAACCGTCTTCAGATGAGGTTTGTGGAGGAGAGAGAGGAGAGAGGAGATGGAGGATGGAGAGGACCTCTCTGCGGGAGAGGGGTGGATGAGAGGGAGATGGGGAGGAGACAGAGGTGAGGAGAGGTAGAGGAGTCTCTGGGGAGAGAGCAGAGACTGGTGAGTCGAGGAGGAGAGGGAGAAGAGAGAGTGGACGGTCGGATGAGAGGACGCGGGAGAGATTGGAAGACACTGATTCAGGGGTCCCGACGAGGTGACGGAAGCGGGAAAGATGACATGGCGGAGTCGGTGTCAAGGCCTGAATTGGTTACATTTATCTGATTAAGACGTCACCGCTCCTTTACGGAAGGCCGAGATGGAGTGTCCAGAGGCTCCGACCCTCACGCCCTATGGGACGGTGCTCATGAAGCCTTCCCCACCCCCCACTCCCCCCCCCCCCCATGATTAAGGGTCCCCGGGACCCCCCGTTTTACCCCCCAGGCCCCCCCCACCCCCCTCCCCCTCCCCCCCCACCCTTGGCCCCCACCCCCCCCCCCCCCCCCCCCCCCCCCCCCCCCCCCCCCCCCCCCCCCCCCCCCCCCCCCCCCCCAGTGACCTCAGACCAGAACTGTTTGCTGTGGTGTAGGCCGACGCCCAACTCCATCACGGACACTGACAGGTCAATACTGTTAAGTCATGTATATAGACGTGCACACCAAGATGCAAAATCAATGTTGACTGGTGCAAAACCGTGTCGACTTGCAAGCGCTCTTGTGATACTCTGTCTCTCTGTCTCTGTCTAGGTCTCTGCTCTGTCTGTCTGTTTGTGTGTATGTTTGTCTATGTCTTTCTGTCTGCCTGTCTCTTCACTCTCTCTCTCTCTCTTCTCTCTCTCTCTCTCTCTTCTCTCTCTCTCTCTCTCTCTCTCTCTCTCTCTCTCTTCTCTCTCTCTGTCATAAAAAGTACCCACCACTGACTGTAAATGGAAGAGCGACTGTAAAGAGGAGACAGGTAGGAGTTAATGTAATAGAGCACCATGGAGGTCATAGAGTGACGTAAGTTGTTAATGTGACGTCAAAAGACAGACCAAAGGGCCTCACACTCCTCTAAGCCTTCAACCACGACACTAATCACATGATCGGTTCCTTTTTTTTTTTTTTTTTTGAATTTATTTATTTATTATTTTTTTTTTTTTTTTTTGCATATAACTTCTCCACAACTTCGTCCAACAGGTTTTTGACCAGCCACTGTGAATAGAGAGAACAGATGAACACGGACATGGTGAGAGAGTGAGGAAGCCAGAGACTTCCTCATTAGTCACTCACACAAGCAGGTGGTCTCTCGCCCAAAAGACATGGGCGTCATAAGACATTAACGGCTGTGGATGAGAGGAGAGAGAGAGAGAGAGAGAGGGGGGGGTGGGGGGGGGGGGGGGGGGGGGAGGGGGGGGGAGCAGAAGAATATATAGAAAGATTTCCCAGTTGGTCATCCCATGACGTTGGTGTCAAGATTAATGCAGAGTTGATGAGAGACAGAAGAAGAAGAGAGAAGAAGAGAGAGAGAGAGAGAGCGAGAGAGAGAGAGAGCCGAAGAGAGAGAGAGAGAGAGAGAGAGAGAGAGAGACGGACGGGGGAAAGTGAGAGGCATACAGTTAAGTTTAGTCACACAGTTAAATTTAGTTTTACTATTATTGTCCAGCCAATAACACCCTGCCTTTTTTTTAGGACTGTGAACATAAAGGAAAAACCTTGCAAACGAAAATATACAAACAACAAATACAATAACTGCACATTTCTGTCAGTTAATAAAATGATAGGAAATCAAAATAGTATATCAAAGCACAACTACAGGAGCAGTAGACTATTTTTACCGAGAGACCAAAAAAAAAATTTAAACGTACGATTTGGATACAATAAACTGTTGTTAAGTCGGTGAATAGTGCAATATATGCTTTTTTTTTATCTTGACGACACATGTTTCATCATATGCAAAAATGTTTCTGTGTGGTATTTCTGTACTTGTAAACATAAACATTTTGCCAATAATTTAAAAGATGAAAATTGGTCTGTTTACGTTTTGTCGTCTTTTCAACCAGGATCAGTTCAACGACATTGTTCTTAATCAATGGAAAATGTTTATATGTAAACACACACACACACACACACACACACACACACACACACACACACACACACACACACACACACACACACGCACGCACGCACGCACGCACACACACACACACACACACACACACACACACACACACACACACACACACACGCACACACACACACAACACACCACAAATGCTATGTAGGCAAAAAAGACTCAGCAGTATTGGTGGAAGTGTTCTGTCTAGACAGTTCATTCAGTCTCACTACAAACATGGCAGATTACACTGAACAATCGATATGCTGTAAACAATGACAAGAGGAGAAAACCCTGGGCAGGAAGAAAAAAAAACAACAACAACAACAACAGTACAGGAAGACCAAATGAAAAGAAAACAAGAGTCTGAGACAATAACGGGCAAAATGGAATGTCTGGCATGGCACTTTCAGGAGGTGGGCAAAAGAGTCCTTCGCACCTTTACAAGGACCCTTTACAGAAAGAAAGGGAAAGAGAGAAATGAGTGGCGAACGAGAAAGGAGAGAGAGAGAGAAATGAGAGAGGGCGAACGAGATGAGAGAGAGAGAGAGAGAGAGGAGCGAGAGGAGGACGAGAGGAGAGAGAGAGAGGGAGAGAGAGGAGACGAGGAGGGAGGAGAGGAGCGTTGAGAATTCCCAAAGGAGGTGATGTCTTGGCATTAGAGAGAGAGCCTGTGGACAAGAAGAGACCAGAAAGGCGGGAGACACCGACATACTGGGTCCTGATAAGAGGATGATTGAGGGTGAGAGTCTGTAGAGAGGACGAGACAAACTGAGAGGAAGACAGTGAAGAGAGAGAGAGAGGAGAAATGAGAGAATGCAGAGGGAGGTTGCCTTGTTGGTCCTGAGGGGAATTCCCATAGCACCAAACTGATGTCTTCGCATTGACTAAAGCTGTGACTGAGAGACAGAGCACAGAGATCAAGAAATAGACCAAGAAAAGGGGGAGCAGTGACATTACTGGTTCAGACTGTCGCTGATAGAGACTGAGTGGTGAGAGAGAGAGAGAGAGAGAGAGAGAGAGAGAGAGAGAGACGAGAGAGAGAGAGAGAGAGGACGGGAAGGAAAGGTGGCGTTTGGCGTTGGTCACGAGGGACGAGCCCAGTGATCTTACTGATGAAAGGTCACCGACGTTTGAGGGAAGGCTGTATACGGTCACTGTGCGTGTGAAGCCCTGACCCATGGCAACACTAAGGGGACGTGCCCCTGACGGGCTGCAATGCTACGCCACCTCCCTGGCACCGCATCACTGTGGCTGTTTGGTAAGCCAGCGCATCTCTCAATCACTGACTATGACAGATAACTGTTTTCGTTCATGTATGTAGACGCACACGCTGCTGTAGACTGTGAAAAGAGGATGGAAACACCAAAGGCAGAAAAAAGAGAACAGTAAAGGAAGAAAGACCAAATGAAAGTCAGTCAGAACTAGCAACAGGCACTAAACGTTCACAAGTCAGCAATGCGGTTTTTAACAGAAACAGCGCCCAGTGTTTTTACAACAAGGACAGAGAGAGAGAGAGAGAGAGAGAGAGAGAGAGAGAGAGAGAGAGAGAGAGAGAGAGAGAGAGAGAGAGAGAGAGAGAGAGAGATTGAGAGGTGAATGAGAGGCAGAAAGGGATGATGAACACAGGTTGTCTTGTTGCTCTTGAGGGGGAATTTCCATAACGTCAGCTGATGTCTTGGCATTGACTTAAAACTGTCACTGAGAGACAGAGCACAGAGATCAAGAAAGAGACGGAGAAAGGGAGAGCAGTGAGACAAAGACATGAGGAAGGAAGAGAGAAAGCCTGGAGGGTCATGAGGCAGAAGACTGCCTTGACATTGCTGGTTCAAACTGTCGCTGAGAGAGACGTAGAGAATGACTGAGTGGTAAGAGACAGAAAAAGGAAGGAATGGTGATGTTGGCGCTGGTCACGAGGGACAAGCCCGATGACATTCCTGATTAAGGGTTACCAACGTGTGAAGGAAAGCCAGATCTGGTCATTGCAGGGGGAAGACCTGACCTGTGGCACAGCTGATGGGGCGTGCTTCTGATGACTGCCCTGCTGCCCTCCACCTTGACAGCACACTGCTATCGCTGATCGTAGGCCGATGCCTCACCCCATCGCTTGCACTGACAGATATTAATGTTTTCAATCATCTACACATAAGTGCACGCCAGTAGGCAAATGTTGACTGGGGCACAACCACAAATGCTTGCATGCACTGTTGTGTACTCGCTCTCTCTCTCTCTCTCTCTCTCTCTCTCTCTCTCTCTCTCTCTCTCTCTCTCTCTCTCTCTCTCTCTCTCTCTCTCTCTCTCTCTCTCTCTCTCTCTCCCAGCACAGGAATAAAGGTACAAAACCACTGACTGCACACAGAAGAATGGCTGTAAAGAGGAGACTGCTAGAAGATACAGTGATACAACAGAGACAGATACAAGGCCTTTATATGACAAAGACGATACAGTGATACAACAAAGATAGATACAAGGTTTTATGTGGCAGAAACAATGCAGTAATGCAATAGAGAAAGATGTAAGGTCTTTATATGACAAAGACGATACAGTGATACAACGGAGACAGATATAAGGTCTTTATATGACAAAGACAATACAGTAATACAACAAAGATAGATACAAGGTCTTTACATGACAAAGACAATACAGTGATACAACGGAGATAGATAAGGTTTCATATGACAAAGACAATACAGCGATACAACAGAGATAGATATGAGGTCTTTATATGACTAAGACAAGACAGCGATACAACAGAGATAGATATGAGGTCTTTATATGACAAAGACAATACAGTGATACAACGGGGATAGATGTAAGGTCCTTATTCGACAAAGACAATACAGTGGTAGAACGGAAATAGATTGTCTTTATATGACAAAGGACAGTTAAATTAGTGTCACATTCTCACAGTTTTCACCCATGGCACGGACCACGTGACCCGTTATATCTTCCGATCTGATTTCACCATAACTTCTCTCAAAGATTTTTAAAGGTGAAAAAGGTCCGTGGTGCATTCCATGTCATCTACCACTCACACTGAAACGTATTCTTTTAGTGTGTTGGGAATTGCATAATGTGAGACATAAACGTTTTACATCAGACTTCATGAAAACCTTATTCAGAGATGTCCCGCCTGATGTGATCTTTGAGTTTCTGAAAGAGAATAACATTTTTTTTTCATTTTACGTAAGATTTTATGGAAGAAGGATTTTTTTCACGAAGGTTCAGGTGTGTTCTAAGAAGGTGTTTTTTTTTTTGTTTTTTTTTTTTTTTTTTTTTTTTTGATTTGTGTGAATGGCTTTATTAATGACTTCACAGTTGACTTGAAAGAGGTGACAGCCCTGATATGGCCCTTTGCGGATCGGCTGGGCGTTAAGCAACATTACCCTTACCCTCACTCTTTCAAAAAGTTAGATGACCAGGCACTGTGTGTTACAGAGAACGGGAGAACAGGGAAACGAAGTGAGAGTGGCAGAAAGCCAGAGAGTTTCTCGCTGGTCATTCACTGTATCTAGGGCACTAAGTTCCCGTTCCTCGCTGGTCATTCACTATATCTGGGGCACTAAGTTCCCGTGCCTCGCTGGTCATTCACTATATCTAGGGCACTAAGTTCCCGTTCCTCGCTGGTCATTCACTATATCTGGGGCACTAAGTTCCCGTTCCTCGCTGGTCATTCACTATATCTGGGGCACTAAGTTCCCGTTCCTCGCTGGTCATTCACTATATCTGGGGCACTAAGTTCCCGTTCCTCGCTGGTCATTCACTATATCTGGGGCACTAAGTTCCCGTTCCTCGCTGGTCATTCACTATATCTGGGGCACTAAGTTCCCGTTCCTCGCTGGTTCATTCCCGTATCTGGGGCACTAAGTTCCCGTTCCTCGTGGTCATTCACTATATCTGGGGCACTAAGTTCCCGTTCCTCGCTGGTCATTCACTGTATCTAGGGCACTGAGTTCCCGTGCCTCGCTGGTCATTCACTGTATCTGGGGCACTCAGTTCCCGTGCCTCGCTGGTCATTCACTGTATCTAGGGCACTAAAGTCCCGTCACACAGGGTGTCATAGGGGGATTAATGGTTGTGGATGAACGAGGGAGGGAGTAGTGACAGAGAGAGAGAGAGAAACGGAGGAGTGAAGAGAGGTTTCCTAGTTCTCATGGGAGCGAACCTTCGTGACATCAGTATCGGTATTGATTAAGAGTTGTCGACGAGAGAGAGAGAGTGACAGACAGACAGACAGACAGACAGGACAGAGACAGAGACAGAGAGACACACACAGACAGGAATGAAGAGATTTTCTCCTCCCCATTGAAGCGAACGTTCATGACATCAGTATCGGTATTGATTAAGAGTTGTCGACGAGAGAGAGAGAGAGAGAGAGAGAGAGAGAGAGAGGGGGGGGGAGGAGAGATCGAGAGTTTGACTTAACTCAAGTCAATACTTTAGTTGCAAAGGCCACCGACCTGTCTGCAATGAGATCAAAAACAAAAGTAGAACACACGCGCGCTCGGCGCATATGCTGAAAATCATGAAAGAAAATATTTGCATAACAAAATGTTCTTCCTGAAATTACTCCGGCATTTGTGTGTTAACTGATAACAGTTGCTCTCTTCGTTTTAGTGCTTTAAAAATGACATAGCTACAGGGCGAGTTACAATTGTCTTTCCATTTTGCAGTAAAAAAAGAAAAAAAAAATGGTGACTTGATGAACATTTCTAGTATGAGGCAAAATGTATTTATCTCTTAAATATTTACAGGATGGACAAACGATCAAAAAAAAGTATTTTGTCCTCGATTTGATTACAGAATGGACAGTTTGGGGAGTTTAGTGTATATCTTTGATGGACAATTAAATCACTAATACCAAGTCGAAATTTCACGAGCATTTTGCAAAATTTAGGAATTGTAATATCAGTCAAATATTTCTCAGGCTGCCACAAGGATTTGAAGGAACGATTTGTTGAATATCTGTCACTGTAAAGTATTTTACTATCCCAGTTTTGTCTATAACAGTCGATCATGCGTTGTTAAGTTCACGTAAAAACAGTTTCTCATTATTCACTCTACCATTTAACCAAACAAAGAGAGAGGGGAGAAGAGAGAGAGAGAGAGAGAGAGAGAGAGAGAGAGAGAGAGGAAAGGAAAGAGAGAGGGGGGAGAGGAGAGAATGAGAGAGGGAGAGAGAGAGGAGAGAGAGAGAGAGAGGAGAGAGAGAGAGAGAGAGAGAGGAGAGAGAGAGAGAGAGAGAGAGAGGCACAGAGTGTCTCACCACGTTTAAATCACTTACTTACAAGAATTAATTAATTAAATTGCGGGACGGGTGTCTCACCACATAGATGAATTACTTAATTACATGATAGCTTAACTGTTAATATCCAAATTTCGAAAAAGCATGGCCATCTCTACAGCTGGGGGGTTATACAGATTAATTCTTCAATCTCAGTTTGCAGAATTAAAAGTCGGAATCAAATATGAAAACACCTGAATGTACCAAAACTACAGAAGGCCGTAGCTATTCATTCTTCAGTCTACTCGCCCCACACCGCAGGATGAGTTGCTTGTGCCTGCCCAAGAGACAGTGTATACCGTCTCAATGTTTGTTTCTAAATCTACAGGCATTCTGTTACTGTGAAAAGTTAAGAAAGCGACACAAGAAGATAGACAATGGTAAAGAAAGACAAAAAGTGAAAAAGCCAGTCAAATGAAGCAGCAGCCGAGAGGTCATTACTACTATAGACCTAGAATTCGGCTCTACAGTTTGAACACAAAGAGCCTCCGCTGTCTCATAATGATGGGCACTGAGTAAGACATGGAGAGAGTGAATGAATCATAGATGAGATAAATACACTAACGAATGAACATACGTTTCAGCCCTCGGCTCTCTGACAGTGACTGGCACCATGTGAGAAATGAACCACCCCGAAAAAAGGACGTTGGTCATGAGAGAGATGTCAATCACATGACGTGATCGTCACTGAGAAAGAAAGCAAAAAAGGAGAAAGAAAATTGATTAGTGAGTGAGAGAGAGAGAGAGAGGAGAGAGAGAGAGAGAGAGAGAGAGAGAGAGAGAGAGAGAGAGAGAGAGAGTCAAGGACGAAAGAATGGACGCCCAGATGGTCACAAAGCAGAAGAGTCCAGAGACATTGCAAGTTCGGATTCTCAATGAAGGGGAGAACTGCAGAGACTGAGTAGTGGGAAACAGAGGAAGGGGCGTTTCGGAAATGGCAGGCCTGGTCATATCAGGAATGAAGGGAAGCTAAGGTCTGGTCATGCTGATGAAGACCTGACCTGCCTATGACCTGCTGATGGGATCTGTTCCTGATGAACTGCCGAGCTATACCCCCCCCCCCCCCCACCCCACCCCCCCCCCCCCCCCCCCCCCCCCCCCGACCTGACATTGCCGCTGCTGCTGACATCTCATTCCATCGCTTGACACAGATAGAGGTTAACTTTCAGTCATGTATAGACATTTGCCCACACTATGCAAATGATGGCTAGTGCAAATCTGTGTATGGATACACGCTCTCTTTTCTGTGCATGGGTGGCACATTCTCTCTGTTTGTTTCTCTCTCTCTCTCTCTCTCTCTCTCTCTCTCTCTCTCTCTCTCTCTCTATCTATCTATCTATCTATCTCTCGCTCGCTCGCTCGCTCGCTCGCTCACACACACACACATACACACACGCACGCGTGCATGTTCACACACACACACACACACACACACACACACACACACACACACACACACACACACACACACACGCACACACACACACACGCACACACACACACACAACACACACACATACACACACACACACACACACACACACACACACACACGCACACACACACACACACACACACACACACCACACACACACACACACGCACACACACACACACACACACACACACACACACACACTGAAAAACAGGAAGAGGTGGATAAAAAAAAGGGGGGGGGTAGTGAAAGAAAGACACAGGAGGGAAGGCGGGATGCTAGGATGACCACGAAGGGGGAGGGCTCTGTGACCATCACTGATTCGGACTGTCAGTGAGATACACAGATGCAAGAGAAGAGAATGTCTGAGTTATGAGAAACAGAGGAAACAAGAGAGGTTGGGGAGACGGTCACGGGAGACAGACCTGGTGACATTCCTGATTAGGGTCACTGACGTGTGAAGGAAACCCAGATCCGGTCACCGTTGATGGAAGATGTGGCCTGCAGCACAGCTAATGGAATGTGTTCCTGATGGACTGCACACAGCCACACCTCTTCCCCGACCTCACTCCCGCCGCCGCCGCTGCTGCTGCTGCTGCTGCTGCTGCTGCTGCTTTGTCAGCTGACGCCTCCCTCCCTCCGTTACTGATGCAGACAGACACATGGTTTTTCAGTCATGTGTATAGACGTGCCTACCAATATCTAAGCGTCGGCTAGTGCAAAATCATGTAGAACTATACGCTGTCTCGCATGTGACTGCGTACATACGCAGCCTCTCTCTCTCTCTCTCTCCTCTCTCTCTCTCTCTCTCTCTCTCTCTCTCTCTCTCTCTCTCTCTCTCTCTCTCTGGTGGTGTGTCTGTGTGCGTGTGTGTGTGTGTGTGTGTGGTGTATATTGTCTCTCTGTCTCTCTGTCCCTCTCTCTCTCCTCTCTCTCTCTCTCTCTCTCTCTCTCTCTCTCTCCTCTGTGTGTGTGTGTGTGTGTGTGTGTGTGTGTGTGTGTGTGTGTGTGTGTGTGTGTGTGTGTGTGTGTGTGTGATAAAGAAAATAATCACACATCACATTGACTGCCTACAGGAGGATGGCTGTAAAGAGGAGGCAGCGAGGAATCAATGTGGTTCCCCCAGACACCCAGGTTGTCGCTAACATGACGTCAAAGGATAACCGGCAGAGAGCTTCACGTTTCTTCTAGTGCTCAACCTTGACTGATCGCGTGATCCGTTTCCTCTTCCGGTGCTAATTTCTCCCTAACTTCTTCCAAAACGTTTGTGATCAGGCACTCTGCGTGAAAGAGAATAGGGGTAGAGGGGAATGGAGAGAAGGGGGGGGGGGGGGCAGAGAGTTTCTGTCTGGTTATTCACTATAGCAGGATGACTAAATACCCCAGACACAGATGTCATTAGATGGGTATGTGTGTGTGTGTGTGTGTGCTGTGTGTGTGTGTGTGTGTGTGTGTGTGTGTGTGTGTGTGTGTGTGTGTGTGGTGTGTGTGTGTGTGTGTGTGTGTGTGTGTGTGTGTGTGTGTGTGTGTGAGAGAGAGAGAGAGTCGAGAGAGAGAGAGACAGACCAGACAGACAGACAGACAGACAGAGAGAGTCGCGACGAAAGGTTTCCGTGTTGATAAGGATTAAGAGAAGTCCTGTGAGATCAATGTTGACATTCATTGACTATTGTCGATAAGGGACAGTTAGACAAACAGAGAGAGAGAGAGAGAGAGAGAGAGAGAGAGAGGGGGGGGGGAGGCTGGGGATGGGAGCATGGCTAGAGGATGGGGGTGGGGAGGGGCTTGGAGATGGTCAGGAGAAGGGGCACAGATTTCAATTTAGGTTTATAATTTTATCTTTTATCCCCCAGCTGATCGCACAAGATCTTTCAGGACTATGCATGCTTAGGGAGAAGTAATCCCACCCCTAGAAAGACAAAACCAACATGGGCAAACACTCCCAACATGGTAGCTGAACTATTATCGTCCTTAAGGCGGATAGAACCTTGGCCCTGCTGAGTACCCCAGCTACTCAGTTCGTCACTCCTAGTTTTGGTTCTGTCTCTCAGTGACAGGGTTTAATTGATGTTGTCAATGATGTCATGGCACGTCTTCCTCGTGACCAGTAAGGGAGTCTTTGACTCTTCCGAAAAAACAGTCGTCAGTGGTTTGTCCATGTTGTTTTTGTCTTTCTAGGGTGGGACCAGAGAGACAGAAATGAAACACGATTTTAAAAAATCCTGTGTGGAACTAGTGACTGCAGAAAGGGTAGTTCTTGTCCACCGTAGATAACGTGTAAAGGCTCAGTACCTAAGCTGCAATTTGAAGTAACAAAAGAAACAAAGCTGGTATGTTACGAATTCTCAACAGAGAAAAGTATGAAAGAATTGCATCAGCAAAGACAAAAAATATATGGGTACCTAAGCTGCAATTTGAAGTAACAAAAGAAACAAAGCTGGTATGTTACGAATTCTCAACAGAGAAAAGTATGAAAGAATTGCATCAGCAAAGACAAAAAATATGGGTACCTAAGCTGCAATTTTGAAGTAACAAAAGAAACAAAGCTGGTATGTTACGAATTCTCAACAGAGAAAAGTATGAAAGAATTGCATCAGCAAAGACAAAAATATGGGTACCTAAGCTGCAATTTGAAGTAACAAAAGAAACAAAGCTGGTATGTTACGAATTCTCATCAGAGAAAAGTATGAAAGAATTGCATCAGCAAAGACAAATAGTATGGGCTATATAAAGGCAGAAAAAATACTCAACGACAGTAAGGACAGACAACCTTTTCGGAAGAGTCAAGACTCCCTTACTGGTCACTAGGAAGAAGTGCCATGACATCATTGACAACCTCGAATAAAGCTTGTCATTGAGAGACAACATCAATTCAACCTTGTCACTGAGAGACTACATCAATTCAACCTTGTCACTGAGAGACTACATCAATTCAACCTTGTCACTGAGAGACAACATCAATTCAACCTTGTCACTGAGAGACAACATCAATTCAACCTTGTCACTGAGAGACTACATCAATTCAACCTTGTCACTGAGAGAGACAACATCAATTCAACCTTGTCACTGAGAGATAACATCAATTCAACCTTGTCACTGAGAGACTACATCAATTCAACCTTGTCACTGAGAGACAACATCAATTCAACCTTGTCACTGAGAGACAACATCAATTAAAACCTTGTCACTGAGAGACAACATCAATTCAACCTTGTCACTGAGAGACAACATCAATTAAACCTTGTCACTGAGAGACACGACAACATCAACTAAACCTTGTCACTGAGAGACAGAACCAACAATAAACGAAACGAGAAAGGGCGAATGGTGGTGAGAGAGGAAGAGAAAAAAAGCCTGGATGGTCATGACGAGCGAGAGTCCCTTGATATCGTTGTCTGAGCTTGTCAATGAGTCAGAGGTGCAGAAATGACTAAACAGCGAGAAACAGTAGAGAAAAGTTTGGAGGTCGGTCACAAAAAAAAAAAAAAAAAAACAAGTCTGGTGACATTACTGATGAAGGTTGCCGACGTGTGAGGAAAGCCAGATCCAGTCACTGTGGAGGAGGACCTGATCTGACTGCAACACAGTTGATGAGCTCTGTTCCCGCTGGACTGGGCAGCGACGCCTCGTCACTGCCCCCTGTCTCACGCTGTGTGTGTGTGTGTGTGTGTGTGTGTGTGTGTGTGTGTGTGTGTGTGTGTGTGTGTGTGTGTGTGTGTGTGTGTGTGTGTAGTGTGTGTGTGTGTGTAGTTGTGTGCATGTGTGTAGTGTGTATGTGTGTGTGTCTGTGTAGTGTGTGTGTGTGTGTGTGTCTGTGTGTGTGTGTGTGGTGTGTGTGTGTGTGTGTGTGTGTGTGTGTGTGTGAAATCACGTATGCATGCATGTATTTCTCGTATATACATTCTCTCTCTCTCTCTCTCTCTCTCTCTCTGTCTCTCTCTCTCTCTCTCTCTCTCTCTCTCTCTCTCTCTCTCTCTCTCTCTGCTGGATCAGAAGAGTGGCTGTAAAGAAGAGTCAGCTGGGAGTGACGGTGGTAGAGTGCAATGCCTGTCACACTGAATGCTCATTAATGTGAGATCAGCGGGCAATCAAGAGGACCCACACCGCTCAGCCATTGTCCAAGCATGACACTGATCACGTGATCCGTTCCCTGATGTCCGCACAAATGTCTCCATCACTTGTCCCAAAATGTTACGTGTTCAGGCACTGTGTCTGAAAGAGAAATGGATAATGAAGGAGAGGAGGTGTGAGAGAGGGGGGGAAACCCCCTGGTCGTTCATCGCTGGTCATTCACTAAGCCGGGAGGACTGCGTTCCCCTAACTCACGTGTCATCAGGGATTAAGAGTTGTGGATGAGAGAAGGACAGCATCGTGAGAGACAGAAAAAGGGCAGGAATGAAGAACGGTTTCCTTTCTGCTCGTGAAGAGGAATTCATTCCCGTGACAGTTCTGGCACTGATGAAGGATTTTAGATGAGAGAGAGAGAGAGAGAGAGAGAGAAAGAGAGAGAGAGAGAGAGAGAGAGAGAGAGAGAGAGAGAGAGAGAGAGAGAGAGAGAGGAGACAGACAGACAGACGAGAGAGAGAGAGAGAGAGGGTGGGGGGAGGAGACAGACGGAGGAGAGAGAGAGAGAGGAGAGAGAGAGAGATGAGACAGAGAGAGAGAGAGAGAGAGAGAGAGAGAGAGAGAGAGAGAGAGAGAGAGAGAGAGAGAGAGAGAGAGAGAGAGAGAGAGAGGAGACAGACAGACAGACAGACGAGGAGAGAGAGAGAGAGAAAGAGAGAGAGAGAGACAGAGAGAGAGAGAGAGATGAGACAGACAGACGAGGAGAGTGAGAGAGAGAGAGAGACAGACAGAGATAGGGAGAGAGAGAGAGAGACTCAGGGCTGGTTTATGTTTATTGTTATTACAGCCCAGCCACCAGACAGGGCATTTTAGGGTTATCAAATTTTTTGGGGGGGGAAAGCCTTATCCTGAAAAAGAAACAAACAACAAAGACAGTAATGGCACGTACGTATCAGTGGACAATATGATGGCTAGAGTTTTGAGGCTGGAGGTTCTGCTGAGGGTGTCAGGCTGTCCGAGTTATTCTTTACTCCCAGTCTACAAAATATAAACCATTGATTAAAAAAGAAACATTTTCTTCAGAAATACAGGAAAAGAGCATATGTGCGAAAAAGACATACAGAACGGGATATCTGGGGTGCATTGTTGATAATGTGTATAGTCTCGCAACGTAGTTTTCAGATCACCATAAATCAAGATCTTGCGTGATATAGATCGTTACCAAACAAAAAAAAATATGAAAGATTTCTTTTTTGACAGACAGAAGAATGGGCTACTTTGCCAGGAAAAAAAAAAGTAGATTACAGATCTAGTAAAGAAAAACAAACATTAGACAAAGCACAGTCACAGAGTGTGATGTGAAAGAGGACACATTAGTCGAATAGTGGTCCACGCTGTAATGTGAACCGAAAGACCCTCCTAGCATCTCCGCGGGGATGGAGACAGGAATAAATAGAAACAGGGAGTAAATGACTGTTGACGGACAGGGGATGAGACTGGGGAATGAAGGAAGAAAGTTCTCCCAGTTGGTTACGAAGGAAACGTCCTGTGGCATCAGCGTCAGCATCCATTAAGGATTGTCTCTGAGAGAGAGAGAGAGAGAGAGAGAGAGAGAGAGAGAGAGAGAGAGAGAGAGAGAGAGAGAGAGAGAGAGAGAGAGAGAGAGAGAGAGGGAGGGAGAACAGTGTAACAGTGTAAGAAAAACAAAAGATGAAAGAGTGAATATCCAGAGGTCCACGAGGGAGAAGAGTCCATTAACATCGCTGAATGCCGAAACCTGAAAGGGAATGGACACACGAGAACGGAGATGAGTTTCGAAGGTGGTCGAAAGAGCCAAGCCCCGTGACATTACTTATGAAGGGTCACCGACATGTGAGGGAAGCCAAACCCGGTCACTGCTGAAGAACACCTGACCAAGGACTCAGCTGATAATAGAATCTGTTCCTGGTGGACTGCACGAAGGCACGATCTTCATGACCTTGCCACTGTTGATACTTCGTCAGCTGATGCCTCACTCCATCACTCGCGCAAACAGATGCACGCTCTCTCTCTCCTCCTCTCTCTCTCTCTCTCTCTCTCTCTCTCTCTCTCTCTCTCTCTCTCTCTCTCTCTCTCTCAACGTTCAAAGATGACAAAAGACACAAAAGCGTACTGATTTTGTGACCAATATTTCGGCTTATTGCCTTACTCAGAGTGTGACACCAGGCGTAAGCCTCAACAGTAAACCGACAAGAGATCGAGTTCAACTAAAACATCAAAATGCACGTGTATATTGCTAACACACACACACACACACACACACACACACACACACACACACACACACACACACACACACACACACACACACACACACACGCACGCACGCACAAGTAATAGATGCATAGATAGATAGACAGACAGACAGACAGACAGACAGATAGAATCTCAGCGGAGAAGGCCACCTTCGTGTTTTCACCACTGACTGACCAATAGTGACAAGTCACACAGGGCAATCCCAGGGTCGTCAGGGGCGCAGAGCAGGAGTCAAGGAACAACAGACAGGCCACTGGATCGTCGGCACGACAAACAGGGAACAGTCAGGAACTTGAAAGGCAACTCCTGGAGTTCTGCCAGGACGGTCATTCTGAGATTCACTGCGCTTTCCGATCTTCCAGTCTGTGAGAGCACTGAGTGGGGCGTGTAGTATGGAATCGTTTCATTCGTAGAAACTCACTGGGACTGAACAAAGAAAGAGAAAGAGAGAGAGCGAAGGGGTGGGGGGTACCTCCTCCTCCCTCTCTCTCTCTCTCTCTCTCTCTCTCTCTCTCTCTCTTTCTCTCTCGCTCGCTCGCTCGCTCTCGCTCTTCTCTCTCTCTCTCTCTCTCTTGCTCTCTCTCTCTCTCTCTCTCTCTCTCTCTCTCTCTCTCTCCTCTCTCTCTTCTCTCTCCCTCTCTCTCTCTCTCTCACTCTCGCTCACTCTCTCTCCTCTCTCTCTCTCCTCTCTCTCTCTCTCTCTCTCTCTCTCTCTCCAACTCCTCAAAAAAAAATTCAAATCGCTTACTGGATCTAAAGAACGGCTGTAAAAAAAGAGAGAGAGAGACAGCTGGGAGATAAGATGGTAGGGCAGAATGAATGTCAGAGACGTAAAGGGGAGTTAATGTGACGTCAAGCGACAGCCGAGAGGGCCT
>JADBJO010003002.1:165000-167500 GCA_016801955.1 Conus betulinus
TCTTTCTTTACTGTTCTTCTACAATCATTTCGTGTGTTTAACGAGCTGTACAAGAAGGCAGCTATACATCACTTCGTTTTTTTGGGACTATTAGCGAGCAGTATGGCGGCATATGACAGACGACTGAATTTCACGATTGTTGAATGGGAGGGATTGTGAGTGATGAATAGGAAGAGAACTTTTTTTTCTTCTGTCCTAATGGTCAGTGAGAATGTGGGTGAAGGCTGGGACGCTATGAAAGGACCCCATACGTTACATTTATTTTCTCTGCATAATAGACAGCACCTTTGTATCAGTTTGGTAGAGGACGGAATATCAAGATTGTTGCGTGTGAGTGAAGTACAGAAAGAGAATTTTCCTTGTGATCACTGAGGATGACGAGAATGACATTGATGCTGTGGAGCTACGCTTTTTATAGTCAGACAGTTTGACAGAGCTACACAATACAGTTCTTCGACATTTTATGTATGGGTGCCACTTTGGTGCTGAACTTGCTGATCACTTGTAAAATACACCATGATTAAGAAAAGATTAAATGTCCTTTCCCTTCTAGGATCTCAACCCCAAGGCTAAAAACAACATTCTGAAAACAACCTATCATGAGGAATGGAACACAGTCTGGCAAACTTTAACCCATCTGTCCAAACTGATAGAGTTCCATCTGTTGCCCACACCGTTTTGTGCAGAGCGTACACTGGTCACATATATCCATTCTCACCTCGTTAAGGATGGAGGGATACTATGCCATGTGTTGAGTCACTGAATGTAAAATCTCTCTTCATAGGGTGCTGGGACTTAGGTGACATAAGGCACGAAGATTTCATGTCAGATTCCATGAAGACCTTAGTATGAGAATTCCCACCTGATGAGCTTTTAAGGAAATCGCCGTTCTTTTCTTTTTGATCTGAATGACACATGATCTGCCATAAAAAAATATTTTAGACCAATGTGTTCCTTTTCAATGATAAATTTTGTTTGGGATTTTTACCTTTCTCTATATAGTACTGGTTTACACCTTTTTAATTAATTTTTTTTTTTTTCTTATATAAATTCGTGCAACACATAAAACATATTACAAAGAAATGACTCACAGAACAAGAACGAAGAGGCAAGCAAGAGTGACGAGAAACAAAGGCAAGAAAGCACGAAACAAAGAAGGAAAGTGGAGAAGAGAAGTGCATGGGAAAATATCAAAGTGTAAAGTGTACCTTTTCCTTTGACTCCCGCTCCCCCCCCCCCCCCCCCCCCCCCCCCCCCCCCCCCCCCCCCTCTCTCTCTCTCTCTCTCTCTCTCTCTCTCTCTCTCTCTCTCTCTCTCTCTCTCCACTAAAATAAGGTACAAATCGCATCGTGGGCTGTAACGAAGAGACAGCTGGGGAATTAAGATAGTAAAGTGAAATGAACATCAGTGATGTAAATGGGAGTTAATGTGACGTCAAAGGACAGCCAAGAGGGCCTCACGTTTTCCTTCAGTGTTCAGCCATGACGTTGATCACATGATGCGTTCCCTCTTCCCCAGTAGCTTCTCCATAACTTTTTTTTCACAGTGTTTATGACCAGGAACTGGGCGTTAAAGCAAATGGAGAAAGACGGAAATGAGAGAGAGAGAGAGAGAGAGAGAGAGAGAGAGAGAGAGAGAGAGACAGAGAGAGCGTCGTTCACTTTATCTGGAGGTCTACACTCCCAAGGCACAGGTGTCATCAGGGATTAAGAGTTGTGAATGAGAGAAGAAGAAACAAGTGAGAGGGAGAAAAGAAACATTCATCGTTGATTAAGGGTTGTATGTAAGATACAGAGGCAAACAGAAACACTGAGAGAGAGAGAGAGAGGAGAGAGAGAGAGAGAGAGAGAGGGTTGAGCTTATATGTGTATGGCCAAGCTAGCCATACAGGGCCTCGTTAGGATTATCTGCACGTAGAGAAGTAGGTCTCACTGGGCAAAAGAATTAAGTTAAAAAAAATGATTGTATACATTAGCTGATCATAGGGTGGCTAGACTGTTGACATTCTAAGCCATGTTGAGAGCGCAAGCCTTTTTGCTTGATGTTCGCTCCCAGTCTACAAAATGATGATAATAATAATGATGATAATGATGATAATTATAATGATGATAATGAATAACAATAATCATAATGATAGTATAATAATGATAGTATAATGATAATGATAATATAATGATAGTAATAACAATAACATTATTATAAAGATAAAAATGATGATGATGATGATGATGATGATGATGATGATGATATTGTTAATTAAAAAAGGAATATAGAAGAGATATAGATACACTGCATGAGTGAACAGACTTGTAGAATTGATCATTACAGTTCATTCTTCACCATGTTTATAGTACAGTTTTCAGATCACAACAAATAGAAGTCTCGCATTTTGTAAACAGCCACCAGGCAAAATGTGTAAAAGACCTTGAAACACAGGGACAAAGGAATGCGATAGTAACAGGAAAAATAGAGTGCATGACGTTAAAGAAAAACAAAAAAA
>JADBJO010003002.1:172500-187500 GCA_016801955.1 Conus betulinus
GTTTTCCTGCATTTGTAAGCCAGGAAGAGTTTGGGGAATACCACGTCGTCAGCCAGTCGCAGCGTGTGCTTGCTTGCGAGAGAGAGAGAGAGAGAGAGAGAGAGAGAGAGAGGTAAACAGAGACAGAGAGAGATCCGAGGAGGTGCTGGTAGTGGGAAATAAACAAAGGAAGGAGGAGGAAAGTGTGATTATATCATTAACTGAACAGATCAATTGTAATACTTTTTTTTTTTTTACCTAAATATTGCTTTTCCAAAAAGCAAACTCCAAAGTGTGAATTTTCTATGTGTATTTTCTGTGAAATCTTTTCACAATGGTATTACTCTGTCTTCATGTCTTCATTTGAAAAATTTGCCAGATGAAGAAGTTATGGCATGACCATCCCCTAATTCATTTCATGAATAGTTTCTTGCAAATCCATTTACTGTGTGGAACGCTCGATATCTTTCTTGCATATGACGGGTAATTATGGTGTAATGTTTTAAGCTTTGAGAAGGACAGACAGACGGACAGACAGACAGATAGACCGATAGATTTATCAAAACAATGTAGCCAGAACAGCAGTCTCCACCTTCTTTAAGCTTGGTAGTGATAAGCAGAGGGCAGAGCAGATGAGCAATGAGCGCACAGCAGATGAGCAGTGCAAGCGCAGAGCAGATGAGCATGAGCAATGGGTAGAGCAGATGAACAATGGCAAAGCAGCAAATGAGCAAAGTGCAGAGCAAGCAATGGACAGAGCAAAATGAGCAAAGTGCAGGGTAAACTGGTTGATGCTGTCGTAGTCATTTTAGCTGGAGACCTTCGAATTGCTCACAGTTCATTGACATAATATTAATGATCACTTTGTTCCATGTGCTATCGTGTCTTATTACAGTTCATGGTCACTCTCTGTGATATGTCGTTACGTTCATACCCACATCCGTCTCGTTCATCCAGTAAATTTGTACTCCCACCCTCCTGGTATAACATCTGAGAATAAACAGAGAGACATAGCACAACAAAGGCAGGGTTTTCAGGGAAGGGGAGGGTGGAGTTAAGCGACCTTTCTTTTAAGCGATTGAATTCTAAAAACCCTAAACCCTTCCAATACCAGTCCATGAAATGAAATACATACCTTCGATTCATATCAGATAGCTGTCACTGATATGTTCTGAGGTAGGCGGCAAATTAAGAAACAAAAAGGGAACAGACAATTTCTGCACTATGTCGTATATCATTTCATGGGCATTGTGCTGTATACAGTAAAAAGTGTGTTCTTTTCACAGACAGCCTGTCGCTCTCTTAACACTGTACACTTTCATTTATTTGTTTATTCACTAAACTGCTTATTTTGTGTGGTTCGTTTACATATGTCAGTGTATTCACATTAATGTCTCTCTTTGACCGATCGTTTAATTCAAACACACCAACACGTATCAATTAACCCAACTTTCTCAGCTGTTTAAAATGTTTTGATGATATGTAAGAGTCAATAGACAAGACAACATTCAAAACTGATAGAAACTGCAATCGTCCATATGTATAACTGGATTTGTTCTGGAACAGACTCCTGAACTCTGTTCTGCATTTTCAAAAGGAACACACAAAAAATGGAAAAGTCCAACAGTATTTCATAGCCCTCTTGGGGAAAGAAATAAAGAAAAAAGAAAATTAAAAGAAAAAAAAAGGTCTCCCTATAACTTCATGAAATGCAGCGTCGGTCTCGGAGGGTGTATGCTTGACTCAATAATGTCGCCAAACCAATGGAGATGTGCAAATTACGACATGATTGATTAGATCTCTCTCAACTCATGCGTGCACGTTCCTTTTTTTTTTTTTTAGCATCACACACTAGCATGGCAATAATTCAGTTTTCTTGGTGTGGTCATTAGGCCGCTGGCATGGAAACGACTTTATTTTTACCCGAGCCTTGCGTGTATTTCTGTATGGGAACTATCTCTTTCTTTCTTTCATCAGATTCGATTTCAGAAAGACAGACAGACAGAGCACAGATACAGACAGACAGACAGAGACAGAGAGACAGACAGATAGTCAGAGATACAGACAGACAGAGTATTATTTTCAATGTGTGTACATAAAGTTGTTGTGTCCAACATCTCTGCCACTAGAATTGTCAGAATATTTAATGACGAGCCTTCAGAGGAAACAAGCTTAATTACAATTGTGTATTGTAACTGTAATGTTACCAGTCTATATTAATGAAGCATGGATCTATATTGTGTAATCAAAATAAAGAACAGTATGGTTCCAGACTTCAGGTTTTTAAAATATAAAATATAAGGAATGAAATTCAGAAAACAGTTCTCACACAGGAATGAAACAATACCAGCATTATCATTACAGAAACGTATGCAAAACTTCATTCTGTTGGCTGACTGACTGACTATCAAAAAATATATAGAAGAAAGCAGGGTATTTCTTAATATCATGAATGCTGTGAATCTTTAGAGATGAATAATTTTCAAGAATTGAGAAACCCTCCTTCTTGTGCAACAGAGGCATCGACAGGCGCATATGTCAGGGAACGAATTATGCCCCTGCGTAATTCAACGATTCATTTTCATGCTGTTTATAAACATTGATAAAAATGCTAACCTTGGAGCCTGTGCACATGACCATTTATTTTCCCACCTATTTTTGATTAATCACACCTATCCCAGTCCGCATTTACTTCTTTATATCATTTTTTGTGAGTCTCACCTTGTTTTGGTTAATTTTTTTTTAAGATCCTGTGTCGTTAGTGGGGACACTTTATGTGCTCAAACTACCTCAGTGGTTCGATAATCACTTTATGAATATCATGCATATCATTTGAAAATACCTGCATTTTGTTTAGGTATCTTTGTTCGCAAAAACTTTTTGTTTCTTCGTATGCTTGTTTATTTCTGTCTTCTCCAGACAGGATTTTTATCCCTGTGGTGACAGCTTTTAGGAAGACGTGGCTGGATTATAAAAAGCTCAATTAAAATAAAACTACACCCAGTTCACATTCTTTACTTCACTGACAAGTAAAAAATATCCAAAAACAATTTGGCATTCATCTATGTAAAACCGTTGAAAAAGGTGAAGTACTTTTTGTCATTTGATTTTTATGTCTTTTGGTTATGCAGGTTTTTTTGTTTTTTTTTTTGGGGGGGAGGGGGTGGGGGTGGTCCACCTTTCTGTAAAGGGCAAGGCCCACAGCAGTTAAGAATAAAACAGCTGTATCTTAACATCTCTGAGTGCGTGGGGGAATAGAGGAAGGGAGATGGGGGTTAGTTCTCGCTTCATACAAAATGACTTGTGTGCTAATGTGCTGGGCTATTTGCTTATGCACTAGATCCACCCAGTGCAAACTTCCCAGCTGACCAAAAAATCAGTCATGACACAATAATAGCAGAGCAGCCCAAATCACAAAATCCATCCCACGAAGAGAGAGGAGAGGAAAAAAAAGAAGAAGGAAATTGCTCATGCTGGACCTAATTTAGACAGATATGACGTCAGTCTCAGATGACATGCTCTGGAACACCACCAGCCGGGAAAACGATCGAAAATTGTCATTTGTTTGTTTGTTTGTTTGATTGTTTGAAATCAAATTAAAGCAGACTCATTTTTGTATTTTCTCTCTGGGCTTTCAGCCTTCGTAAAATCATTATTGCAATCCAAATGCCAGTAACTGACTTTTGAACAATTGGAACGTTTGTGAAGGTTCTTGAACATGTCAGTTACATTTGGCATCGTATAAATAACTTGCGAATGAGAACATATGGATTCATTGATAAGCTTGGTGTTAACCCCAGCCCCTGTCTCCAGTCTCATTATGCGTAATCACTCTCAGCTTATCACAAGTTCAACACAGAAAGTCCATAAGGAGCCATCAATGACAGGTCGTCATTAGACAACACTCCAAAAAAGACTCTGCACTATTGGTGTGGTTGTTTTGTGGTCTTAAGTGATTTCTTTTTTTCATCCAGCATTGCCCACTACTGATTACAAAATGTTTAATTCTAGAGCCGACGGCACGTTCAACGGAGTTCCCATGAGTTCTCCCACAACAGAGTCATAAACATGAAATCGCTGGGGGGGGGCGTAGCTATATTTGGAAAATAAGAAGTGAGGTTATTACAAGAGCAAGCCTTAATTGCGACATATTTTCAATCTTATTATCAATGAAGATCAGTAAAGATGGAAATAAAAAATGATGCTATAGATTTCCATTCTCGTCTGAGATTACGAGGCAAGGCTTGCATCTTACGCTTTGTTTGATATTCCATTCTAATGTTAACCAGGGCTGAAATATAGACGTTTGCTGTAAGGTCAGTTTAAGCATTGTTCTTAGAGAAACATTCATCAAATGGTTAGAACTGTTCGGTTCACCTTCCCATTCGATCAGAAAGAGCACACAGAGAGCTAGAAGCCAGCTGTGATTATAAAAATCCTAGATGTGTCCTACAGGATTTGAACATACCACCTCCAGACCCGTGGCCAGCAATGCAAACCACTGCCGTACAGTACTGGTAGTACTTTTTTTTTTTAGTAACTCTCTTTCTTTTACCTCAACTCTCTCTCTCTCTCTCTCTCTCTCTCTCTCTCTCTCTCTCTCTCTCTCTCTCTCTCTCTCTCTCTCGTGCTGATTTTTTTTATTGAGTGACAGAACGAACCATGCAACAGTTCATTCTGGCAGAGAGAAGAAATGAAAGCGAATGGACATATCTCAATTCTTAAAACAGTTACACCAATGTATAGTCAGTCCTAGATGACGTTTTCTGGTGAAAAAAAATCACCACCTTCGTGATGACACCAGAGCGAAAGAAACAACATCTCCCAAAGTCCAGATTGTTTGAACTTACTGCACTTTAATTGAATATCTTCTACGCTCATGAATTCTCCCCTGAGAAAACCCGTTCTTTGGATCTCAGTTTGTTGCAATATCATATAACATGCATGAACAATAGGAAAGCTTCCCTGCAGATTGTCGGTTATTGATACACACAAAAGGTAAGAAAGGAGAGGCGAAGGATATCAAAGGTGGAAGGCAGAACTGGTGGAATTATTCTCTTTTGTGTTGTTGTTTTGAGACAACCAGGGTGTAATATCTTTGAGTTATTGCTTCTTTGTTTGTTTGTTTGTCTCACATAGTCTGGTTATTGTTTCAGTTTAAAACGAGGGATAACTGAAATTAATCAACATATTTTGCAGTTTATGGTCTATTTTCAGTTCCTCTGACTGTCAAAATATCGTGACAAAAATTAACTGTCAAAATATCGTGACAAAAATTAACCGTGAAACCAGAAAAATTTCAATCAGAACCTAAAATGGATTCCATGTTTTGCTGGACTATAAATAACATGGCATGTTAACTGACCCTTCCTGAACCACATTATCTGGCCTCTCTCTCTCTCTCTCTCTCTCTCTCTCTCTCTCTCTCTCTCTCTCCTCTCTCTCTCTCTCTCTCTCTCTCTCTCTCTCATACACACACACACACACACACACACACACACACACGCACATCTTTAATGACAAACCAAAATTAATCTTATGACAAAAGGTTCATCAAAAAGTCGATGTAATTGGGTCCTCTGTCAAAGGAAAGCAAAAAAAGGGGAAAGAAAGGGGGGGGGGGGGGGTCTGAATATCCTCTCAATCATCCTATGAAAAGCAGTGTGACGACAGTACAGTTCATAGGTGGCGTCGTATTCATGAGGCCGATATGACTGTATTGCTCTTTACACACTGATTTAACTTTTTCGGTAACTTGTTTCCATACGGCGCTTTCTGTCATTTCGCTTTTCTACCCTTCACTGGCTGCTTTGGAGTGCTACTGGACTGTATATCTGGTCCATTGGTAGTGAGAATTCGACAGGTCTATAGACTGTGGTATATCTCCAGTTAATGCCGAGGGAATTTCGACACAATAAGTCCTGTCTCACTGACGAATCTGAATCAGTGGGCGAAAAGCCTCTGAATGGTTGATATGAATAATTCTGTTTCGAAGATGGATTACAATGGTCCCCGTTTGCAACTAGTGAAGGATTTTATACTTGTAATGTCATGCACTATTTTTTTTTAATCACTTTTCTTTTCTCATAAACTTCTCTCCTCTCCATATTTTTTTTTAAAAATCTAACCAAGTTATTATTTGGGATGATGGAGGAATTTTTAGCCTGCACTTGCTTTCCCCAGTTAGCCGCCGTGGCGAAGTGGTTAGCGTCGCGGACTCCCGGCTGGGAGGTCGTGGGTTCGAATCCCATCAGAGTCATGTGGGTTTTTTCTGCCCCGACCGCCTCCTACCCAGAGTTGAGTTTGCTGCGGACTCAGTTGGGAAGATTGGGACCACACACAGTCGAGTTTCATCCACTTAATGATGCGTTTCTGAGAGTGTTGCTCAAATTTCCTGACCAACACTACAGGTGCCTGTATCTCTCGGGCCTGGTTGACGCCGGGATATATTATGAAAGGAAGCGTAGAGTACAGCCCTGTCATGTAGTCTCAGACCGAAATGGAAATCCGTAGCACCATCTAAATCATCCTCATTCTCATCGATCAGCATAATTTTTTTTTTAAATGTCTCAAATTCTGTGGCCCTTCATGCCCTGCTCTCATGGTGACCCGAATTTCGATGTCCTCTCCAAGTTTGTGGTCTTGGTTTGGTTCCGTCGGGGGTCACCGGTATCGGCGAGTCCATGGGGGCTGTCGTTGGACGGACGGACGTGGTGGCGCCCTCCGGAGGGAGAGCTCACTCACGCCGGCTCCGCGACTAAGCAATTATTGTCGTCAGTAGGGGGCTTAGTAGGTGGTGTCCTGCGTATGTTCGATCAGAACAGGCGCTACTGAACACTACCGAAGTGACTCGGCAGCAGTGCAGTGTCTCCTCCGGTGGGTTGCCTCTTGACGACTTGCCATTGACTGCTCCTTGTGAATTGCCGGTGCCGGGGCTGCGGCGGGGCCGACCGGGCTGTGGCTGTGGACGAGGTGTCAGAATGAGCGGCGTGGGTGCACTGCCTTGCACGTTTGGCGGAATTATTAAATGCCCGTGAATCCAGATGTTATTTTGTAATGCACCATGTGAACACCTTTAGAACGTACGCTTTAATGTCCCCACATTCTTGTTCCTGAACATGTTATGGAGTAATTCACTTCAGTCAAGCGACTTGAGTAAAACAAATAATATAAAAGAAATCTCTGTCATTTTAGCATCTCAGTCAGTGTTGACGTCAGCCCCCTGAAGACGTGATGTGGAATTAATTACTGCTATCCAGAGTGAATCAAAAGAAAATTCACACATTCCTGTCTGTTTTCCGAATCATTTGTGCACCCGTGAGTTTCTTTTCAGACGGAAGACAGGCGAATTGAAGCTGAGTTTTCTTCCTGCGAAAATTAATTATGAAACTGTCAGTTAACGGTGCATGAAAGTGTGTCAAGCTTGGGGGACTTTTTAAGTTATTCGAGATTAGAATTGTCGAAAACGTGAACGATTTTCTTATATGATGCACACGCGCGTTGAGGTAAAATGGTTGAAAACTGTTGCTGGTGGTACTTATTGATTTGTTTTTTTTTCATCTAAACAGAGTGGGTGACCTCTCTCTCTCTCTCTCTCTCTCTCTCTCTCCTCTCTCTCTCTGTCTCTCTCTCTCTCTCTGTGTGTGTGTGTGTGGTGTGTGTGTGTGTGTGTGTGTGTGTGTGTGTGTGTGTGTGTGTGTGTGTGTCTGTCTGTCTGTCTATCTGTGGTGCGTGTGTGTGTGTGTGTGTGTGTGTGTGTGTGTGTGTGTGTGTGTGTGTGTGTGTGTGTGTGTGCCCATTCATCTGACTTGTCATCACTGAAGGATTTCCCATGTTATCAAGTTGATTACCATATGCGATATAAGTATAATACAACAATCGTGAATTTAGCCTCTTAAAGAGAAGAAGGACAAATAATGGACAATAAATATCTAATCCTCTTTGTAACAAATCGGTTGTGATGTCAATTCCTGGATATATATCAATTCACCGGAGAAAAAAAAATATACACCTCGGCATATTGTCATCCATTTTACTGAATTGTTGCGATGTGATTTTCTCCCATGTACCTCGGGGGGGGGGGGGGGGGGGGGGGGGGGGGGGGGGGGGGGTCGGGGGGGGGGGGGGGGGGGGGGGGGGGGGGGGGGTTCTCTTAAGAAGACAAATGAACTGTGAAATTCGGTTTTCTTGCCTTGAAAATTTTGATGATGAAAATGTCACTCATTGGCTGGTGGAGGTCTGGAAAACTCATGAAGATTTTAAAGTCTGATTTCAATTATTCACTCTTTCAGCATATTAGATGAAGGACATACATTTTGGGGCTTGTGAATATATCCGCCCATACAGGTGTTTTTTGTTTGTTTTGTTTGTTTCTCTGTTTTTGTTTTGTTTTGTTTTTGTTTTTGTATTTAAGTTTAGTGAGTCACCTTTCCATCACTTTCTCTTAGTGAGTCATCTCTCTCTCTCTCTCTCTCTCTCTCTCTCTCTCTCTCTCTCTCTCTCTCTCTCTCTCTCTCTCTCTCTCTTAATACACACAGCGCGATAGATACATACATACATACGTACATACATACATACATACATACATACATACATACATACATACATACATACATACATTCATACATACATACATAGACAGACAGACAGGGCAGGCAGACATAGATAGATAGAATGATAGATAGATGGATAAACAGACAAACAGACATACAGATGCGAGCGCATGTCTTTCCCTCCTCATCCATCCACCACCCACGCTCACACCTCTCCCTTTTGCACTCATTCACTGTTACTACCAGCTGTGATAAGGTACTGGTGTCTGTAGGCGATGGTTGATGCTGTCGATTTGTCTGGAGTGAGGGTGCGATTTCTTTTTTATGTGTGTTGGGAAGACAGGTGAATGGAATTTCTCTCTCTCTCTCTCTCTCTCTCTCTCTCTCTCTCATCTCTCTCTCTCTCTCTCTCTCTCTCTCTCTCTCTCTCTCTCTCTCTCTCTCTCTCTCTCTCTCTCTCTCTCCATGCTAATTTTTGTACGTTGTAGTACATTTCCAGATATTTCCCAAGCTCAGCCCACCTCCCACCCCCCACTCTCTCCTTCCCCCTTCATTGTTGTTATTTTCGTTTTTATTTATTTAATTTTGTTTGTTTTTTTATTATTGTTTATGTTATTATTTTTTTTTTCATTTCATTTCTCTTCTGTTTTCGTTTGATGTTCCATTATGATTGCATGACCGCCTTGTTTGCTTGTTTGCTTTCTCACATTATTTCATTTCACTGCATGTTGTAGTCCCTACTCAGGGCGAGGACTTGGATGTAAAAAAAAGTACGTCAGTGCTTATCTATCATCCTCGATAACTGGCAGCTGAAATCTAGACAGCAGTAGCAGATTTTTAATCACTCCAATTTCAATTGTTTGAATATTTTAATGGGTTGTTTTAGCAAGCATGTGCGCTTTTTTTTTTTTTTTCACAGTTCTTTTTCTCGCTTTCTCTCTCCTCTCTCCTCTCTCTCCTCCTCCTCATCTCTCTCCTCTCGCTCTTCTCTCTCAATGCTCTCTCGCTCCTCACTCTCTTCTCTCTCTCTCTCTCTTCTCTCCTCTCTCTAACCTCAATCACCCCTGGATCCTCTCTCCTTCCCCTTCCTCCTCTCTATTCTCTCTCCTCTCTCTCTCTCTTTATTTTCATTGATCCGTTCTGGTCTTCCTGATAGTCTCTCTCTCCTCGTCACTGTCTTCTCTGGTGCCTTTTGACGCCTCTCTCTCTAGACCTCTTCTTTTTCTTCTCACATCTCCTCAGCTGAAAGAAGAAATCTAGACTCACTCAATTTTTAATCACTCTCTCAATCCTCTCTCTCTCTCTCCATCTCTCTCCTCTCCAGAGGATCTCGCTCTCTCTAAGATTCCCTCGCCGACAGAATCTCTCCCCTCCTGAAAATTTCTCCTCCCTGAATCCCTCATTATCCTCTCTCTCTCAAGCTTGTCCGCTTTTCTCTTTCCTTATCTCTCAGTCTCTCTCTCTCCTCTTCCTCCCTCTCTCTTCTCTCTCTCTCTCTCTCTCTCTCTCTCTCTCTCTCTCTCCCTCTCTCTCCTCCCTCTCCCTCTCCTCCTCTCTCTCTCGTCTCTCTCTCTCTTGCCGCGTCAAATAACTCGCTGACATTTGTTTGCTGACATTTGTTGCAGAGAGATAATGGAACAATCACATAACTGGATCGTTGAAAGGGACGGGGGGAGTTGCACCCTATTGGAGGAGACAAGGGATTGTTCTTTCTTTGTTTTCATTGTCTTCAGTGTTGTTTGTCTTCCTGAAGAAGACCAGAGAGGTCGAAACACGTCGTGTTTTGTTTTGTTTTTTGTTTTTTCTCGTCGTGTGTGTGTGTGTGTGTGTGTGTGTGTGTGTGTGTGTGTGTGTGTGTGTGTGTTTTTAGCGGTACAGTAATTTTTCTTTTAAGTTTTTGTCAATTTCCACCTGAAGTCATCTCACTTTAAATGTAAACTATCCAAAACATATAAGATAAATTCATTCATGTTAGAAACACAAATAAGTAGAAATAAAGCAAATCTAAACAGAAAGAAAAGTAACTCTATGTTCCTGAACAGAAAGAAGCTGCATACACACACACACACACACACACACACACACACACACACACACACACACACACACACACACACACACAGAGTTAGACAGACGGAGGGATAGTGATGAACACATGTCCCTCAGCCATCACTGCTGTCTTTGAAAGGATTGTAAGCAGATGGTAAACCAAGAAATGATACAGGACACTGACAGTGTAGACACGATACTGTACTTATTTGTGATATGTATACGTTAAATAGGAATCGCTGTTCTTTTGCAAACTTATTGCAGCTTTGTAATGTATTTATGTCAGATAAGATCTACTGTCATTTTTGGGGTTTTTGTAGTGCTGTTTGTTGTTGTTGTTGTTGTTGTTGTTGTTTTTCTTTCTTTTTACGTTTTTCATTTGTAAATTTCTTTACAAGCAAACAAAAGCGTTTGCACTTGGAAAAAAAAAAAAAAAAAGAAATGATAAAGGATAACAGATAGCATTTGCACTATGTCGTATTTCATTTCATGGGGATTGTATTGTATATTGTATGGTGTACTTGTCTTGTCACGCCTGGTCTCTCGGCACCAAATTCGGGGTGTTTTCCCCACAGAGAGCACATTGCTCTAACACTGTACCGTTTTCTTTATTTTTTCATGAACTGGTTGATTGGTTGGTTAGTTTGAATACATCCGTGTATATGATTAATGTTTCTTTTGTGAATAAAATTGAAATTAAAATCATTCATCTATCCAACCCCTTCATTTATCAAAATGTCTCAATCAGGCGTAAAAAAAATGAACTGACAAGGTAAGATTCAACACTGATAGATAATGAAATGGTCCAAAAAGTACTGCCTGGATTCTTCTAGAACAGACTCCTGGACAGCATTTTCTTCATTATGAGAGGGGAATAAAAAGAAGAGTCCAACAGTATTGCATGATCCCGTTTTGTTGGGAAACAAAAAAACAAAAACAAAGAAAAAAAGAAAATGACCAAAGTAGGATTTTCTCCTTTAACTTCATAACATGCAACGTCGGTCTCGGAGGGTGTGTTCTTGACTCAATAATGTCGCCAAACCAAAGGAGATTTGCAAATCACGGCATGATTGATTCAATCACTCTCAACTCACGCGTGCACATTCCATTTTGAGCATGACGCACTAGCATTACATTCATTCCTTTTCGTGGGTGAGGTCATTAGACTGCTGGCGTAGAAACGACTTTAGTTTTACATTAGCATTGCATGTATTTCTTCATGGAACTATGTTTTTCTTTCTTTTCTTGGTTGCAATTTAAAAGAGAGAGAGAGAGAGAGAGAGAGAGAGAGAGAGAGAGAGAGAGAGAGAGAGAGAGAGAGACGGAATGACAGACAGACAGAGATAGAAAGACAGACAGATAGACACACAGTCAGAGATAGAGAGACAGACAGACAGTTTTCTTTCCATTTGTGTACAGAAAGTCAGTGCTTCCTTCAAAAGTTGCCAGGATTTCAAGATTTGTTCGTGCAGAGGAATTGGGGTTAATTACTATCATTCTAGTACAATCATTCTATTACAATTGTTATGTTATTGTGATCTTATGTCATTTTAATGAAGCACAGCATCTTCATTGTGTTTTTAGAATGAAGAATGACATAGTTCCAGTCTTCTGGGCTGGCTCATTGAAAGGTTCGAGCACAATAAACCCACACATTTGAGTTAAAGAATGGCACTGAGAAAACAATGCTCACGCACAAATAAAACGATGTCGGCATTTTTGTTACAGAAAAGTATGCAAGTTTATTCCACTGGTTTTTGTGACCAACAAATAATAATAAAGAAATGCAGAAGAGCCTGGGTGCTTCTTGTCAAATTGTTCAAGACATGCAATGTATCTTTACAGATTAAAAAAAAAAACCTTGAAGAATTGTTAGACCTTCCTTGCACGATGAGGTGACATGTGGTATTGTGCAACGTAGTCTCTTGGCATGAATCTTAGTCGTTCTTCCCAAAAAAAGCGTATGGCATAACGCTGAGCAATTGAAAATATTCCCATTTTCTAGATCCAGTCTCTCCTTTTCCCCGCTTTCCCTCTCTCTCTCTCTCTCTATCTCTCTCTCTCTCTCTCTCTCTCTCTCCTCTCTCTCTCTCTCTTCTCTCTCTCTCTCTGCATAAAGCCTTTCAGTTAAGACAAACTCTTCTTTCATGATTCGTGGTAAAAAAAAAAAAAAACATGCTTGTAATGGACTATGAATTCTGCTTGAAATTGCATGATGATACATGTTAAACATTGTTACCGCCCCTCGTTCATATGGGGCTTTGGCCTTATTGAATAAATTATCTGAATCTGAATCTGAATCTCTCTCTCTCTCTCTCTCTCTCTCTCTCTCTCTCTCTCTCTCTCTCTCTCTCTCTCATCTCCGTTAATCTTGGTCTTGGTGGGGCGTTCAACCATACCAAATTTCACAATAATGTGACAGAACAAGGTGTAGAACAGATTATTTGACTGCATTCTTCCTCAGGGGATGGTGTATTCTGACTGGGTAAAAATCGACTTCATAATGCCACACGCAAATCAATACATCCCACAACTCTTGATTGTTTGAACAGCTGCAGATTAATTAAAAGAGTTTTACGCTCCTGATTTTTCACCTAAAGGAAAACGTTCATTGCAATAAAGTCTCGTTACAACATAGCGTGAATGAAAAGTGGAAATTTTCTACATATTTCAGTTATTCATGCATAAACAACAAGAAAGGGGACGTAAAGAAGTCAAAGGAGAGAGACAAGATCACTGGAATCACATATGAACTTTGTGTTTTAAAACATACAGGCATTAATACCCTTAAGTTAATCTTTTTTCACATAGAGCGTGGTTGTTGTTTCAGCTTTAAAACGGGGGGATAACCGATTGAAATTAATGAACAGTTACTGCAGCTCGTGGTGTCTAAAGAGTTCCTTTGTGTATCAAAATATCATGACAAACCGTTAACAGTGGAACCAGAAATTTTAGCCAAAGCCTTAGAAGGGTTCTGTGGTTTGCTGGGCTACAGATAACACGGCGTGTTGTTAATACATCATGACCTGGATTATCTGTCCTGTTCATCAGTAGAGCTCTCTCTCTCTCTCTCTCTCTCTCTCTCTCTCTCTCTCTCTCTCTCTCTCTCTCTCTCTCTCTCTCTGACAGTTTGAATCATATTTATGATAAACCGCACTTAATTTTGGGACAGAAGAATGATGAAAGAGTCCATGTAAAAGGACACAAGAAAAAAGGACGTTTTAGAGTGCTTTGAATCCTTCTGCAAATAAAAAAAAAATATGACCACATTTCTGGTTTGTAATAAAGTAGTACACATCATTTGTCATTTGAGAATGCATGAGCTGGATTAGGGTTAGCTTGTATAATATGCGTAAGTCCGCTGTGTTTGTGGTGTTTGCACATCTGAGTGATTGAATGTGTGTGAATTCAAATGTTTGTGAAGTGATATGACTACGCCTTTAGATTCGTGTTAAATATATCTGACATTGGCTATTCCCGACGTGTTGTGGAATAATTTGCTTCAGTCAATCAGCTGGAATTGGGGGGTGGGGGGGGGGGGGGAGAAAAGAATGAGAAATAACAGAAAATCTCTTGGTCATTGAAGCATCTAAATCAGAGGTGACGTCAGCCCCCTGAAGACATGGTGTGGAATTATTTTCTGTCATCTGGAGCGAAACAAAAACAAAGTCCATACATTGTGTGCCTCTGAGCTTTCTTTTCAGGGGGAAGGAAGACGGAGTTTTCTTGCTGCGAAAATTAATTATGGAGCTGTCAGTTAACGGTGCGTGAACGTGTGAAAAGCTTGGGCGGACTTTTAAAATTAGTTGAAATTAAATTTGTCGAAAGCTTTTTTCATGATTTTCTTACGTGATGCACGTGCGCTTCACTAAAAGTGGTTGAAGACTGTTGTTTGTGGTACTTATTTCTATTTGTTTGTTTCTTTCTTATTTACGTGGATAGAGCGACACCCCCCCCCTCCCTCTCTCTCTCTCTCTCTCTCTCTCTCTCTCTCTCTGTGCTGTGTGTGTGTGTGTGTGTGTGTGTGTGTGTGTGTGTGTGTGCGTGTGTGTGTGGGTATCCCTCTCACCTATCCTAACTCAAGGTTTTTACTGCCTTAAATGGTATAAGAATAATACAGCAACCGTGGATTTAGATTATAAAGAGAAGAAGGAAAATAAAGTAAGTCCTCAATCCTCTTCGTAACAGAGTCGGTTGTGACGTCAGTTCCTGGATACATATGAATTCATCAGAAAAAAAAAATGTCTCTCCAAAGATTGTCATCCATTTTACTGATTTTTTTTCCCCCACCACCCCCCCCGCCTTTGCTTTATTTTTTTTTTTTCTTGTTTGTTGTTGTTTTTTTTTTTTTTTTTTTTTTTTTTTCTTTTTTTTTTCATTTTTAGGCGGTCTTCTTCTTCTTCTTCTTCTTCTTCTTCTT